>OZ005660.1:101139972-101735972 GCA_963930645.1 Salticus scenicus
AAAAGTTGACTGCTATTTTTAATAACCAAGGACTCGTCGATACTTTAATTCGTGTGAGTCACCAACTAACTACAATGAATTAATAACACTAAATGACAGTGTTTATTAAATATAGATGTGCATAGCAGCAATTAACATCGTTATTGTACAGCATTATTGTTAATAAGTTTAGAGAATATTTAGAAGCTTATTAATTTACAATTTCCTGTAATACATTTAATGATATTAATAATGTATAATAGTATTTACAGTTATTTATCAAGAATAATAGAGTATTTTTAAAGATGAAAGAATATTTGAATACACTTTTCAATATAGACAGACTACTTTTGATAATTGTGGTAACGACACCAATGTTTGTCGCCTCTAAAATCTGCACCAGTATTCGTCACCCTCTTAACCCCTTAACGCGCGCTGTCCTCGCTGCGAGGACGCAAAATTTAAGATCCAGCTGCAAAAATTCATCCCGGAATTTTTTGAGCAAAAATTTACGTTTATAACATAGCAGAAAAGGCCGTTTTTTTTTTTTTTTTTTTTTTTTAACCTTAAAATTTAAAATTTCTTTTAGTTTAATTTACTTCATAAATTCCGGTGGCAGTATAATTTAAATGATCCGAATTGTCTTGCGCCGCAAAGGGTTAAAAGAAATGTTAAAATAAGCGTTTATTAACCTGCCTGAGTTTGAATCCCCTTGCACTAGATTCTCTAAAGCCTTCTGCCTCTTATCACACAAACAGTTCGATTTTGAATGTTGGGGAAAAGTGGAGGGAAGCAAAGTAAGTGAAGTATGCGTTGAGTCAACGTAAAGCAAACGACTATAAGGAAAGAGGTATGCATTTCTTAATATATTTTGTTTGTTGTATTTGACATTGCTCATAAAGCATTATATGTAATATTTATAAAATATAGAATACGATTTATGTGCGACTTTTTAAAAATTAACATAATATAAAGATTTTTAAAGTATGGCGGCTACTGGCGCATATTTTGCACATTTTACCAGTGTTCGTTCTCCCTGACGAACACTGGTGTTTTAACATTTTTGATAACTGGGTCACTTTTTTGATTAAAAATACTATATTTTCGTTTAGAATTATGATGGTATAATTTTTACTTTAATTGGACTACCGGCACCAGTAGTTGCCAGGGATATTCGTAAATGTAAACAAATGTATTTTGCCTCCCAAGAACGTGACCTGTATTCACTTGTAACTTTTGTCTAGGTTTTTTAAATAAAGTCAATCACGGTAGCTTTTTTCACTAAGACTGACATTAAACCACTTACAATTTTGCATTGTAATTTGCTGGAAATATAAAACAATGACACATAAACATATTTATTTATAAAGAATCTTTTCTAGTTTTCTGCTATATATTTTAGAAAAATGGACATGATTACTCTATACATCTGTCTAATGTATTTTAAATTTTTATGATGTAATGGTTTTGCGAAGACGTATTTAAGTGATCTTGTAAAGTTGCTTCATACTAATTAGTTACAAACTGTAAATATCATTTAAGCACTTTATTACGCATTTTATATCGATCGTGATTAATTAATTTTAATTCATATATGTTTCGAAAGTGATAAAATACAAAAGGCATAATTTCATAATCAGCCTAACTGGGAGTCGGTTCAAAATTATATTACGGTTTTTTTGTTATGTTAGTTGCAGGTGAATAAAAATTTATATAGAAAATATTTAACATTAAAGCGAGGGGGTAAGAAGGCAAATAAAGACTAAGGGTAGAAACAAAAATGTTTTTTTAACTTGCTCGTTTATTAAAAAAAAAAAAAAAAAAAAAAAAACATCAAAGGGATCACCTGTTTAGCATATATCGTGTTACAAAAAAAAAAAAAAAAAAAAAAATGTTAATGGGATCTACTTTTTACAAATTTTGGAATGTGCGTAAGCCTTTTTTAAAAACTTTAAACTTTCTTATAGCTCTTATTTTACGTAAAAATAGTATCACATTTATGTTTTTAGTTCCCCATCATACTATAGGTATGGGGAACTTAGGTAATCGTGAAAAATTTTGACCTCAGTTTTTTGACTTTTTTATACGTTTTCAGGTGTGAGGAATCCGAAAATGACAAAATTTGTATGGTGTCTGTCTGTAGGGTGTCTGTCTGTAGGGTGTCTGTTAGTGTGTCAGTCCGTTAGTGTGTTAGTCCGTTAGTTTGTTAGTCTGTTAACACGATATCTCACGAACAAATGATCACAGAGAGGTCAGATCAGTTTTAAAATATTACTTTTGATACTGGCAAGAACTCTATTCATTTGCAACATTCGAATTAAAAAACTTCGCAAGTTATGAGAAATTTACGATTTTCTTAACATGGGAGAACAGGACAAAATTTCACTTAAACGTCCATTAAATGGAAACTTTTTACAGTAAAAATGTCGGACCAGTTTTAAAATATCAGTTTTGATGCCGGAATGAACATCAGTAACTATAAATATGCTACTTTGAAAATTTCGCAAGTTATTGGAAATTTACGAATTTCTTTACATGGCAGTATAGGGCAAAATTTCACATAAACGTCAAGTTCGAGAGATATTTTCATCGTAAAGATGTCAGACTACTTTTTAAATATTATTTAGGACACTGGCATGAATATTAAGGACTATGAATTTTCCAATATAAAAATTTCGTAAGTTATTGGAAAATTACGAATTTCTTAACATATCAGAATAGAGCAAATTTTCACATAAACGTCAATCTTGAGGGATATTTTCATCGTAAAGATGTCAAACCACTTTTTAAATATTATTTTGGATACTGGCATGAATATCATAGACTATGATTTTTCCAATTTAAAAAATTCGTAAGTTATTTGGAATTTACGATTTACTTTACATGTCAGAATAAGGCAAAATTGAGCATAAACTTCCATTTTGAGGATCATAAATACGTTAGACAACTTCAAAATTACATTTATGATATTTGCTTGAACATGATTGAATACAAATATTCTAATAGGAAAATTTCGTAAATTATTCGTAATTTACGATTTTATCAACATAGCGAAATTGTAAATTTTTCTTATAAATATGAATTTTGAGGATTATTGCATTGGAAATAGTAGCATGAAAACTAAACAACAGAATTGACCCTGATAAAATAAATTAATAGATTAGAATAAGATAAATATATCGAAGTGAACGGTAGATAGCCGTTCGGAAGGGTTCATTCTGTCACTGTATCAAGCTTTGGTCAAATTCATTTCTTTTAACATGATTATAATATGTCTCCCACTAGAAATTTATGAGAACATAAATCTGATGTGGAACTGAGCAGAGTCCACCTATGCCAACTAGTTTATGGTGGCTTAAAATCATTCATAATGGCAGAGTAAAACTATGAAACAGATAAAAATATTATTTTTTGTGTTTATGCCAGAAATATTTGCTAAGTATAATCAGATTAAGTTATAATTAAATCTATATTTTTTCATTCTATGTCAATAATTATGAAAATATTTTGAGTATATATTTAGGAGAATAGAAAATATAAATAACTCAACGACGAAAAAGGAACATGTTGGTCCATTGTTGCAAGATGTAAATCCATCTATTATTCAAAATGGGTTTAAAGCATGGGTCTTAGTTCCTTGGGATAAAAAAAGCAAGGAAATTTCCCGCGTAAATGTTTTTGAAGAAAATATCTCCATTAAAAAAGGGTCCGCAACAGAGTGCGAAAAAGCAGCTGCTGCATTAGAAGTTTTAGAAGATATAGTTGGAGGAGAAAAAATACACTTTTTGAAATCATCAGATGTTTAAAAAGTGGCAAAGAAGACGCAGCTTTGTTTGACATATGGCAAAAAATACACAGTGCTGTTCATGTAACTAACAGAGAATTAGAATCAAATTTCCTCTCGTTTTTTACCCGCACCATCTCACTAAGTAGTAAAATAAATGATATCGATTCTGCTACAGCTACAAATATTGCAAGTAATACCACCGATACAGATACCACCGAATGTACGGAAGAAACGGAAGTATCACAAAAAACAGTCAATAATCCGTACACTGTGGAACCGTTTCTGCAAACAACAGTTTCCAAAAACCTAACTCAAGACGTTCTGACAACAGAAAAATCAGTTTTGTCAAATTTCGAACAAACTACCTCTGCTAGAACACCACCTAGATCTTACAAGGAAACATTCAAAAGGTGTCATCTTCAAAAAGTATTGAAAAATATATATTTGATTCTACTCCTCATAAAACACCAGAAAATGAAAAAAATATCGGCTGAAATTAATTACAGCGACCACAAAAAATTATCAAAATTAAGCATATTTGGCGATTTCACACTGCTAAGCGATTGATTTTGAGTACTTGGCGGAAAAGCAAAACGCGGTTCTGTTCGTATACGGCAATCTCGGTGCTAGCAAACGTATCACCTAACAGCGCTAAATCGCCAAATATGCTTAATTTTAATAATTTTTTGTGGTTGCTGTAATTAATTTCAGCCGATAGCTTTTTCATTTTCTGGTGTTTTATGAACAGTAGAATCACATATATTTTTTTCAATACTTTTTGAAGATGTCACCTTTTGAATGTTTCCTTGTTAGCTTTATCCTCGGTTTAGCGTTCCAAACCCTTTTAAAAATACTTTGTTTTTCCGAGGCTCTACACCTTCTAATATATATACATGTATATATATATATATAAACCTTGCCAAGTGTAATAACGTCAAATTCTTGGAAGGAAGTTCATGAAAAGTAGGCCAAAAAAAAAAAAAAAAAAAAAAGAAGAAGAAGAAGAAGAAGAATCGGAAAAATTAAAGAAAAAAGAAACAGCAGAAGAGAGAATAGAGAAAAGGAAAGCCAAAAAAGAAAAATTTTAACCGAAAACAGCAGCTAAGATAATAAAAAGAGATAATCGAAAGCGACGTAAGTCTACAAAAAATAAGAAGGAAGAGGATACATTATCTTAGAAAGAAGAGCAATACTTACCCTCTGCTTTAAGTAAAGATATATTTGGGAACGAATAAAATTTTGAGGACTTTTCTTAAAAGCAAACAATTTTCAAATTATTTTGCATATGAATTTACTTGTTTTATTCGCAAAACTGTGCTCAATAGTTTGAATTTTACCATTTAATGTTTTGTGTTTTAAGCCCTAAGAATGGATTTAGGTTCTAAGTATGTTCCAAAGATGTTTTGTTTCATTAAATTTTGTAAAGGAAAATTAAATTCAAACTATTCAGCAAATTGTTACATTTTATTTACATAACGACCACTGGTGTAAACACCTGACGACTACTGGTGAAATTCATTTTTCAAGTGACGAACACTGGTGCATTTTTACAGGTTCAGTTTTTATTTATTTATTTTTTAATTTGGCTTAATGTATTGAACAATTGTAAGTGTCTAAAAACAACTAGAAGAATCAGTGTATGAAACTGGCCAAACTATAATATTGATACATGAATACCACGCGAAAAAAACAAACATTTAAAAAATAAGGCCTTAAGAGTGACGAGCACTGGTGCAGTGTTGCCAGATTGCGCGACTTGTTTATTCAACAGTCACCAATAATTTTGAGAAGTGATATTTAATGTACGTAATCAACGATTAATCGTCTATTATTAACACGCTTTTATTAGCTTCACCTGTATGTATGTTTGTATGTTTGTATGAATGTATGTTTGTAACCGCTCTGGGAGCAAACAAAAAAATTATATTGTAAAAAAATACTTCCCCTACGTGAACGATGTGGCGTTGAGGTACAGCTCCGCGCTACGAACCTAAAGGTTCAGCGTTCGATCCCAGTCAGGGGAGATTTTTAAAAAAATGCTTTTTGTTTAATCCTAAGTTATTTTAATTAAAGATTTAAATGTATGTAAATATTATGGTGTGTCACTCACACGATTTTCTCTTACCCTGCATTTTAATACTAAGATAGATATTTTGTGCTTTTTAGTTCACATTTCTATAAAAGCGCGTTCTTTAATTTTTAAAACTATACTATTATTATTTTTTACTTTCTCTGACCCGTATGTTATGCCTGTTTTTTTTAGTCAAATTTTGAAAATTGAGTTTTTGTTATATTTACACGTTTTGAGGTCCCCGGAATCTAAAAATCATGTTTTTATCGGTTGGTTTGTCAGTATGTCTGTGCGTCTGTGTGTGTCTGTCTGTTATCAGCATATCTCAAAAACAAATTACAGCAGAAAGTTTAAACCTGGTATTCTAAATGTGTATCATAATAGGAATACTACATTAAGCTTTTCGTTGAGATCAAGCAAATGGTTCATGTACAGGGACGCCCAAGAGAATTTAAATACATTGCGTCTATGAGGGAAATTGCAGGTAAGTAGAATTTAGCATCTATAGACTGCTCTTAACCAAATGAAACGAATATATATTTTTTTATATGCGTAAAAATATGTTTCATTGTAGAATATAGTACAGATATCATTCACGGTTCGTTTACAGGGCTACACAAAAGAACTAAATTATAAGGCGACAATACTTAAAAATTGATGGACGTGTATTTCAGGTTATCCCGTGTGTTATTTATATATGATTATATTTATGTGCACTATGTGATGTGTACATAACTTTCAGAAGGCAAGGCTGCCAATATTTAAGCCATAATATTCTTATTTATTTCGTAGTGGAAGTGCTTTACTATAATATACTATATTATACAATACTTTACCATGTACAGAATAGCTGCTCAGGAATTGAAATTAATTTCTTAAAGCCATATGGCAAATGATGTATGTATTTTTTTTTTTTTGTTTTTTTTTTTAAGCTAAATATTCATCGATTGGTTTCTTGTATATTTACACGTTTTGAGGCTTCCTGAATACCGAAGTCAAGTTTTTAACATTTGATCTTTACCTGTGTCTGTTAGAGTAAATTAAAAACAAATAATTTCAGGATATCCAAATGATGTATTTTGAAATGAATACGTTTGTTACTAGAAGAGTTTGTTCAAGATTGATAAGTTTCAAGGAATGATGAGTGTGAAAGTTGTCTGAATAATTTTTAATGAACTTTTGAATTTAATAACAGATTTGAAATCTCTATAAATGTAGGTACAATAATGAAATGGGGGATTAAGAGGGGCGGTAGCCGACTCACATAGAATTATTTGTCAAATAAAGCTGTTTTGAAGCCTAAGTTAAATTGTTTTAACATAGGTTTACATAACAGTACTCGTTATCTTAACTCTTAAACTCCAATCCGTACTCATAGTATTAAATTTCAGGGTAAGAGAAAGTCGTGTGAGTGACACACCAGATTATTAGAATATTTAGAGTTACAATAAAGATGTATAATTACAATTAAAATTATTACTATAAAAAAGATACATAATAATGCATAGAGTGGATCATTTATAATAATACTTAAAATAATCATAAAGATAAAATAATATTTGTATTATTTTCAATACTTTTTTACTTTTTTCGATAAACAATGACACTTTTTGCAATTTAAACTTTTATTTGGTCGCCAGTTAACTACAATGAGTTAATGATACCAAATAACAGTATATATTGATATGAACAGTAGCAATTAACATTGATATTATTTAATTTTATTTTTAAATGGATTTAGGAAATAATCAGAAATACACTAAGCGACAAAAAAAAAAAAAAAAAAAGCCGCATCGCAGAAAAAATGACTTATACCTTTTTTATTTGTAATAACTTAAAAATTAAGATTTGAAACAAATAAAACTGTCATGTTTGCATAATAGAAAAGGGCTGAAATGATACCAATGTACATATTCGATTTAATAATTCGCTTTATTACACTCTACAATGTACTTTATAAAAATCTACATAAAACTTTCTTTTTGAACATAATGCAATAAGCATACACTTAGTATTATTCTATTATGATTTATTATATGAAATAAACAAGTTATATTTTAATATATGAAATAAAACTATTTATTTGTTAGATCTAAGCAAATTTTTAATAAAAATATGTATTCTGCATTGGGTTAATTCCACCTTTATATGAAATTACTGTTTTAATGCACAGTGGCATAGTATTATACAGTTTTTTTAAATATAAATCTCAAAAATTTCACTGAGCTAACTATTGTAAATAATTTTTCTTGTTCTTGCAAAGTTGTAGGCTGCAAATTCCGAATCCTCCTCTCTCTCCCCGCGCCTTTTTATGACTAAACATTTTCGAGCGAATTGAGATTAGGACTGTTTCCATGTCTAATAAAGAAGAAATTATATGATATCCTTTGTTGGATTTAACTTAGAGTGAAAAAAGATATTATTACTTACAGAATCATAGGTGCTCATGGGAATAGATAGGTAATTTTAACAATTTGATTCAAATTGACGTACCACAGATGACGTACAGCAAGGTGCATTATCATCTTGAAATGCTGCTTGAAGAAAATTCTGAAATACCTTCAAAATAGTCGGTCAGAAGCCACTTTTATAATCAGCGTGTTTTATTTTGAATTAATTGATCCCTTGACCATGAAAATTTGCCTATGATTCTTTTAAAAGGTATGCACCTCCGTAACGTTATGCACGGAGAATGTGTCACTGTTTTAAGAGAGCTGTTTTTCTTAAGTCAGTCCCATTTTTATTTTCATAGTACTTTCGTTCATCAGCTCGAAATAAATTAAACTTGACTCATCAGAGAAACTCAGTTCAGGCCGATAATTAACTGCTAATTTTTTTTTTAATTTTTGGTCAACTGATGTCTTTTTTTTTTTTTTTTTTTTTTTTTGTCCTTAATAATGACATTTTTGCAGATCTTTTGGCTTTTAACTTGACTTGTTTAATTGTTTCCGGACTATTTTTGAAGAACGCATTTTGCTATATACTTTATTTTAATATTTTTAACGTTCTGAACGTGATAAAAATCGACTTTTTAAACATTTCCTTTTTAACTCGCGGTTATGAGCAATGGCCGCCTAAAGCCACATTTCCAATTTAAACGACCAAAAATTTTTATATTTTGCTAAAAATCATTTTACTAATATTTCGTTAACATTTAATTATTTTGCCATCTCACGTATTAAAATATTTTTTGATTTTCATTTAGAAATTGATACTTTTTGTGGAATCGTCAACTGCCGCATTCTTATCATTTTTGAAATAATTTCTAAAATTACAGTTTTTCTGACAACTGGATTTTGTTTTTAACATTGGACTCAATGTTAAAGTGTATGTGGAGGACAACATAATAAAATCAGTTCGAAAATTTGCTTTTTAAACGATAAAATTGGCAGTTGTAGAAGGTAAAAAGTAAAAATCCAAGTGCGTTTTTTTTTTTTTTTTTTTTTTTTTTGCCGGTTAGTGTTAGATATTAAACAAATATCAAGCATTCGTATTCTGGACGGTTCAATCGCGAAATACTTGCTCTATGTTTCCACTGCCTTTGACAGCAAAAGCCCTTTTAAGTTCGGCTCACTTAACAATTCACTATAATTTTATAAATCAAAACACAAACACACACACACACACCAAAAAAAAAAAAAAAACTTTTTTCTCATTGATGAAATTATTGGTCCAGGTCACTATTGTATGTGGCAGCGCATAGCCGCGAGCTCTAGTGCGCCCGCCTTCCTTTAGTAGTTTTATTCTTTCGAAAATAATCGTAGTCAATTCTTTACGCCAAAAACCTAATAATGCCCATTTTCAAGGTGTTATCTACATTAAAAAAAAAATTTTTTTCTTCGCTTTCCCTTATCAAATACATTTACACTTTCGAAAGTATCTACAACCGTTTTCTCGCCTCCAATAACTATAATACCAATTTTTAAGGCTCTAACTTTCTCTCTAACTAACGTAGCGGAAGGCCCAGGTTCGATTCCCGGCTCTGGTATTTTTCACATAGTTGGTATATATATGTATATATAAAATATCAGCCTTCCACTCCAAAATTTTCTGAAATGAACTTTCATAGCTGATGAATAAATTTCTAAATTAAATTAAAAAAAAAAAAAAAAAAAAAAAATTTTCGTGGTCTATTGGAGTTGTGCCATGAATATTAATGTCACTTGATATAGCTGTGTTTACAGTCTCGGTGACTTTGCCAACAAATGTCACGTGAGAAATGCCTAGTTGGTAATCAGCCAGGGTAGCTCAATGGTTTGAGCATCCGCACGTAAAGCGGAAGGCCCGGGTTCGATTACCGGCTCTGGTATTTTTCACATAGTTGGTATATATCTGTACTGATAAGTATAAAAGATTTAAGTCCATATTCTTGATTTTTCAGGAGACGAAAAATAAAGTTAAACTAACTGAAAACTAATCGGAAGAATCGATTAGGAAAAAGGGATTATGTTTATTTATACCCTTTATACCATTCAGTGATTGTCAACCTTCATTTAATAAAGAGAAAAATTGAATTAAATATTTTATACCAAAGATTAATGCTAAATTTCTGACTTTAATCTTTTTTTACGAATGAATTTTTATTATATTCATTTATTTATATAAATGACATGGATTTAAATCCTTTATACCAATCGATAGAAAAAAAAAAATTCTGAGTCTGACTATGTACTTAACTCAAATTCGACATTTTTGGATTTAAATTCTTTATACCTATCAGTACAGATATATTTAAAATCAGCCTTCCACTCCAAAATTTTCTGAAATATAAATTTATTTCTATCTTTCTACCTCTGTTCCTTTTTCTTCCGTCACTCCTAATAACTTTATACAGTTCCTTTTGCCTGGGAATGTGAGAATATTCGAGAATATAAGTGTATTTCAAAATATCTTTCAAATAATACATTAAAAGTAATTTTATCATAAATAGTATCGAAGATATTGAAATTATTAAATATTAAAATACCATCTGGCGCATAGATTTGTGACATTTACTCTTGAATTTCTACTTAAATAAGCTTTAAACTGATATATTACTTATGAAATTAAATTGATTAGAAGAATTCAGTTAATAAATTTAACAAACAGCAGCGCCATATATTAAGAAATTTTTTAAATGATAATTTTAAAAAATTAAAAATAAATAAAAAAGGAAGTTAAACAGAGGTGAATATTGAAAGCATCATGAGAATGTGACAATTAAAAAGATATTGCAGTGTTAGTATTAATTGGGATAAAAGCCCTTTATTGGACAAATTTAAATAAATATATTGGAGATTATAAAATTACTTTAAAATAGCTTTCGAATGATGTGTTATAAGTAATTTTATCGTAATTAGTAGTGGAGATAATGAAATTATAAAATATTAAAGCGCCATCTAATAGCAGCGATTTGTGTCTGACTTTTCCCTGCTTTTCTACAAAACATGCGTAAATGCGAGCTAAGTACCTTGAAAAATACTTAGTGCGAAATTTGAAAGGTTTATCGAAATTCGAAAGGCTGCAAAATTTAAAAGATAAAAGCCATTCTGTATTTTCGGTGGTTTTCTCTGAAACTCGCGTGTCAAAAATATACTGAATCGATTTTGTACCTCTGAAAACGTTCTAACGACTGATCTACAGCCTCAACTTAATTATTTTCTCCTGTCATAATCCAGAAGTAGCGCAAATGAGCCAATGAAGACAATATCTTAAAAATTAATCTTTCTTTATTTTACCTAGAAAGGGGGAGCACTAAGTTAAACTACCCATGTAGATTTGTAAAGACGTAGACTGCCCTACCTAGAGCCCCTTAATAAAATATATAGGCCGACGCATCGCCGCCATTTTTTTTGCCTCAGAAGAGGACAGAATTCCCGCTTGGCATCCTTATCGCTTTCCTGTGATTTTAAGAAATCTTGATCTGAAGCTACAATCGGTCAACAAAAGCACACATTTTTTTCACATTACATTATCAGGATATCCTGTGGATGTATTAGAAAAAAGATGTGTTATTAGGACGGCTTCTTTTTCGTAGACAAGATGTCGCCAAAATTCACATAATAAAATCGATTTATTAATATTAATGTGAGTATTATGATTAAAATAACACATTTTTCTGTATTTTTACATTAACACATGTCAGAAATATAAAGAAGGATATAAGTAATATTGTTTTATTCTTCTTAAATTATCTTCAGGAAATCTGAACATTTTTTGTTCTTTTCTTGAGTGATTATAGCAGTTTATCGTTAAACAAATCTCACATCATACTATATTTAGATAAAAATTTGAAATATAAGAAAAGAAGTACCCTAAAGTAACACAGGACGATAAAAATAATAATGACTGCCGTTTGTTTATCAATGAAACTGGCTGGGTACATGTGGCAACCCTAAGGCAACAAAATGCCTGATGCGCCAGCTCGTATATATAAGAGCCTTAGCCCTACCTGCGTCATATTTGATGAGGTAGTAAGTAAATAATTCACAGAGACAAATATCAAACTGAATAGCATATTTAATTAAACTTCAGTTAAGAGAGATTTACTAAATGACTTCTGAAAACCCATAAAATACTCTATTTCATCGTATAATTATAAATGCTAGATACTTCCATTAGCTAATAAAAATAGGTGACTGAACAGTCATACTATAAAACAATAAAAGATATTATATTACCCATATATGATGAAAACTGACGATTGGCTTGGTTATCTCTCAAACTGATGAATTTATCCCAGACGCACTCGTAGCCAAAATATACTTCAAGATAAAAGCTCCTTCACCTTCTATTGTGACATCGTCAAGGTTTTCTTCTTTTGTACTCGACTGCCAGTGTGAGGTCCGAGGTGCCTCTCTGTCTGCTAAATCATGAAAACGGACATTCCGTACATCCTTTCACACTCTCAGATGCAAAGTCGCCGCAATTTCACGTTCGACTTTGATAATGCCGTCTTGCGCTCCCAGGCGAAGGTTGTACCCAGACATTCTGACGCCGAGCAAACACCAATGAACTATTAAACTAGGTATGAACTTATGTATCTCACTTGACCAAAAACTTTCTGATTTGTTGTCATCTTGTGCGAAAATAGTTTTCTCTCCCTTTGCATATCATCAAAATTTTGGAGGCCTGAAAGAATCAGAAAATAATTCTAGAGATTTGGATTATGCACTGTGTAGAGAGAAGTAGTTCTTCTGAACTTCTCTGTAATTTTTACACATGCTAGGAATAACATATATATGTGATGCATGTTTTTACGATTATCCTGTATGAACAGGAGGTTAAATAGAATGGTTATGTACCATTTCGTCTTATTATTAAAACTTTGTTATGTTATTTCACTAGAGTATTTATTTTTTAGTTTCACTAAAATAATGAGATTGAATTTTAACAAAAGTTGCAATTCAAGTGATATCTTCTGAACCTGATACCGAATATATCACACTATTACCATACTTACTCCACACCTATTTCACACCGAGCACGATACCATCATTCCTTTTATACGTTAACTAATTTACATCTTTTCATTTAACCCTGTTTTCTAAGCGTTTACACTAAAACTCACTTATTCATCAAATCTCGAAAGTTCTCATTTTTCACTAAAGTTCCGAAATACGAAAATACGAAAGTTCTCATTTTTCAATTTGTAACTTCTTACTAAAGTGTTTTATTAGGCAAAGTAAACCCTAAAGGCAGTTTCACGACTCTTATTTTTCGAAACTGCATCCTATATCTTACAGATTTAATTATCACACTGCTGTTAATCACTAACATTATATTCAAAGTTATCTCACCACCTTGAATAACTTCATGGTGTCAAACAGGGTTACTGTAGCTTTATCATAAATGTGATCCTCAAAAATTTTATATCAAAGTGCATATCTAAATCACGTATCCAAAAACATGAACATTCTTAATTCGGAAGTAATTTTAAAAGTAATCTACAAAAAAAGATTAACTTCATTTTTTAACGTACACAAACATCAAACCGTCTCAGTTATGTACAGGGTGATCCAAAAGTCGGGACAAACTTTAAAAATGAATAATTCGAAAACGAATCAAGATACAAAGATACGGTTTGAACCAAACGGATGGAAAAGAAGCCGGGTTTTGTGTGGCAAAGAAAAAAAAAATAGTTCTGTTGGCGACCAACAGATGGCGCTGTCGTATTTCTGATGTAGGATTATGTAAAGCAACAAACGACATATAAAGGAACAACTACATCAGGTAATAGTAGTCGACGCTTATACGCATCGAAATATCGCATTCTCAGTCGCTACTTTAATCACGCATAGCCTCCAAGATCTCCCGATCTGACACCCTGTGACTTTTGGCTGTGGAGATTCTTGGAAGTCAAAAGTGTACCGCGACCAACCGGCATCACTAGCAGCACTGAAAGATGATATCCGCCAAAATGTTTCTGCCATAACGCAAGAAATGCTACTAAATGCTGTGAACGATGTGGTGAATCATCTCACAGCTGTACTTCTGAATGATGGACATTGAACAGTTACTGTAGTAGTACTAATTAACTGTAATTAAGCTGACTGGTAAGTTGTCAACATTTTTTTTTCATTTGTAAATCATCTTTTTGTGAAATAAAACACTATAGCGCCATCTGTTGGTCGCCAATAGAATTATTTTTTTCCTTTGCCACACAAAACCCGGTTTCTTTTTCATCCGTTTGGTGCAAACCGTATCTTTCTATCTTGATTCGTTTTCGAATTATTCATTTTTAAAGTTTGTCCTGACTTTTGGATCACCCGGTATATTAAAAACAAAAACTATTTCATTTACGAGACAAAGCTTAAGTTAAAACACATTTAAAAAATCAAAATATACATATAAAAATAATTAAAATCTAGACGTTTCGAAACCCGTCCGGGTTTCCTCATCAGTATCAATTACAACATAACATGCAAACGTTACATGAATACTCAAGGAATTTTAAAGAAGTACCGAATATTGAGGAGGCAGTGCGCATGCTTCATTGATAGTGTGGAGATGCCTGGCAGTGTGCCAGCTCTCAAGGAAAATACGTCATTTATAATTATCAAAACCAGAATATAGAACTTTTATATTATCGAAGTCAGGAATATGATCGGTTTCTATTGAATGAATTAAAATTTTAGAATTTTGGTTGCAATTTTTAAAAGATCGTCTGTGCTCCTGTAGTCTAATTTTTGCTGTACGACCAGTAATATATTAATTCCTCGTAAAAATTGTAAATATGTTTATATAGGTGAAACTGGCCGTACAGCAGACTACAGGAGCACAGACAATCTTTTAAAAATTGCAACCGAAATTCTAAAATTGTAATCCATTCAATAGAAACCGATCATATTCCTGACTTCGATAATATAAAAGTTCTAAATTCTGGTTTTGATAATTATAAATCACGTATTTTCCTTGAGAGCTGGCACACTGCCAGGCATCTCCTCACTACCAATGAAACATGCGCTCTGCCTCCTCAATATTCGGTACTTCTTTAAAATTATTTGGGTATACATGTAGTGCTTGCATATTATGTTGTAATTGATACTGATGAGGAAACCCGGACGGGTTTCGAAACTTCTAAATTTTAATTATATTTATACGTATATTTCGATTTTTTAAATGCATTTTAACTTAAGTTTTGTCTTGTAAATAAAATAGATTTTGTTTTTAACTTCATTTTTTGTAAAGTATTTATCCTAAAATTATCTATAACAAGGCTCCAGGAAGTTAAAAAAAATACTGGTCGCCAGGAAAAAAATTTGATAGCCAGTAAAAAAGAACCCCATCCCCACCTTTATTTATTTATTTATTTCAATTTTGATATTTTCTTAAATGTAGAAATTAAAATTAGGATTGGTTTATACATCATGAAACACTTGTTTAAATCTAATATCCTCAAACCATATGCTGGCCGATTATTAATTTCTGCCAAATTCTGTTAAAAATTGTTATGGTAAATGTTTCTTTTCAGACTCTGGCATATTTTACGTATGCGAGTGGACACGCGGCAAATTATGTGAGAGGTTTCCCATAGTAAGCGCGTTACGGTAAAAAAATAAAATAAATAAATAGCAAACTGTATGCAAAAGTTTCAGTATTTTCTACATTTGTTGACGCCATCGAGATTTATATATATATAAAGTAAAAACATCAACTCATTTATCTCAAGAACTTTTTGAGTTATAAAATGTTCAGTGAAAACTTCGATATTTTGTAAACTTTAAAAATACGATCCACTAATCCGTATTTTATTAAAAGTTTTATGAGATTGGAAAAAGAATTAAAACGACTTTTCCAACGGTACCTTTAGTTAAGAAATTGAACGCGTCGTTTTTCGTACAGGGCAATTCAAAGAAATAAGCGAATGTCAGAAAAAAAAAAAAAAAAAAAAAAAATCAGAAATCTTCGAGAATTTTTTTTTATTATTATAAAAAATATTAAACATCTCTATTTTTCAAAACACATCATATTGTCTGAATGGTGAAGAAACGTGCTTTCGGCTGCTTGAAACATGTTTCCTATATGTTTATTCGTTCACATGTTATTAAAATTTAAAAACAAAGCTTTTAAAGGAAGTGATCGAGATAAGAGTTTCACAAAATCCATATGCGCGATTAAAAATAAATAAATAAATGAATAAACAATTATAATAATTAACTTGCTAAATTTTTGCTGTCAGTTTCAAACTTTAAAGCGTTTTATTTATTTATTTTTTTCCCCCATCAAGATCTAAATTAAAAAATAAATTAATAAATTATCGCAAAAACTTTTTAAGTTATAAAATGTTTTTTTTTGTGATAATTCGATGTTTCGTAAATGTTTAAAATATGAATCGCTAATCCGTATTTTGTTAAAACTTTTATGTGGTTAAAAAGATAATTAAAAATTTTTTAAGATATCTTAGATATCTTTTTTTTTTTTTTTCTAATATTAAGCGCTTTTTTTTCGTACAGGATGATTTAAAAAGAGAGATGGAAAAAAAAAAATTAGATATCTTTCAAAGCATTAAAATATATATATATATATATTTTCTAAAAATATTACATCATTAGAATCGGGAATAAAAGTTCTTTCAAACAACGCAGGCGTATTTTGCATATCTCGATCTGTTGAGAAAAACACACAGAATTTTTGCCTTCCTTTCTTCTTACCACAAAAAGCATTTGGATGTGCTTGGAGGAGGAAGGGGAATACGACGAGATCGCTTTTTTATTAGAAATCACAGATTGACGCAAATCTTATTACATTTAAAGCGTTGACACGCAATATTACAAGCTCGCGTCATGTTGTAGCGCCATAAACTTCCGAGTAGTCGATGTAAGAATTACTGATCAAGTACGTTACTCGCGTAGCCCCGCTCCATTTAGTTTTCCTTTCATTTTCATACTACATACGGAATAAATGGAATTTTCCAAAAATTAAATGGGGCCGCGGTAGCCCAGTCAGCAGAGCGCCGGTCTCGTAATTGGAAGATTGCGGGTTCGGTACTCGAGCCGGCCAAAGACCGTCGTGTATACTAATGGTGGCTGGTGCACGTAAAATCTGTCGTGGCCGCAATGTCCTCCATGTTCCCATCAAAAATTATGCCTCTGGGGGTCACCGAAGCGGGAGAGTCATCCCTTCCGTGGAGGATCAAAATTGCGATGGCATGTCTCCGGACCACCTCTAGGGGTTAGTCCCAGACCGTCGCCAATTGCCCATCTGCGCAGCATTAGTGCGACGTAAAACCCAACCAACCAACCATTTAGTTTTCCTTTCATTTTCATACTACATACAGTCGGTAACAAAAGTGTCCGAACACTAACAAAAATTCCTATATAAAAAAAGTAGAGTTAATACTGTTTTGTTAAATAAATCCTTGTCGAATCCTGTTCTTAGTCAGTCTAAGAACATGATTCGATAAGGATTTATTTAACAAAACCGTATAAAGTGTACTTTTTTTACATAGGAATTTTTGCTAGTGTTCGGACACTTTTGTTACCGACTGTACGGAATAAATGGAATCTTCGAAAAATTAAATGCTAATCTAGGGGTTACATACAAACGAAACGCTTGCAATTTCGATGACGCAAATTTTGTAAGTTTTTTGCAAATACAGTCGGCAGCAAAAGTATCCGAGAGCTAGCGAAAATTCCTATGTAAAAAAAGTACACTTAATGTAGTTTTGTAAAATAAATCCTTGCTGAATCATGTTCTTAGTCAGTCTAAGAACACGATTCGACAAGGATTTATTTAACAAAACAGTGTTAAGTGTGCTTTTTTTACATAGGAATTTTTGCTCGGGGTCGGATACTTTTGCTGCCGACTGTAGTCATACGTTTGGAACGCTTGCAAATGGCTTTGCAACCGGAAGTGTTTCATTTGTATGTACCCTTAGAAAATATTCTTATGCAATTGCAATGCACTCAGTTGAAATAATATTGTTTCAACTGAATTAATATTAAATATCCCATACAGCCACTGATATCCATTAGACATCTACAGTCGGCTGCAAAATTATTCGAGCACTAGCCAATAATTCCTATATTTAAAAAGTACACTTAAGACTGTTTTGCTAAGTAAATCCTTGTCGAATCATGTTCTTAGACTGATTAAGAGCATGACTCGACAAGGATTTATTTAACAAAGCTGTATTAAGTGTACTTTTTTTTGGCAAGGATTATTGCTAGTGCTCGAATAATTTTGCAGCCGACTGTAAACTGCATCCAATGATCCATAAAAACTACAAAATATCTAAATAACGTCCATTAAAAGTCCTGGATATCCTTTACTAATTACACTGCTTTGCATGACAATCATCCCCAACACCATTTTTGCAAATTCTTATGCAAAATTACCTCCTGAATCCGAATATGACGCCTATTTTGCATTTTCACCCACAGTTTTTTGGGTACGCCGAGCTATTTTTTATTACTTTTCGGTAATTTTATGGCTATAAATTTGAGTTGTAGGGAAGGAAAGGATTATTTTAACTGTTAAATGTTTTCTGAGGAGCTAAAGAAGAGAAAAACTCTAAAACATGAACATTTGCAGCAAGAGAAAAATTTACGGGGGATTTGCCTCTGATATTATAAATTACGTTTATTATATTTTATAAAACAATTTTTATAATTATTTATTATACAATACATTTTTTCTATTTTTCACTGTAAAAATAATATTTTTTCCATTCTCCGAATCAAATTCATGGTTATAAAATTACCGAATAGTGATAAAAATTGGGAGAGGGGATGGTGTCCCAAGAAAACGGTGGGTGATTGGCCAAAATGGAGGTCACATTCGGATTCAGGAGGTCATTTTACATAAGTATCAACAGGAATGGTATCAGGGCACGATTTTTTATTTTTTTATTTACTTATAAAAATTGTATATATATCTTATACTATTAAGTGAGCAATATTTGTATATATATATGTATATTTCACTGTTCTCGAAAACTGTAGCTCGGACAGTCACGTGGTTTAACACAAAGGTGCCCTCCGAAGGGTCATTGTGCACATCAAAGTCAGATTTTCGAATTTTTGATTAGTTTTCTTTTAATTAATAAAAATATGAAAATAAAATTTCCCATTTCTATAAGTGTTCTAAAAGTTTCTATAAATTCTAGAGCTACGTTATAAGGAATTACGAGAGATTTGATTGGTTTATTTGAGCGTATTTTACTTTGAACTAGAGCTACGTTAAGAGGAATTATGAGAGATTTGATTGGTTTATTTGATTTTCATTGATTTGAGTGTATTTTACGTTGAACTAGAGCTACGCTATGAGGAATTACGAGAGATTTGATTGGTTTATTTGATTTTCATTGATTTGAGTGTATTTTACGTTGAACTAGAGCTACGTTTAGATTTTATTTAAAAATATTTGAATTTTTAATATTTTACTATTATGCGACTTTTACAGAGAACAAATTATGACAGGCGTCCGAGAGCACGTTTTTTGGTAGAAATTTTCATGGGTCTCTGGCCAGCTGGCTGATGAAGCCAGCTAGTATTTATTTATTTTCAGTGCAGTGTTACAGATATCTATTAGATGTTTAAATATAGACGAAATTTAGATATGCCTTTTTCTATGTCTAATAGATGTAACGTCTTAGATCAAAACAAGATTTAGATATTTTCAATACCTATTAGATCTAAAATGTCCAATTATTGGATATTTGGAGATTTATTGGATATGTAACAGACATGTAATGGATGTAAAAAAGAATGACATTTGTCGTGCTAATAGATATCTATAGGATATTTATAGAAGTTTAATGGATCCCTTTTTAACTTTTATACGTGTTTATAAATGACTTATGGATGTAAGCGACTGTGTGGGATATATATGTGTGTAAGTTAAAAGAGTTACTAGAAAATTTAAATTTCAATCATGCAAATGAATGCCCAAAAATCTTTTGAATATTTTAATAATTAAAAATTTTTTGAATATTTAAGCAATTTTTTTACAGGTAACTATAAAATTTAAAAATGCACAATACACGTAAAAACGAAAATAATTACCTTTATTAGATCTACTTCTTGATACATGAGAATTCCCTCCAACATGGAAATTCCATCAACTTTAAAAGCATAAAAATAATAACATTTAATGCCTCAAAATTGATGCCAGCAAGATTAAATTATGAGATGATTCTACATTCCTTCAAATTATACTAATACATAAAAATGTCTAATGACATATCCATATTTTAATATCGAAGTTATTGCAAAATTTAAAAATATGAAACAATATTAAATGTGAATAAATAAACGTAATAACTTTTAACTACGCTATACAAATTTCACTCTGTAACTATAAGGTGTGCCCAAATGAAAAGGAGACCTTAGCTGTAGCGGCATTATATCAAATCCCAGTGAGTTAATGTGTTGGCCGATATATGGCATGGTGGTAATGCTACATGCGCATGCGCAGTTAACGGCTTCGCATCAATATCCTCATTGCTGGAGAGTCATTTCCGCAGTTCGTTGCATGATGGATTCCTCCAGATCAGCACAAAAAGATCGGCTGTGGATGAGCTCATACGCAGGGCCTGATTAAGGGGGAAGCTCGCTCAAACCGGAATATTTTTACAATTATTTTTTACTTCATGTCATAGAAATTCCACGCTTTGACGAGGAAATATTTTTTATAAAAAATGAACGGTGTAAAACAATCCAATTTACTCACCGTTATTAGACACCAGAATTCTTTTAAAATAATTTTTAATGAAAATTTTCTGTTTATTATAGGAGGAAAGTATTTGTTAAAAAATAACGGTGTAAGTATAAATAATGTGTGAAGAGCGAGCTTCCCCCTTAATCAGGCCCTGCTCATACGGCAGAATCGCCGGATCACCACACGTGAAATTGCGGTTGAACTGTCGATAAACAAGGAAACTGCGCATCACATAATCCTCAAAAAGCTTGGTTATGGCAAAGTTTGTGCACAATGGGTGCCCAAGCATGTGTCAGAGAATCAGAAGACGGAGAGAATGAGTGTTTGCCTGACGCATCTGTTGAGCCATCCACTCCCTTCCTACGCGCTGGGATCAGTGTATCAAATGGCAATTATTTATAGTTGTACTATACCACATGAACTGTAATTATAATATTGTTATTAAAATTTCTTCACATATAACTTTAGTCTCTTTTTCATTTGGGCACACCTTTTGTGCTGATCTGGAGGAATCCATCATGCAACGAACTGCGGAAATGACTCTCCGGCAATGAGGATATTGATGCGAAGCCGCTAACTGCGTATGTGCATGTAGCAATACCACCATGCCATATCTCTGTCAACACAATTAACTCACTGGGATTTGATATAACGTCGCTACAGCTAAGGTCTCCTTTTCATTTGGGCACACCTTATATTTCAATATATTATTTTAATAAATTAATTTGACTTATTTATATAATAAGTACCAAATTCGAAGTTAATTTGGGAAGGATAATATGTGTAACAAAATTATGCATAGTATAAAAATTTAATTAAAATGGGATTTTATTTCACAGATTAAAATCACTATTTAAAAGTTAAATGAAACAATAATATCATACTTTATACAGTATTTTTAAAATATGATACATAAATACTAAGTTTTTTTTTTCTTTTTAAAATATTGTAATAAACAGAATTCCTATGAGTTACTGATAAATAAATAGGCTTAATCGAAAAGTAACACAAGAGAAAATCATAGAATACGTATAAAAATCTGGTGTGAAACAACCACACGACTTCCATTACTCCCTATTACAAGTATTATATGCACTTTTTGGGAGATATTGTGATCAGAAGACATAAAAGTGACCTAAAGAAGTAGAAACCTAAATTTTTTCTGGTAAGAGAAACGTTATACACATATAAAGGCATAAAAAACAGAGCTTACACATAGCGAGGTAAAAAATAAGAGAAAAAAATGGTACAGTTATTTTTTGAAACACAAATTTCCGAGATCTGAAGATGACCTACCTAAGCAGGATGACTGTTAATTTTCCTCTAATAACCACGTAATACATGAGAAAGAAATGGATTTATATAATAATTTTCAAGAAAATCGTTAGGGCCGTTTTTGAGACGCCAAATTTTACAAAAATCAATTATTGACCGAAAAAATACACACAAAAGATATTTAAAAGTTAGTTAATATGGCTGTAGGGTTGAGGTTGTGGTAGGTCACCACAGGTTTTTTGTAATTATGCTGGATGCAGCAATGCGAGTGTTGGGAAAGCTAAAAATGCTTCGGCGACAGTACTCGGCGAAATTTAAGGATGGAATAGTTTTGAGTCAGAATAGCGCTGCAATGAAGAAAGTAAGTTGCGGAGCGTGATTGAATTCGAAGCGGTTTTAGAGTTTGTTAAGTGAAGTGATCAGAGTTGATGGAGATTAATTATAAATATGAATGTATCTTTGGTGTAAGGTGTGTGGTGTAGAGAAGTGTGGGGAGTAGAATAGAATTGTTCTTAGGCGATCATTTAGTGATTAAGTTTCTTAGCTCGGCAAATGTTGTGGTGGTTTTGAAGGAGTTGAATTATAGTGGAGAGTTTGGTGGAAATAGGCAATCCTACCACATTTGTCCAGTTTGAAAAGTGTTGTGGCTCATCAAGAGCAGCCTTCAGCCTATTATAATATCTGCATCTGGTGAGGTATTTTCTTCATTTATCTAAGTTATTTATTTAAGCTATTAAAAATTTGATATTGAGTCAAGCCCAAGTATCCTCCCTGCACTTAAGCTCTAACAAAACTTTATTTGTATTTCAGTTTGATTCTCGTACTATTTCTACTTAGAAACTTAAGTTAAGATGGGGTCTGTGTCAACGCAAACCTCACATGGCGAGTTTGAAAAAATCCGTTCAGCCGTTTATACAAGAACGCCCTTGCGTGAAATGAAATTGAGCTATCTATACAGGACGCCTATCAATTTTCCTAAACTATCAAACTATATCATTCCAAAGGACATCTATTAAAGTGTTTATATAGCAAATTTGAAGAAAATCGTTAGAGTCTTTTTGAGATAAGGACTTACGGTTCCACTTCTGTTTTTTTAATTTTCACCAAAATATGGATAATTCATCTGTACACAAGATCTGTGTCCATTCGGAAGTTTTGTAGTTCTACCTTTATTAGTTTTTGAGATATGATAGGCAGAAGATTCTACTCATACATACACACACTGACCAATTGCTTAAAATCGCTTTTACGGACTCGGGGAATCTTAAAACGTGTAAATCAGGTGAAATCTCGATATCGAATTTTTGGACATAATACAATACTTCCGTTACCTACGGTAGTAGGGTAATGAAAGTAAAAAGGCATTGCTTTCAAAGTAAAAAAAATTACTAATAATTAAAAACTAAGTTGTAATAAGTGTTCGAAATAGGAAATATGTATCATTCAACCGAATATTTTCAATAAAAAAGTAATTTTCAGCGCTATTCACATACGAAATGCAAATAAAGACATTGCATATTTTCGTTTGCAGAGCTAGTTCGTTTCCGCTTTGCCGAGGCATGCGTTCTTTTATTGAGCGTAATTCTCATATCCCCTTATAGAATCGCTACAGTCGTATTTTGACCTTTATGCAAAAAAATCTTCCAAGCTATATAATCAACTTTGGGTCGATACTTTAATTAATATATCCACTAATAACGATCCCATTTTTCAGAAAATTAAATAACGAACATCCGTCTAACGGTACTGGTCCGAAGTCCGTGCGATGATTAGGGCCGGAGTTTGCCTTGATACAGAGGCAGTGTGACAAAGAAAAGCTCACGGATTTTAATAATATTAGAGATGAAACACTTTTTCCATATTATTACAGTTAAACTCTTATTTAGTAAACAGAAACAAAAAAATTCATACACATTAAATTGCAGGTGCTGGAGCTGGTGCTGGAGTTGGAAAAGATTCTGGAACTGGAACAGGATATGGTGGATGGGCAAACTCGGAAGCTGGTGCCGGAGCTGGAAAAGGTTCTGGAACTGGGATAGGATATGGTCCATGGGCAAGCTCGGGAGCTGGTGCTGGGTCTGGAGCAGGTTCTGGAACTGGGACGGGATATGGTCCATGGGCAGGCTCTGGAGCAGGTTCTGGAGCTGGGGCAGGATATGGTCCATGGGCAGGCTCTGGAGCTGTTGCTGGTGCTGTTGCTGGAGCTGGTGCTGGAGCTGGAGCAGGTTCTGGAGTAGGTTCTGGACCTGGGACAGGTTATGATCGATGGGTAGGCTCTGGAGCGGGTGCTGGTGCTGGTGCTGGCGCTGGATATGGAAAAGCCTCCGGAATTGGGACAGGATATGGTCCATGGGCAAGCTCCGGAGCTAGTGCTGATGCTGAATCTGGAGCAGGTTCTGGAATTGAGACAGGATATGGTCCATGGACAAGCTCGGGAACTGGTACTAGCGCTGGAGCTGGTGCAGCATCTGCAGCAGTTTCTGGAACTGGGAAAGGATATGGTCCATGGGCAAGCTCGGGAGCTGGTGCTGACGCTGGATCTGGTGCTGGATCTGCAGCAGGTTCTGGAACTGGGATAGGATATGGTCCATGGGCTGGCTCTGGTGCTTTTACTGGTGCTGGTGCTGGAGCTGGTGCTGGAGCTGGTGCTGGTGCTGGAGTTGGTGCTGGAGCTGTAGCAGGTTCTGGAACTGGGACAGGATATGTTCCATGGGCAAGCTCGGGAGATGGAGCTGGTGGTGGATCTGAAGCAGGTTCTGGAACTTGGACAGGATATAGTCCATGGGCTGGCTCTGGTGCTTTTACTGGTGCTGGTGCTGGAGCTGGAGCTGGTGCGGGATCTGGTGCTGGAGCTGGAGCAGGTTCTGGAACTGGGACAGGATATGTTCCATGGGCAAGCTCAGGAGATGGAGCTGGTGGTGGATCTGAAGCAGGTTCTGGAACTTGGACAGGATATAGTCCATGGGCTAGCTCTGGTGCTTTTACTGGTGCTGGTGCTGGAGCTGGTGCTGGTGCTGGAGCTGGTACTGGTGCTGGAGCTGGAGCTGGAGCTGTAGCAGGTTCTGGAACTGGGACAGGATATGTTCCATGGGCAATCTCGGGAGATGGAGCTGGTG
Organism: Salticus scenicus; assembly: GCA_963930645.1. NCBI lineage: Eukaryota > Metazoa > Arthropoda > Arachnida > Araneae > Salticidae > Salticus > Salticus scenicus. The sequence goes on from OZ005660.1 coordinate 101,165,342, forward strand.
ATGGATCTGAAGCAGGTTCTGGAACTTGGACAGGATATAGCCCATGGGCTGGCTCTGGTGCTCTTACTGGTGCTGGTGCTGGAGCTGGTGCTGGAGCTGGAGCAGGTAGTAGAACTGGGACAGGATATGTTCCATGGGCAAGCTCGGGAGCTGGAGATGGCGATGGATCTGGAGCTGGTGATGGTGATGGATCAGAAGCTGGAACTGGATCTGGAACTGGTGATATATCTGGAACTGGCGATGGATCGGGAACTGGTGGTGGATCGGGAACTGGCGATGGATCTGCAGCTGGAACTGGATCTGGAGCAGATGCTGAATCAGGAGAAGATGAGGAATCAGGAGCTGGCTCAGAATCTGAAATGGGTACTGGATCTGATGCTGGTGCTGGAGGTGGAGATGGAGATGGTATTGGAGGTGGAGATGGAGCTGGCACTGGAGATGGCGATGGAGATGGTATTGGAGGTGGAGATGGAACTGGTACTGGAGATGGAGATGGAGATGGAGATGGTACTGGATATGGAGCAGGTCCTGAAACTGGAACAGGATATGGCTCAAGGACAGGTTTTAATAATTATTACGCTGAAGCTCTCGCAGCTGCCGCGAAAGCGTTAAAGGAACCCGGCTATGGTCAACATATTGGTACAAAAGCAGGTTCTGGTGCAGGTATTTTTTGTTAATTATTATAAATACTTTTCATCTAGATCAGAATTCTAAATTCAAATGTATTATCGAAAATATTTAAGAAAATTTTGTTTGCATTCTTAATGGGACTTTATTACAAACATGTGATTTTATGTAGATTTAATCTATTTATTATTTATTTATTATATTATTATTTTCTTACATATGTGTAACTTTGAAGTCATTATTAACTATATTTTTTTACATTGGCATTAACAACAATAGAAGCAATCAATAAAAGAAATAATATATATATATATATATATATATATATATATATAATCTTATTTAAATTTTTTGTGTAAATGTTGCATCGAGAATCGGATTTTTAAATGATATTTTTCTTGGATGTTTGCAAGAAATTCTGATTCGCAGAAGATTTTTAAAAATAAATTTAAGCGTAAATAATTATCTTTAACTAAAATGAAGCAATTTTTAGTAAGTAGTTAAGTTTTAATTATTTGTAATTTTGTATTTTGATGTGCAAGTTTTATTTCCAAATTTAATGTTATTTTAAGCTAGAAACTGAAAAAAAAAAAAAAAAAAAACATGCATTTTAATTTGTAGCATATATAGACAACCGCATCCTATTTTCGGCTCATTTTTTAGTATGAAGCTTTAAAATTTTTTTATGAAGTAAAGCAAAATAAAATGGCTACTTCATAATTTGAATTTTAAATGCAAGTACACTCTAGGATAAAAAAAAGACGCACCAAGAAAGAGTAATGAAAATTGCGACATAAATTGATATGCGTACAGATTTCGATGGAAAATGCAAATTTTTAAAGTTTGGTGATCAATGAATGAACATGCGATGCTACAGCGTATTTTAACTGCGCAACTAGCAGGATATTAAAGAGGGGAAATTTTGATTCCAGGTCATAAATTTTTTTATTCCGTCTACTCAGATAGACAGTAACTATGCCAGGCATACAGGTCTGCAAACAATATGCGCAGATGTCAGCATTTGAAAGAGGAGGGTATTTGGGCTCAAAGAAGTCGGTTCGTCTAATCTGCGAATTCTTTGACATTTGGATAGGAGCGATGCTTCTAGTAGATGACGTTTGCAGAAACGGGTGAACCATGGCCGAACATAGTGTTAAGAAGGAAGCGGTCGGCCTAGAGATAGGACAGAAGGTAAAAACCGATCAATCGTCAGAGCGGTACTCAAAGCCCCAAATTCGTCGTTTCAATCGATCCTAGGTGCAACTGGTACTTCAGTGACTGGAATGTGACTGGAAATATCATTAGTGACTGGAAATATATCTTCAGTGACTGGAAATATCATTAATAGGTGGCTCAGAGAAACGAGGTTGAGCTCACGGAGCCCCTTCTGCCGACTGCTATTAAACTTCGTACACTGACAAGCCCGTTTGCAGTGATATTGGGCACATTCAACCTGGAATGTTACTGGATGGAGTAGAATTGTCTTCAATGATGAGTCCCACACCAATTTGAGCCCCGATAACCAGCGAAGACGCGTCGGGAGACGCCCCGAAAAAAGAGGGATTTCAACCTGACTGCCACCAACTATACGGCCCGACATCCAAGTCTTGGGAGCCATTTGATTTCATAACAGGACCCTTTTGTCTGCCATCCCCAGAATCTTTAAGCAGACTTGTACGTCTACAAAATTCTGCGTCCCGTTTTGTTGTCTTTCATATCACGAAATTTTGAGCGCATATTTCAACATGATAATACCCGCAAACGTACGAAGATAGTTTCTGCTTATTTTCTCCCTTGCTCAACATTATTTTGGCCATTAAAGTCGCCAGATCTCACTACCACTGAGGATGTTTGGAAAACATGTTTTGACTAAGATGGTAAAAACTGGCAAAGACAATTACACGGTAAATACCATGCCAACCCTGCTTTAAATATTTATTTTTATTTTTATAACTTATTTAAAGCTTTCACTGCCTCTCTAAATCTCTGAAGCTGTTACACATAGCAGAAAAGTTCCATATAACTTATTAATTTTTAATATTTTTTTTTTTCTCCTCAGCTTACTATTTACTTTATTTATTGTAACTTAGTTAGTCCCACAGTTAAAATGTAGACTTAGATTCATTAATCGCTAAATCAATAAAAATACACTGCAACAAAAGAAACATAAGCAATTTACTTTTAGCAGTGCCAGATGATCATTGCCTGTACTTTTAAATATCTACTAGTTATGAAAGAAAATAATAATAATAAAAATAAAACATAAGTTTCTATAAAATTTTCATTATCTTAAAGCTATCACTGCTATTCTTTTTTTTTTTTTTTTTTGTTAAACGAAGTTTAATTTTAAAAGATTTCTGTTTATTTTTATTTACAGTTTGCATATTAAAATTTCTTATATAATAAAGCTAGCTGAGAAAAAATAAAAGTTAACTTTAGCAAGAAACAAGATAAAGATAATGCATGCATTCTTAACCAATTCTTAAACTGTCTTCAATTAAACAAAGTCAATAATGATTAAATTGCAGATTTATTTTAATACGTATAATAATAAACAGCTATGAAAATGTTGAATATATCTCACTATTTATCATTTTTACAGAGAAAAAAATAATATTTCTTACTCTCAAAAAGTTCGGAATGTAGACACCTGGCGCCAAATCAGCCGCCACCGAATCAGACGGCGCAGAATCGTCTGGCGTCGCAACGGCCGCGCCGAATCGTAACAAACCGTTTTTCCTTATATCCATTCTGTGCTGGGTGGTATTCATTCTCCCGACGTCTTCAGGTGTCCGTGAAAAAAGATCTTTAAATTCATGGAGTAGCTTCTCCGCAGCACCTCTCTGTTCATTTCCTAATCCTGCATTCTTGAGCAATTCCGTTATTAATTGTTCAGAAGACTTGGATTCGTTTGATTGCGTGGTCCGGTTGATGCATGTAACAGGAGTACAGTTTGCTAACACCTCATCCTTCTTCACTGTCTTGGCCTTATCGCTGATGTTTGCCACTCTCACAGGAACAGTGCTTTTTGAAAGATCAACCAGAGACGAAGCCACCAGAACTCCTCTTGGGCTATTGTCTGCATTCGGATATTCAATCAGTCCACAACGGAAGTGTTGCTGTTTGGGAAGTGTCCCTGAAACTATTGTCTCTGTGTGTGGAAGGATGGAGATTTCAGACTTGGCTGTTATCTGACAAATTGGTTCAATGTCTGGATTTTCAGTGTTGAACACAGCTATGTCTTCTGAACTTGAATGCAGTTCATTATTCTTGAGATCCAATTTAAAGTTAAATTTTCTCCGGAAGTCAATTCCAAGGATTAAAGGATATATCAGCCACATATGAAATATGATGGTAACTGGCATTTCCAAATGTGATGGTCAAGTTCATTTTTTGAGTATATTTTGATTTCGTCTCCGGTCACAGTCTATAGTTTAACGCAGGGCGGCGTATAAATGATCCTCTCTTTTAGTTCTTGAGCCAAATCCGTTCTAATGATGGTTACGTTGGCTCTAGTATCCAGAATCATCCGGCACGTGGTATTGTTAACTTAACCGTAAACGTAAAGTCCATTATCGCTGCCACTCATCGATGAAACATGAAGTACTGTAAATTTGGGCTCTTCCATTTCAGGCAACCTCCGCCCCGCGAGATAGCCTTCTCTTAGTTTCCCTGCAGTGATGGTGAAGCTGGGTTATTTTCTTTAGTTGGTCGTACAGGGCAGTTTCTCTTCACATGTCCATCTCTTCCGCAGCCCGAGCACTTTATCTACGAATCCTTTACTTCCTTATTACTTTCAAGGCTGCGCAATCTCTTTAAGATTTCTATGAGACCTCTTCATTTCATTTACACCAGCTGGTGTATCCTCTAATGAGACTGCTCTGATGGAATGGCGGTCTTTACGGGAGGCTTGTTGGGCTGCCTCTGTCTTAAGTGCGTAGCCCAAAGCTGATTCAACATCTCTGATGTTGGAGAGTCTCAGCGCTTTTTGAATTTCTGGATCCCGAACAGCATCGATAAAGTACTGAAGGGCTAAGTCGTTTCGAGTGTCAGCATGGCAGTCTGAGAATGCTAGGTGTGGCAGTCTCTGAATATCCGCTGCGAGCTCTTGCAAACTTTCACCCGCTTTCTGGTAACGGGATTTTAGCTGGAGGCGACTATAGTCCTTAGAACACTTTTCTCCGAAACGTAGCTCCAGTGCTCTAGTCAGGGCCTCGATGTCGTTCCTTTCTTCTTTAGAAATAGATCTCAGTATCTCGGCTGCATCTCCCCGTAATGCTGCTGCTAAGTGGACTGACTTGGCAGTAGAGTGCCAGCAGTTAGCTTCAGCTACGATGGAAAACTATATACCTGCCAGGAGGAATTGCCGTCGTAGATGGATAGCTTAATAAATTCTTGATTCTGCCTTCTTTTATCTCTCTTTACAGTTTCCTGGGGCATGGTGATTAACTTCTCTTCCACTTTTTTCTCAAGTTGTTCCTCTACTTTCTTCATGACCTTCTCTTCAAAATTTTCTTCTATCTTCATGAATCTCTCTTCAAAATTTCTTTCTACCTTCATAACTTTCTCTTCAAAATTCTCTTCAATCTTCATAACTTTCACTTCTATTCCATCTACTCAGTTTTCCATATCTGATAAATTATTTTCAATCACTTCTTTTACTGTCGAAAGCTCTCTCTTCATCTCGGCTTGATTAGATTTGATTTTCTCGGCCAACCCGTCTTTCATCTCTTTCATTTCTTCAGTCAAACTGTCTTTGAATTTTCTTTGCCCAGTTTCAATTTTCTCTTATACTGTTTCATTTCTTTCATTTCTTCGGTCAATCTATCTCTTATCTCCTTTTGTCCCGTTTCCGTTTTTCTATCAATCCAGATCTTAACTCATTCATCTGGGCAGTTAGGTCTTCTAGAAGTTTCTCCATTTCTTGCTCCATAGCTCTAGTTATCACCATTCACAGACAACCCCACTCCTGACACCAGAAATGTTGCGTACTTGGGTGTTCGTGAATTGCCCGAGAATGAAAGGCGAAACTTGCAAAAGCTCAGTAGTTTATTTACAGAGAGTGCCAGAAAAATACAGGTCTATAAACCAAGTATCAGCTTCAATTCAACCAGTAAACACAGCTTAAACAATAGCCGTCAATAACAAATCCACAGTACAAACATATAGCAATAACACATAAAGCAAGTCTCATTCAAAGAGGCTCAAAGCAATGCAAGCATTTGACGTAACTTACTGAGACAGATCTGAGACTGACCGCCTTGGCGAACGAAAAAACGCTCCTTTTATACTTTTCTATCGAACCCAGACTGTTCTGGAAAATTCTCGTATTGCATCAGCCAATGAGATTAAAGCTTCCATATTTGGTATATCCCTAATAAGGATTTTCTCGCTAAGGAGGGAAAAGTCGCCAAATTTAGCGCCAAATCCATTTCCTGACTTATTGGAACTTTTTAATGCGTTTTTAAGGAAAAATTAGCTATTTAAACGCTAAAACAAACTAGAAATGCGCAAAATTAACATTTTATCCACTAACTAAGCCTCTTTGAAAGAATTTATACAAAAATAAATACAATTATTTACAATTCTGTAACAATATATATATACAGTTCCCGCCGCTTATTAAAATCACATTCGTTCTGAGCCAAAGTGATTTTATTAAGCGGCTGATCTTTATATATGGCGAACGTTCCTGCACTTAAGGAAAAGGTATTACTTCCCTGAATTTCGAAAGAAAATTCGAAAGTTAACAAATAATGGAAATAGTAAACAATATTAATTAATTTTTGATAGATAATTAACTAATTGTTTCTTCGATATAAGTAAATTATACGTATTTTAAGTTCCCGTGCACTTCCATTAGAGGAAAATCATCATTACTTTAGCAAAAGTTCACACTGTTCTTACAAATTTAAAATCTTTCCGTTTAAACCTCATGAATTATAGTAATTTCAAAATAAGAAATAGAAATTGCCTTTTAATAATTAGAAATTAAAAAAAAAAAAAAATCAAATTAAATTTTTATTTGATTACTGCACTTTGAAGAATACGTTCCTTGAAATTGTTACGGAGGTAAGTTATGGGGCGTGTTTAATTTGTAACTGTGCTGCAAGTGTAAAATCTTCAACAATGAGCGATAACGGAGGGTTTGTTGTGCTTTAATTTCTTTTTCTCTTAAAAAAAAAAAAAAAAAAAAAAATCACAATGTAAATAAAAAAAATTTTTAGAGTGCATAAATGATATTTTTGTTTGCTGAGAAGATATTTTTGAGTTTATTAACCGGCGATCCTGATTTTATTAAGCAGCCGCTTTAAAAGTAGTTTGTATTGATTTGATTCCGTTCCTGACGATTTGATCAGATTAAGCGGCAGATTTTATTAACCAGTGATTTTAATAAGCGGCGGTTACTGTATATCATTTATACTATTCAAAGTTAACTTACCAAGATAACCTTTGTTTTAAATAAAATATTTCAAAATTCGAGTAAAATAGCAACATTACCGATCCGTTTCATCCATTAATTGTGCTCCATTAGTACAAGTTTTAATCTCGAAAATGGTAGAATTCTTTGCTTGATCCCAGGACGCGCTTCATGGCGTAACTATTCAGAGTTTTCTAGGGTTTTTAAATACTCTCATAAGTATAAACTATGATTCTTTTGGATTACCCTCATTCAGGTTAGTAATTCACCAGGTGATGTAACTGTAATTCACCAGATTACAGTTAGTGTTCACCGTAAAAATTGCTTTTTACCTTTTTCATTCACTTCTGAAAAATTTGCAACTATATTCATCTTTGCACTTTTTCAGAAGCTGGTACAGATGCAGGGGATGAAACTGGAGCTGGTGCAGGTTCAGCATCTAACGCCGGAACGGGTAGTGGTTCCGGAAAAGGTTCTGGAGCTAGTGCTGGGGCAGGATCTGGTGCTAGTACTCGTAGTGGATCAGAAGCTGGTGCAGAAGCAGGATCAGAAGCTGGAGCAGTAGGGGATTCAGGAGACGGCTGGGCCAGATTCTGGGGTCTCTGGCCCAGGCCCTCCAGATTTAGAGGGCCTCACCACAAAAAGAAGCAAGGTAATAATATAATTTTTTAGGTTTTATTTCCAGTAAAAATGAAAACTAAATAAAACTTTGATCAATGCGTTTTAGTTTTTTGGTTGTTTTCATCTCAGACTAACGAATTTCTTATATGTTAGAAACAAACACCAAACGAGAAATCTAACAAATGCATTACGCAAGATAAATTGCATCATATGGATGAAAATCATTAAACGGTTATTTTTATCAGAAAAGGCCCATTTTAACGAAGTTTGTAGAGTAGGGAGAACACATTTAAATAGCATCAGTACCAGGCTCTTCAAAAAGCATAGTTGGGCTCTGAGAGCCGGTGCCGGTTACGGATGAGTATTGGGCTATATCTTTGTATTAGGTTATGGAGATGGATTAAGTTGTGCTGCAGGAGCTCGAGCTGGTTTAGTATATATCATGGGTACAAGTTTTGGAGCTAGAGTACGTAATAATTAGAAAATAATCTAAATTTTGTACCTTATTACCATTTTAAATATAACAACCAGAATAGTGGCGTCCGGTCCATAGAAGCAATGCAAGCATTGCTTGCCTAAAATCAAAGCAACAGTAAATATAAATAATCCATTTTTAATATTTTTCATTATTTTCGCATAAAACTTCCCAGAATTTATAAGACGCCGCTAAGTTGAAAGTAGTGTTACATCCCGCGGCTATCACATATGTCATCAGAAGCAGACACAGTTATAATTGCAAAACTTTGAATGAACACCATAAAATTCAAGAACTTGCAACAATTGTAACGGGTCGAAAGAACACACGATCCTTCGTCAGGTGAACAAAATAGGCACGAGTACTACAGTCAAAGCGGCAATAACACACAACCCTTCGTCAGGCGAACAAACTAGGCACGAGTGTACAGTGTTCGCCTGACGAAAGGTCGTGTGTTCTTTCGACCTGAAACAATTGTTGCGATTTCTTTCATTCTATGGTGTTTATTCAAAGTTTTGTAATTATTACTTTAAAATGCTAGTTCTGTGGTGCTTTCTAATTAAAAACACAGTTGCTTCAATTTCTTTTTTAAATAGCATATAGTATCAACTCTCTATAGAATATTATTTAATAATTCAAGTACAGATTCGTACTTGCATCTTGATATTAATAGCTAAGAACCATTTAACTATTACTAAACTTTTTATGAAGTGTTTACTGTATTTTTTAATAAATAACATCAAGTTTATTTTTTTTATCATGAAAGATTTTTTGAGATGGTTTTTCTCTCCCTCTCCCTTTTTTTATATTTTTTTTATGGAGCATGATGTTGCCCTCTATTGGCATAAATTGTAGTTAAATTCTGTAGTATTTAAAGTTTTGATTTGCTTTCAAGAGATTTGTTGGTACCCATTTCTTAAATGAACATTTCTCTTTCAAAGTAACATTTTTTAGGCTAACAAATGCTCTTTTACATCTGTGGTGAGATCTACAATTAATTTTAATTCATGCCTAAAGAATAATATCACCACATGTCCCTGAAGAATTCTTGCAACTCAAACAAGAACAAGAATTCTTGTTACCATCTTCCAACCTCTTTTTAGCCGAATTCAATAACTACAACTACAAATTAAAGTATAATTAAAATTTTTCGCAGATGTTTTTTATGTTATTACCCTCTTTATTTTTTACATACACATCTGGATTCTTTAAACTACATGCATTTATATTCTCTGCAAAGGTTTTGGAAGTAGAAGCAGATTTTGCAACATTCAAAATTTTAATTTAGAAAATAAAAAAGGTAACACCAGAAAAAAAAAATATGATGTTCCGGTTGCTTTTATGCAAACCATACTGGATTTCAGGCATGGGGAAAAATCCAGCCAATTACTTTGATCCACTCTGATGAGAGGGAGTGACTTTCGGAATTAGTGAACAATGAACTTTCATTTTATTCGAATACCTATTGCTTTCTTCATTTTAATTCATGATAAACATGGTTTTGCTTGATTATATTCGCATTAATTTTATAATTAAGAATTTGTCTTTAACCCCTTAACGCGCGCTGTCCTCGCTGCGAGGACTCAAAATTTAAGATCCAGCTGCAAAAATTCATCCCGGAAATTTTTTAGCAAAAATTCACGTTTATAACATGTCAGAAAAGGCCGGTTTTTTAAACCTTAAAATTTAAAATTTCTTTTAGTTTAATTTAGTTCATAAATTCCGGTGGCAGTATAATTTAAATGTTACAAATTGTCTTGCGCCGCAAAGGGTTAAATTTTTAAAATGATATTGTGGAGAACAGTGATTTTATATTCGATGCATTTATTTTTTTGCGTATTGTACCATTTCAAAAGTATAAATGTGGAACAATATTTATTTGCAAATTCCCTCATACTGCAATGTCAAAATTCATCTGAAAAAAATAAAAAATGCTTATTTTTTACGTAATGTCAAATAGTGAAATGTATTGAGCAACTATCAAAGTTGAAATTTATTTTATGAGTATAATAGCATTTTTTCCCCTCTTTAATTTTGACTTTCCGCACATACATATGTAAAGAAAGTCTTGTAATCATGACAAAAGTTCGACATTGAGATTTTGATGTGTCTATACGTTTTGAGATCTCCTCAGTTCATTTTTGTTATTTTTACGTGAGTGAACACGGTAGCGTTTAAACGCTTTGATCGATTGAGCTGAAAGTTGGTACATATATTAAAGATTGCCGTCGCACGAGCTGTATACATTTTGGTGAGTCTAACACTTATAATTTTTTTTACAGGGAACTAAAGAAAACTTCTTTATCGTCAGAGACTATGGACTGAAATTATTTAAAATGAAATAACATTTAAACGTCTTATTTTATTGAGCTGAAAGTTGTTTTAAATGTTATGGACCACCGTCGCACGAACTTTAGAAATTTCAGAATCTAACAGCTATAGTTTTTTTTTTTTTTTTTTTTTTTTTTTTTTACAAGGACACAAAGAAAATTCCTTTACCATTATGGCCTATGGATTCAAAGTATTTAAAGTGTAATAAGTCTAAATGCCTTATTCAATTGAAAAGTGATAGATAAGTTTAGGTCACCATCGTATGATTTCTAAACATTTTGATGAGTGCAGAACATATAGTTGTTCTACAGAGACACAAAAAGAAAATTCTTCATCATTATGACTAAAGGACTCAAAATGTTTGATGATCGTTAGCATCTAAACTCTGCATTCGTTTAAGATTTAAACCGGTAGGCGTGTTAAAGACTATTATCGCTAGAACCGTATAGATTTATAGGAGTGTACCACTTATAGATTTTTTACCGGTTTACAAAGAAGAGTTTTTATACACTGCGTATACATTGGTTCAAATTATTTTATGCCGCTGTAGTAATTTTAAATTGTTTAGAACTCAAACGGTCCATTGAGCGACATACAACTTGTGTGTGTATTGGGAGGGGGGGGGCACTCAAAACATCTATTTTGATTTTCTTTTAAATTTCTCTTACCCATACGGTCGAGAAAGAATTATGTTAGGGTCAAATTTTCGAGCGTTAGTTTTTGTTATATTTACATGTTCTGAGGTCCCCTGAATATGAAAATCATGTTTTTAGAGAATGGTCTGTGCGTCTGTCTGTCTGTGTGTCTGTTCATCAGCATATCTCAAGAACAAATAGTAGCAGAAATTCCAAACTCAGTATTCTAAATGTGTATAATATAGGGATGCTACACTAAGCTTTTCGTTGAGATGAAACCAATGGTTCGTGTACAAGGACACTCAAAAATACTCAAATACATTACGTCAATGGGGGAAATTGCAAGTAACTAGAGTTTAACAACTATAGACTGCACTAAACCAAATGAAACGAATATATGTATTCTCTAATAGAGATAGTCAACTTGGAAATTTTTTTTTGTGTAAGTAGGAGCCTCGCCTACCCCTGCGGGGGGGGGGAAGTCCCCCCTCGACAGGAGTAAATTGGGGTATCTTTCAAAATCATGATGTCTTATCATGGAAGATAATTTTTTTAAATAATAATTTTAATAAATTATTTTTACTGAATGAATTTTTATTGGAAAATATAGAAGAAAGTCGTGTTGGCTACAACACACTAGTTATTTGATGTTAATGGATGTTCTTTACTAATAATATTTTACCATTTCCAGGCAAACTGTTAGGGAATTGAAACAAATTCCTCATAGAGATACGGTAAATAATGTATGTTTTAAGCTAAATATTCATCGCTTGTTTTGTTTTTTTACATCAATGAAACGGGGGTCGAGGGGGTCGGTAGCCCCCCCCCCCCACGCACACAGAACTAATTATCATATAAAACTCTTCCGAAGCCTAATTTGAATTGTTTAACATAGGTTCACATATCAGTACTCGTTATCTTACCTCTTAATCTCCAAACTGTATTTATAGTATTAAATTTCAGGTGCAAGTGACACGCCAGATTATTTGTTTTATTTTACGACTCTTTTATTTAAATTAATTCAAACAAACGTTCTTCGTGAAATGTTCGAAAAGTCGAGTGGAGTCACTCCAGATTTTTTCTGATATCTTTAAATGTTATACCAAATTTGTATGTTTACATTTAGTGAAATTTTCGTTTGTATCTTTGGAATTGTTAAAAACTGGGATTATTGTTATCGTGTAACATTGTTTTTATTTTTGCTTTGAAAGTACTGTAAATGAATATTTTATTTCTGCCTTGAAAGTACTGTAAATGAATATTTTATTTTTGCTTTGAAAATACTGTAGATGAATATTTTCTTTAAATATGGATGACATCAGACATTATATGGAGTTATGAAGACTGAATTATAAATGAGTAACGCCTCTTTTAAATTTTGAAGACTGGGAAAAATTGAAGCAGCGTATACTTTATTTTATCAAATAGATAAAGAAATTAAAAAATAATAATACTAATTTAAATCAAATTGGAGTGTACAGGTTGATATTTTTATTTATTACCAACTATGTGAAAAATACCAGAGCCGGGAATCGAACCCGGGCCCTCCGCTTAACGCACGGATGCTCTACCACTGAGCTACCCTGGTCGACAACCCGCTAGGCATTTCTCACATAATATACGTTGGCAAATTCACCGAGTCTGCAAACGCAGATATATCTGGTGAGACAATAATAATCGTAGCACAACTCCATAGACCACGAAATTTTCACTTTTAGAATTTTTTTTTTTTTTTTTTTTTTTTTTTATTCATGAATTCATCAACCGTGAATATTTATTTAAATCAAATTGGAGTGTACAGGTTGATATTTTTATTTATTACCAACTATGTGAAAAATACCAGAGCCGGGAATCGAACCCGGGCCCTCCGCTTAACGCACGGATGCTCTACCACTGAGCTACCCTGGTCGACAACCCGCTAGGCATTTCTCACATAATATACGTTTCACACATAATACGTGTCTCACCAGATATATCTGCGTTTGCAGACTCGGTGACTTTGCCAACGTATATTATGTGAGAAATGCCTAGCGGGTTGTCGACCAGGGTAGCTCAGTGGTAGAGCATCCGTGCGTTAAGCGGAGGGCCCGGGTTCGATTCCCGGCTCTGGTATTTTTCACATAGTTGGTAATAAATAAAAATATCAACCTGTACACTCCAATTTGATTTAAATAAATATTCACGGTTGATGAATTCATGAATAAAAAAAAATTTCTAAAAGTAATAATACTAATTTTTTTTTTTTTTTTCAATATTATTATTCTAATAGTATATATACTTGCTTGACAGAAATAACTCCAATTCCTAATCGAGTTTTTATCGATAATTTTTTTCATCATTTGACTGAAATTCAATAAATAAAATGTTATTGATATTCAGATACATCATTTCTTTAATTTAGTAACATCTTTGACAAAATTGTTTTTGTGTCTCAAAATGACAGCAGTATCTTTTTTCTTCTTTGTATGATTGTATGTAGTTACTTCAGTATAATTTGTGATGTGGGAAGAGAAAATTCATAATCGAAGTACAAATTCGATGGTTTCGTAAGCGTGGATCAATGTAATTGGTTTGATTTTTCCCCGTGCTTGAATTCCAGTGCGGTTTGGATAAAAGCATTCCGGTTATCAAACTTTTAACAAATCTATTAATATATAATAAGTACAAAACTTTGAATAAACACCATAAAATTTAAAAACTCATAACAATTCTTTCACGTCAAAATAAAAAAAATAAAAAAAAAACAAGTCCTTCCGGCTTATTCGTAAGGGTATGTTGATTTCTTTTTCCTTATCAAGTAGCCGTCATTTTGTTTCAAAATGGCGGCTACAAATTATTAATGCACGTGGTAGAAATATTGATGTAGGCTAGGCACATATGGAGTTTTAAGAAAATCGGTTCATAAATACATTCTTATGTGAATTTAAAATTTTCAAGTGACCGGCGCTTGGAAACAAAATGGTGGGTTAAGTTGACAAATATATGAAATGTATTTGTGAGATAAGTCTACTGTACACATATAGTTCGAATTAATTCAAAATTTCAAAAATCATCGTGTTCAAAATTTAAGTGGCTGCCACTTCGATCAAAATGGCAGAGAAAGTTGCTCATCTAAGGTATGGTTGCAAATTTGAAAATAATTCTTTGATTTGAATTGATTAAGTATTTCCAAAGTTCCAACAAACACATCAAAGGTATTTGAAGCATAGGTTATTGTCCAACTGTGGTTTAAATCAGTGCCGTGTTTCAAAAGTTATTATTAAGGCAAATTTTCAAGTAGCAGTCTAAGTGGCTGCGACTTGGAAAACAAAATGGCAAAACAACTTGCCCATCGAAATCATCCAGTATATTTATACGATAAGTTCCTTGTCCAATTCTAGTTTAAATTAAATCAGTATTTCAAAAATTATCGTCATAAGAAATTTTCAGGTGGCACCACTTTAAAAAAAAGTGGAGTGAGATGCCCAGCAAACTTATCTGAGATATTTGAATGATAAATCCACTACCCAAATTTGATGCGAATTGATTCTGTATTACTAAAGTTACCATAATGACAAATTTTCAAGTGGCCGTCACTTGGAAATAAAATTGCGGATCAAGTCACCAAGTGAATTTATCCTAGATATATTTGAACTATAAGTTCATTATCCAGCTTTCATTTGAATCAATTTAGTATTTTAAAAGTTATTGTGATGGCATATTTCCAAGTGGCAGTGTGATTTCAAGTGGCTGGAACTTAGATACAAGATGTCGGGACAAGTTGCCCAGTGAAAACATTCAAGATAATTATATGATAATATCACTGTCAAAATTTGGTTCGATTTGGAGTATTATTTCAGAAGTTATCCTTATTTTAAATTTTCAAGTGGGATCCTGATTTCAGTTGGCCCCGCTTAACTTAAGATATCTGCAACTTTATTAAAAATGGCGGATATAGTTTATTAATAAACTTCATTGAGATTCTTATGTGGTCTGTATTTACATTAAAATTCAAACAATTTTGGAATACGCTTTTCACAATTTAAATTTGAAATTTTCAAGTGGTCTCCACTTGAAAACAAAATGGCGGAGCAACTTGGTTAACAAACACATCTATGATATTTATAAGATAAGTTAAGACACTGTTCAAATTTGGTTCCCTTTGGAGTATTATTTCGGAAGTTATAGTGATTTTAAATTTTCAAGTGGTAGCCTGATTTCAAGTAGTCCCGCTTAACTTAAAATATCTGCCACTTTATTAAAAATGGCGGATAAATTTCATTAATAAACTTCATTTAGACTTCATTGTGGCCTGTATTTACATCAAAATTCAAGCAAATCTTGCTTTAAATATACTTTTTACAATGTCGGTTTGAAATTTTCAAGTGGCTGCCACTTGAAAACAAAAAGTCGGAGCAACTTGGTTAACGAACTCATCCAAGATATTTATAAGGTTAGTTCACTGTCCAAATTTGGTTCGATTTCGAGTATTATTTCGGGAGTTATCGTGATGACAAAATTTTCATTATAGATAGATAGATAGATAGATAGATAAACGAAGTGATTGCAATAGGTCGATTTCTGAAGAAATCAACCTAAAAAAAAGAACCCACGATCCTTCGCCAGTCGAACAAAGCAGGCACGAGTGCTGCAAACAAAATGGAAACATTGTTCGTCCGATGAAAGGTCGTGTCTTCTTGCGACCTAAAACAATTGCTGCGGGTTCTTGCATTTTATGGCGTTTATTCAAAGTTATGTACTTAAGCGCCAGTTCTGTGGTGCTTTATATATATATATATATATTTATAATTATTATACGGCACGAGTATAAGTTTAAGTTGAATTCAAGTTAGAGATTAACCCTTAAACGTTCAATTGGATTTTCGTAAATAATAATTAAAAAGAAAAAAAAAAAAGGATTCGTCAGACTTTTATCTATATATATTTTTTTTATTTTGTAGTGTACAAAATCTTTCTTCAAATTGTGCGCAACTGTATTTATTAAATTTGAAAAATCAACTTTAAAAGCGTTTTTAACGGTGTTTTGCGATTTCCTACATTCTTTTACTAAAACGAGTTATCAAGTTGACGGACAAAAATAAGTTAGATTAGTAGATGAATTCCATTAATGAACTACAGCGTACATTCCCAAACATTTTTTTTTTCATGTACCCCTAGTTTATATATTTTTTTCTAATATTAGTACCCATTTCTCATAATGACGAATCCACCCACACATATAACGCAAACATACTTTTTTACTTCCGTTTTTTTACCCGACTACTGTAGGTAATGGAAGTATTATAATCGGTCTAAAAATTCGATATCGAGTTTTCAGCTTATTTACACGTTTTAAGGTTTCTTGAGTTAAAAAAAAATAGTTTTTGGCAATTGGTCAGTGTGTGTGTGTGTATGTACGTATGGAGGGAATCTTCTGGCTATCATATCTCCGAAACTAATAAAGATAGAACTTCAGAATTCAGGCAGGTGTGGTGTGCAGATGAAGTTTCTAAATTTTGGAGAAAATTCAAAAACCAGAAGTGGAACATTGGAAATCGGAAATAGGAGCCGTAAGTCCGTATCTCAAAAACGGCTCTAACGATTTTCTTTAAAGTTGCTATATATACACTCTATTAGATATCCTTTCAATTGATATAGTTGGTTAGATCAGGAAAAACGATAGGCGTCCTGTATAAACAGCTCAATTTCAGGTTTTGCAAGTGCGTTCCTTTAAAAATGGCTGAACGGAATTTTTTCAAACTCGCAGCATTAACTTCCTTTTGAATATCCTTTTGTATGCAATTATTGTTTTCCAGTCAATAATTGAATATACCAATTTTGGTAAAAGTGGGTATTAAAAAAAAAACGGTTCTAACAATTTTCTTGAAAATTATTACATAAATCCATATATTACGTTGTTATTACAAGAAAAATAACAGACATCATGATTAGGTAATAGGTCAATTAAAACCCGAATAAACTACTACGTCAGAAACGCCAAAGAAAAATATTGGAAATGCATACAGCTGTTTCGGTAGCCTTAAGCGTACCGTCTTCAGTGCAAAAAGGATTCTGAATCAGGAGAAGTGCACGTATGTATAGGAGAGGGATCGGATTTAGTTCAACCAATAGGATTACGGGAAAGGTGGGGAGAGTTTCCAATAGGAATTTAGGAAAGATAGCTGTGTAAACAGTAGAAAAATTAAGAAAATGTGGACTGAATATAAATTTGGTTGAACTAAATCCGACCCCTCTCCTATATATACGTGAACTTCTCCTGATTCAGAATCCTTTTTGCACTGAAGACGGTACGCTTAAGGCTACCGAAACAGCTGTATGCATTTCCAATATTTTTCTTTGGCGTTTCTGACGTAGTAGTTTATTCGGGTTTTAATATTCCAACGCCAAGTCTCCTGTTATTATTAGGTAATAGGTCATTTTTAGTTTTCGGAAATTGGTATTAAAAAAAAAAAAAAAAAAAAAAAAAAAAAACTCTACCTTTTTTTTCCCTTCTTACTTTTAACTCGCTATGTAAACTCTACTTTATATGTCTTTACACGTGTATCAAGTTTCTCTTGCCGGAAAAGTTTTCAGTGTCTACTTTGTTAGGTCAATTTTACGCTTTCTGACCACATTATTTCCAAAAATTCATGTAATACGTGTAATAGTGCGTAATGGAAGTCTTGTGGTTGTTTCACATCAGATTCTTTTCATTAATATTCTTTTTAACATAAAAAAAGATGGAATGGCTGTATACAATTTGGAATGAGTTTTGCGTGTAATTAGTATCTTTAAATTACATTTGAGACTACATATGTAACTATACAACTTCTTTGTGTATTTTGAATCGAACCATTTTTCGTGATTTTTGTTATTATTACGGACAATCGTTTTATGTACCCCATGTTGGGAATACCTAAATAAAAAGGATTCGAAAAAAGAACAAAAAAAAAAGAAGAAATACAGAAACACAGAACAAAGAAAAAAATGGAAAAAAAATTTGAAGAACTGTTGCTAATAACATGCAATTAAAGTTGAAATCTTGATAATAACTTAAACTGTTCTAATGATTTTATAACATCAAATAATATCTTTTAGTTTTTTCATTTGTCAGTATCACTTAGTTAATGACAATTTTTAAAGATTTTATACAAAAAAATACAATATGATTAATGATAGATGTATTATCATCTCCATAAACTTTTCATTTATTTACTGTCATTTATTTCAGAACTATAAACAAAGTAATATCAACTATAATTAAATTTGACCTTGAACACCGCGAGTGAAAGATTTATAGACTCACAATGACTTTCTCTTCTCTAAATAAACATTTTCAAACCATTATTTATTTTACAGAACTATTAAATTCAAACTTTATGGAAAATCATGTTATTCTAAATTACTGTTTTATTTATTTCAACAATGTAATTTAATGATAGTATAAACAAAATAAGATATTAATTTTTCCTTTCAAATGTCATAATATAATATAATATAACAATTTATGATCCATAATGATATACTTAAAAATTGTAATTTAAAAATTCTTCTTGCAGTCTGTAACTTTTCCTAAACCAGGAAGGATGCAAAAAAATGCACTCCTAAAATATATACTAATAAAGCTGATTACAACACAGAAATATTTTAAGATTCATTTAAACAAATTTAAATAATTATCTTTTTTTACATTATTAGTCGTAATATACGCTTATTAGTGAATGCTTAACAACTATGAAGAAAGCCTCTTTTTTGGATTAAAATATGCCTGGAGATAGAAGCTCCTACTGCACTACCGAATACAAGGTAAGTGAAGAACTTATCATTTTTCTTTAAAGTCTTACCTTTGTTGTGATTCAATAATAATTTACTCAACATTGATTATGAAGACCGACTTAAAAATCTCTGGCATACAATAATTAAATTCATATTACATAGGCTATTAGTGGTGGAAGTTATTACTGTAAATTAAATTAAAATTAACAATGGCGTCTTATAAAGACAATGCAATTATTGAGAAGCTCAATGCTTCTAATTATGCTACGTGGTCTTTTAAGCTAGAAATGTTATTGATAAAAGAAGATCTTTTTGACGCCATAACTGAAACTCCACCAGAGCCTATCACTTCAGATTGGTCCAAAAAAGACAAAAAAGCCAAAGCCATGATAAACCTATTTATTAGTGATGATCAGATAGTACATGTAAAGGGTTTGTCCACGTCAAAAGAGACATGGGTCAAACTAAAAAATTTACACGAACGTACAAACCTTTCAAGCAAGTTATACTTACTAAAAAACTTGTATAGCTGCAAATTAGCCGAAGGAGGCAACATGATTAAACACATCACAAACATTTTAGAAATCAAAGAGAAACTTACTGCCATCGGCGAAAATATAAATGATTCTCATCTATCAGCACTTTTACTGTGTTCGCTACCTCCGTCATATGATCCTCTTATTACTGCTTTAGAAGCAAAATCTGAAGAGGATCTTACACCAAGTTATATTCAAAGTAAGCTGATGGATGAATATAACAGAAGATCTTGTAATAACAAAGCGTTGCAAGTTGATGATAATGCCGTAGCTTATCAAATTAAAAGACACAAACAAAACTTTCCGAAAAAACAAGTGAATAAATTCTGCACATACTGCAAGATGAAAAATCATAATACCAACGACTGTTGGTACAGAAAAGACAAAAACAAAAAACAAAACTATTCATCAAGTGGCTATAACAATAAAAATAAAAACTTTAATTCATCTTTATGTTTTGAAAATAGTGAACCAAAAATGAAACATGACAGGGATGAATCAAATGCATCCGACGATGAAACTCATACAAGAAATAAATTAAAAAATTTAGCATTCATCGCCTGTAAAGAAAACAAAAACAATTGGATCGTAGATAGCGGCTCCTCCTCGCATATCACAAATAACAAAAATTTATTTAGTGAAATAAAAAATCATGACAATTCAAATGTTGTCATAGCAAACGGAAATATTTTAACATCACAGGGCTCAGGTGATGTAGTTATTACTACCGAAACATCTGAGGGGGAAATAAACAAAATAAAGTTACTCGACGTACTTTTTGTACCAGACCTCGAAACAAATTTAATTTCTGTTAGTAAAGCCACCAAAAATGGCTGCACGTTAATTTTCAAAAATGATAAATGTATACTACAAAAATTCGGAAAAACCTTCCTTGAGGGGGAACTAAAGGGTAACTTATATGAAGTAAAACAACCCCAAAACAGTTCAAATGAACATATTAATTTAACTCACGAATGTAACAATAAGAATTGTATCACGCTTTGGCACAAGCGGCTCGGTCATAGAAATTATGCTGACATAAAACACATTATGGATAAGGAACTAGCAGTGGGAATTAATATAAATTTCTGCAAACATGACAAAACATGCGAAACATGCATTAAAGAAAAACTGACAGATTTACCATATCCACAGCAATCTAAATACAGGACTAATAGAGTACTTGAATTAATACATACAGACATCTGTGGGCCATTTCAAACACCCACCATAGGGGGGAAAACATATTTTTTAACGTTCATCGATGATTACACCAGATTCTGCATGATTTATCTCTTGAAACATAGAAGCGAGGTATTAACCATGCTCAAACAATATATAGCATTAGTCAAAAATAAGTTTGGTAAATTACCTGAAAGAGTCAGATCTGATAACGGGAGAGAATATGTGGGAAGTGAAATAGAAAATTACCTAAATCAAATGGGAATTAAACACGAACTTACAGTTCCTTATTGCCCAGCACAAAACGGAGTGGCTGAAAGGAAAAACAGAACACTGGTAGAAATGGTGAGAAGTATGCTATCAGAAGCAAATCTAGATAAGCAATTTTGGGGGGAAGCTGTCAACACAGCAAACTATATTATTAATAGACTCCCCACAAAAGGAAATAATAAAAGTCCCTACGAATTATGGAATGGAATTAAACCTGATTTATCTCATTTGAGAGTATTCGGGTGTAAAGCTTTTGCGTACATAAATAAACAAATAAGAAGAAAATTAGACAATAAAGCGCAAGAGGGAATCTTCGTAGGTTATGACTATAGATCAAAGGGATACAGGATTTACACGGGAGGAAAAGGTATTATTATCGCAAGAACGGTTAAATTTATAGAAAATTAAAACTCTAAACTCTCATCACAAGAAAAACCAGAAAATGATATTAGTCAAAAGGAAACTGTAAATATAGAACTTAATGACACACCTGAAAATAACACCGAACAAACACTTGAAATAAACAATGAACCTAGAAGATCCTCGAGATCTAATATCGGTGTACCTCCAGATCGACTAATTTACATGGTAAAACATGATCCAATACATGAACCGCAAAGTTGGGCGGAAGTTCAAAATCTCACAAATCCCGTTGAGAAAAATAATTGGATAAAAGCAGCAGAGGATGAAATATCATCGTTAAGAGAACACAACACGTGGACATTAGTAGATCCACCACAAGGAAAGAAAATTATCGGTTCAAAGTGGACCTTTAAAACAAAATATGATGACTCCGGGAAAATACAAAAATTTAAAGCACGACTGGTAGCTCAGGGATTTCTCCAAAAATTTGGGGAAGATTATGATGAAACATTTGCACCGGTGGTGTCCTATACTACAATACGTTCTTTCCTAAACTCTGCAGCTTACCACAAATTAAATGTAAGACACATAGACATTAAAACAGCATTCCTACACGGTGACTTAAACGAAGAACTGTATATGCAACAACCCGACGGTATTATTAATCCAGGGGAAGAAAATAAAGTGTGTAGGTTGAACAAATCAATTTATGGGCTTAAACAAGCTGCTAGAGCTTGGTACTTAAAAATTGGGAGTTTCCTAAAAACCCTAAATTATGTCGAGAGCAAAGCTGATTCATGCCTCTATGTAAACAATACGTCAGACAACATTTCATTTATTATAGTATATGTCGATGACATATTAATTGCCGGAAATAACGGGCAAATTAATGAAATAATAAGGAAATTAAGCAAAGAATTCGAAGTTAAGGATTTAGGAGAGGTTAGTTTCTATTTGGGCATGAAAATAACTAGAAATGATAGAGGGGATTTCGAAATAAATCAAAAACTCAAAATCGAAGAGTTAGTACGTAAATTAAATTTAGAAATCTCTAAACCAACATATACACCAATGGAAACAAATTACTTAAAATTTGATGATAATGATAACCCATTAGAAAACAACACTAAATACCGACAAACAATAGGAAGCTTGCTATATTTGGCTACAGTTAGCCGTCCTGACATATTAGCTGCCGTAAACATATTAAGTAGGAGAAATGAAAGTCCAAGAAAAAAGGACTGGGAAACAGTAAAAAGAGTTGTCAGGTATTTAAATACAACAAAAAATCTAAATTTCGTTATCAGTGCCAATGAAAAACCTAAACTGGTAGTTTACGCAGATGCGGACTGGGGAGGAGACAAGTCCAACAGAAAATCAACATCAGGCAGTGTTTTCATGATAGGAGATAATCCTATTCAATGGATCACAAAACGGCAAAATTGTGTCGCTCTTTCGTCGGCTGAGGCCGAATTTATTTCTGCCACGACTGCTGCGAAAGAAATCATGTGGATACTAAAATTATTAAAAGACTTGCACTTGCCTCAAGAGTTACCTATCAAAGTTTTTCAAGACAATATTTCGTGTATAAAACTGATAGACATCGGTTTTACTGGAAAACTGAAACATGTTGACCTGCAATTCAACTACTTAAAGGATTTAAAAGAAAAAGGTGTGATAGAACCCGAATATTGTCCAAGTGACAAAATGACTGGTGATATCTTCACCAAGGCACTTCCAAGACAGATTCACGAAAAACACCGAGAGAAATTGAAACTGATTAGTGGAACTTAAAAGATTTATGGAGCTGAAGGGGGAATTGATAGATGTATTATCATCTCCATAAACTTTTCATTTATTTACTGTCATTTATTTCAGAACTATAAACAAAGTAATATCAACTATAATTAAATTTGACCTTGAACACCGCGAGTGAAAGATTTATAGACTCATAATGACTTTCTCTTCTCTAAATAAACATTTTCAAACCATTATTTATTTTACAGAACTATTAAATTCAAACTTTATGGAAAATCATGTTATTCTAAATTACTGTTTTATTTATTTCAACAATGTAATTTAATGATAGTATAAACAAAATAAGATATTAATTTTTCCTTTCAAATGTCATAATATAATATAATATAACAATTTATGATCCATAATGATATACTTAAAAATTGTAATTTAAAAATTCTTCTTGCAGTCTGTAACTTTTCCTAAACCAGGAAGGATGCAAAAAAATGCACTCCTAAAATATATACTAATAAAGCTGATTACAACACAGAAATATTTTAAGATTCATTTAAACAAATTTAAATAATTATCTTTTTTTACATTATTAGTCGTAATATACGCTTATTAGTGAATGCTTAACAACTATGAAGAAAGCCTCTTTTTTGGATTAAAATATGCCTGGAGATAGAAGCTCCTACTGCACTACCGAATACAAGGTAAGTGAAGAACTTATCATTTTTCTTTAAAGTCTTACCTTTGTTGTGATTCAATAATAATTTACTCAACAATTAATATTAACAAATAACAATAATCTGTTACGTAATATGCATTATTGTTACTTATTATTTACTTATTGTTAAACAAATATTTAGCATGAATTACAGTATAATTCATACACTGATGATAGACATTAAACTGAAATGATTGATTAAACCGAAGTAAATTAAATTTAAATAATGAATTAAACTGAAATAAAAGTTTTTTACAGATAATTTGTGTGTTTTAATTAATTAATTATTTTTTTAATATTCAAAATAGGAAGATTTTTAAATAATTTAAAAACCTAAAACTTTACTTTTGTGTGTGTGTGTGTGTTTGGGGGGGGGGGGGAATTTATGACTTTTGATTAGCATGTCTCTTATACAAATTTTGGGAAACATAAGAAATTAATAAAAAAGTTGCATAAAAATTTATATTTATTCTGTACTGGGCATAAAATTTTTCTGATAGATCTTTGTGCATATCGCCTAACAGTATTCGTACGCCGCGCCATGGTTTTAAATAATTTTTGTAATTATTCCTTTTTTTTTTTTGTGTGTGT
The DNA here is from genome assembly GCA_963930645.1 of Salticus scenicus. Lineage (NCBI taxonomy): Eukaryota > Metazoa > Arthropoda > Arachnida > Araneae > Salticidae > Salticus > Salticus scenicus. Next base: position 101,189,616 of record OZ005660.1, read on the forward strand.
GTGTGTGTGTGTGTGTGTGTGTGTGTGTGTGTACTAATGGAATGGAATTAAACAAAAATGTATCAGATAAATATATATATATATTTTTTTTTTCTATAAAAAGCTGAGCTAAATTATTTTTTCAGTTTATTCGAAAACAATTAACGCTGTGAAATACATTACGGTGTACGAGCAGTTAAATCTGCAATTTAATGGTGTCATCTTATTTCAATGAAAAATCGACATAATTAAAATAGATTCGTTCCAGTATATTTTTAAGTAAAAAATGCAAGTGCTCTCTGTAATTCTATTGCTAAAATTACGATTTACAGATAAATATATTCATTATGTTACGTGGCTATAAGAGAATTGGACTATCAAATTTTTAAGTTACATAAGGATTAAAAATTAAATGAATTTGGTAGGAAAAGTTTAACGTATCTATGATAGCTTGAACAATGCAGCTTTTACTTTTAAACTCTCAATATTTTCAATGATAATGCTTTTTTTTTTTTTTTTTTTTTTTTTTTTTACCGTAAATTGTAAAATCATGATATTAATACCATACCCTTAGTAATGTAAAAATTATATTGGCTGGTAATGTATTTGTCACATTTTTATTTTTAGGAAATTATAAAGAATTCTGAATTTTTGCAGTTCTACATAAGAGAGTTAGGGATATAATGAAAATGCACATTTATCTCCTAATTTTTACTTTTTAATCACTTTTGATAATACACATGAGCATAAGCTGTTGCTAATCATCATATCCAACAGAAAGAGGCATTTGGAAAAAATGGGGAAAGGAAAATTGTTTGTAATATTTTTCAAAGGGCATTTAATGATATAACTATAATTTAGTAGGTAGGCTTTACACTTAGAAAAAGAAATATTATAAAGAACAAACAATATTAGCCAGATAACTATTAAATTCTTAATTGTAAAATTTGCTTTCTACCTGTTTATCGTTTATCTGAAGATTTCACAAATATGTTCATCTTTGTATTTATCAGGAGCTGATGCAGATGCAGGGGCTGCAGCTGGTGCAGGAGCAGGAGCTGGTGAAGGAGCTGATAGTGAAGCAGGAGTAGGTGAAGGAGAAGGTGAAGGAACTGAAGTAGGTGAAGGAGAAGACGAAGGAACTGATATAGGTGAAGGAGATGGAGATGGAGCAGGTGAAGGAGATGGAGATGGAGCAAGTGAAGGAGATGGAGATGGAGCAGGTGAAGGAGATGGAGATGGAGCAGGTGAAGGAGATGGGGCAGGTGAAGGAGCTGGAGCTGGAGCAGGGGAAGGAGCTGGATCTGGAGCAGCTAAAGATTATGGGAAAAGACTAGGTCATGGTACAAGAAAAGGTGCTAGAGGTGGTTTACGATACGGCATGTTTCCAGGTTCTGGAGCTGGAGCAGGTAATCATTAAAAACTCTTTTAAATTCTATACCGAAATATTATTTTAAATATATAAATCACTGTACCTCAAACAAGAACAGGAAGTTTAATTACCAGTTTATTACCAACTTCTTTTTAGCTGAATTCAATAACTACAAATTATGTGTAATTAAAAAGTTTCATAGTTGCTTATTATGTTATCAATTTCTTTATTTTTATAGATACCTCCATCTAGGCTCTTTTAATGTGTATTTCTAATTTTGTAAGATTTTTGGTAGTAGAAGCAGATATTGGAATATCTCAAGACTTTAGTCTATAACATTTAAAAGTAACAGCATAAAACGTTTATAATATTCCGCTGATGAAAGCTTTATTGGTTAATTGGTTACATTAACCTTTTTCCGAATGAATGAGATGATCTTCATTCTATGAAGGATGATGTCGAAGAATACGGGATTGGGATTATCATCATCCCAAAACTTTTTAAACCTGAATCTTATGACGAGGAAAATTGTTTCCAGAATAGGTGTCCTACTGAGTACAAGCGAAGGGTAATTAGGTAGGTAATTCACTAATATTGTTAGGGAAACACGGAAATTCCGTATCAGTACAGGAATACTCTCATACTGAGGACGTATCCAAAGTATGAGTTCGCTCATACTTTCAATACTTTCCTAAGCGATAAACGGTTACTCAATTGTCTTTAACTTTATTCGGGAATTAAAGCTGAAATAATCTCTTGAAATCAATATCTTTTCTAATTTCAATGATACCTTATTTTATTTTTATTTTATTTTTTTTTTTAAAGGTTTCCTTTACCATATCGTACCAAGTATTAAAAAAAATTTTTTTTTTCTTTATGAAATCTTACATACATGTTTCTTTAAGCTTATGTACACACAAAAAATCAAAAAACTTACCAACCTTTCATTAGCTTAATCAGTACAGGCTGTCCTAAAAAATAGGACAATGGTTTAGGACAGTCGGAAATATAAGGGAAACAGACCATCTATGTACATATTTTTATAAAATTGCTTTACTAGTACAAGAGTGTAGAATATTACCTCAATAAATTTATATATCCGTTATTTTTCAATGTAAAACCTTTTTAAGTAATAATGTGTTGAAAATGTAATGAATAAATCTTCAAGAATCGTCATTTTAAAAATTAAAAAATATATATTAAACGTTAATTTAAACTAGCGATAAAGACACATATGTATTTATTGGACTTTTAAATAATATATCGCCTTTAATTTGAAAATTTTTAAGAATTTATATATATACCACTTATGCATGGTGTCTTATTTTTAGGTCGATGGTGAAATATGGGTTTAAAAAAATAATAAAAACGTGTTCATTATGGCTTTTGTAAGCACTGAAAAAAATAATCATGTTTTTTTTTTTTTTTTTTTTTTTTTTTTTTTGCTTTTAAAATGTACAAGATATATTATACAAGAAAAGCAAATAAAATTTTACAGGATATATAAAAAGGAAAAAAAATATTAATAATTCTTTATAAAGTTATAAAGAAAATTACAGTAAAGATATAAATTTTGACGTTATTTAAATTTCTTTTCCTTTGATTAAATAAGGTTAATTTTTTTTTCTACCCTAGGAAATAAATATATCGCCTTCATCTAGAATGAAGAAGTAGTCATTTTTTAAACCCCTTAACTAGAAATACAGATTTCCGAGCTCTGCGTATATGGCACGCCAATAAATTGAATAGACGAAATGATCGAGAATTTCTAGTCTACACATTTCTAGATGGTAAAACGATGTTCTGAATATCCTGAATATTCTGAATCATTTGTACAGCGAGAAATTCTAGCTTGATTTTCCAGAATTGAGTAATAAACAAAGATTATATAGTTGCTGAAAACGGCCTCTTGTGTTCACATTTATTTGAAGAGATTTTTAAAATGAAACTTTGCCCTTGAGAATATAGGGACTCGCTTTCAAAGGGGACTAGAATTTATAACGATGAAAATGGAACTATTTTTTCTAGAGCCACAATTTAGATTCTAGATGTCAGTTACAGAATTTTTTCTCAGTGTGCACTCTGTTCAATACTATCTATGTACAAACTTATTAATTTTCTGTCACGGGGCAATGAAATATTAAAGTGCATTTAATTTTTTTTCCTTTTCCATTCACTATACCTAGAGAAATTTACTTGTATAACCAATCAGTGAACTTATCTCAGATTAACTGACATCTTTTTGTTTTTACTTTTTCCATTGGATGTTCATTCGGAGACAAAAAGCGCAATACCCGCTGTAATTTCGTTATTAATTGACGCAGGAATATCTAATAGACACAATTCAACATTAAATTAAACGCACTTTCTGAAAATGTTGTCAAATTTTGAATTAGGGGTCATCTACATATTGAAATGAGCGCCAACTTTGATTTTTTTTTCAATAGTGACACCAAATTTTGACTTCATATTCGAATTTCTGAGAGTCTGGCAGTGCGGAAAAGTATACTGTTTGTATACTATAGCGTACAGAGAAATACAAAAATAACAAAAAAATTGCTTACTTAAAAATGAATCTAACAATTCTATAAAAAAACATCTGCAGTTGAATAATATGTTACACAGCTAACAGAATTCACGTAAAAAGAGCTTTCAAAAATAAATAAACAGTTTAAATTAACTGTGTTATATTAACACAGCTTTTTGTTTATAAGTTTAATGACAAATTCCTTATTTCTTGAAGTGCAAAAAAAGACTATTTAATCTGAAAATCTTTCTTCTTGTCAAAGTACACAACAAATTCGTGAGACTTATTTTCAGTTCAAATAAATCCAGCTATTCGGCAACTCGGTGTGTTCCTTTTAACTAATAATATCTTGATGTTAGAATATTTTTGATTTACGAACCAACTTCCGGCCACTCATCAAGCTTATAGGCTTGTCGAGCCTGTCACCACTAAGAGAATCAAAAAGAAATTCACTGCCACAGTTTTCCTAGATATAGAAAATGCACACGACAAGGTCTGGGTATTCGATTTAATTTATAAATTAAACAATTGTAAATTTCTCCTCCACCTCATTAAACTTATTTATTTTTAACTATTAGATAGATACTTTAATGTAAGAGAAAAAAATCAACTTTCTAATAACTATTTTACTCAGTTTATTCTCTTGAAAGGTTAAAAAATTTCCCCAAAATTGTTTAATATTTTTATTGGTGATATACCCCCACAATTCTTTCACAAATTTGGCAATCTTTGCAGATGATATCTGCATCTTTTCGCCTCATAATAATAGAAAATATGCCATTTTAGCAATTAGCCGGAACCTTAATATCCTTTCTAAGTGATTCTCCAAATGGAGAATCGCAGTGAGTATCTATAAAGCGGGGGGGCATTCTTTTTTCTCATCTGAGACAGTATAACTGATATAAATGTTTAATTCAATTCAATAATGCTGAGATACCGTTTCAGTAAATATTTAGGACTCATTTTACACCAAAAACTCATATTCAGCCTGCATATCAATACTACACAGAATAAGTTCCGTGCTGCCAGATACAACTTAGTACCCTTATTAGCACGGAACAGTATTATATCATTTAAGAACCAGTTTTTTTTTTTTTTTTTTTTTTTTTCAATTCGTACCTCCATCCAAAGCGAAAACGTGCATCAGTACTCTAATAATATAAAGCCAAAATTCTATCATTCGACAAATTAATTTAATATGTCCGTAATTTTCAAATGTATTGAAAAATAAATGTACCTAAACTTAAGGACTTTATCCAATATCTAAATATTAATTTTTATCTGGACCTAGAACTCAAAGATAACAGTGCATTGAATATGATTACTACATACAGTCGGTAACAAAAGTGTCTGAACACTAGCAAAAATTCCTATGTAAAAAAGTACACTTCATACAGTTTTGTTAAATAAATCCTTATTGAATCATATTCTTACACTGACTACGAACAGGATTCCACAAGGATTTATTTAACAAAACCGCATGAAGTGTACTTTTTTTTACATAGGAATTTTTGCTAATGATCGAACACTTTTGTTACCAACTGTACAACATACTGGACTACGACAATAGGAAAATGCAACTTGAGGGCCTCTTCCTTAACGTTTTTCTTTAATTATTTCATTGTATTTTTTTCGAAAAAAGTCTCTACCTTAATTTACCTGCATCAGTTTGGAAAAATATAACTTATTCATATATCACAAAAATGTTGTCGGTGCGTAAGTGCTGCCATCTAGCAGTAGTTTCATTTTTTAAGTGCTGCTTCGCCCGACACAGGAATTTTGCAGACTCAGGAGGCATTTTCTGAAGCAGACTATCCTCTAGCTTAATTTAACTGCATCAATAGGGACCAGGTGGAAGCACCGCAAAGTTTATATTATATTTTGTTAACCCTTCTGTTCCCAGACCCTTTCAGAGCTTTTAAGACTGCTGATAGATGACAGCATCAAAAATCTTTTCGATTTGTTGCGCACTACTCCACGATTGTGGTCTTTCATTTCTCCTAAAGAGGAATAGTTAATTTTAAGCGAAAAAAAATATATATATACAGTCGGCTGCAAAATTATTCGGACACTAGCAATAATCCTTGCTAAAAAAGAGTACACTTAATACAGCTTTGTTAAATAAATCCTTGTCGAGTCATGTTCTTAATCAGTCTAAGAACATGATTCGACAAGAATTTACTTAGCAAAACAGTCTTAAGTGTACTTTTTAAATATAGGAATTATTGGCTAGTGCTCGAATAATTTTGCAGCCGACTGTATATACAGACACAACATTATTTCATTATTTAAAAGATGAAAATCTGACATTGACAGATTTTAATTTAGTGCCAGAGGCCTACTGCTAAACTTGTTAATATCGACAAATTCTTCTTTAGTTAATTCGTGACGATCTAAATTCCATGATAAAGTTTTCATTAAATCAAACCAATGTGTTTCAGCTGCAGATACTGTAACAAATAACGTTGGAAGTCCAAACTGTCTTATAGCCGCAAAACAACGTTTTTTCTCTTTTTCCCAATGAGGGGGAGGTGTGCCTTGGGGGGGACTCATGTCAAAGGTGTGACTTGGGGGGGGACTCATGTCAAAGTTGGGCCTGGGGGGAACTCATGTCAAAGTTGGGCCTGGGGGGAATCATGTCAAAGTTGTACCTTGGGGGGACTCATGTCAAAGTTGGGCTTGGGGGGGACTCATGTCAAAGTTGTGCCTTGGGGGGACTAATGTCAAAGATGTACCTTGGGAGAATTTTTTATATTTTTTAAAAACTTGTAACCTTCGTTATGAGTAATCAAATTATCTACAAAATCTTCATTCAATAAAATCCCCATTCAATAAACCGACTGAAATAGGCCCTTAGCACTATTAAGAGTGACGTATAAAAATTCGACAACGCTGTACCGACTGAAATAGGCCTCTAACACTAAAAAAAGAAAAGAAAAGAAAGAAAAAAAAAGAAAATGTTTAATATCCTTTTTACTTTTGTGCTAGTGGAAGTACTCCTCCCTCTGTTTGAGATTCCTATAATGCTGCAATTAATCTTCCTATTAGTTTACGTTTATTTAATATTTTAATTGTTTAATTTTTTTTCTATGAGCTCAGAATTGTAATTCAATATTGTGAGGCCTCTCACCCCCTATTTTTTTCTTCCCTGTTCTGAACTATCACTGAACTTTCTTCCTTCAGTTTGTAAATGTCAGGCTAAGTTGGTATTGATAATTGTACCTCGCACCACTCTCATACATCTCTTCTATTCGATTCGATGAAAATCATATTGGCTGGTAATAGTGGTAATACATTTTTTTATATTATTATTTTTAGGAATTTATAAAAAAAATTCTGAAATATTGTAATTCTGCACGGGAAGTTAGGGATATATTGGCAATAAAAATTTTTGTCCTACTTTTTATGTTTTAATTTCCTTTGATAATGACCACGATTATCTTTCGTAACATTTTTCAAAGGACATTTAATGACAAAACTATAACTTAGAAGGTAGGTTTTCCACTTAGACAAAGAAACTTTTTAAAGAACAATCATTATTAGCCAGATAACTATTAAAGGCTTAGTTGTAAAAAATGCGTTTTACCAGTTTATTTTTTATCTAAAGATTTCATAAATATATTCAACTTTCTATTTTTCAGGAGGAAGTGCAGGTGCAGGAGGATACGGCTTGGGTGCAGGTTCTGGAACTTTAGCAGGTAAGCATGAGAAATTACTCTAAATTTTGCACTAAAATACTACTTTAAATATTTATCTTAGAATCCTTGTAGGGTAGATAATCCAGTGATTGGCATGCTCCAGTAATTGACATCTATCCCGAAATAATTAATAATTAAGAAAAATAATAAAATCATATATTTTACATATAAGAATTTTAACATTTTATGTTAAAAAAATAAAAAATATTTAAAAAAATCTGTTTTAATGTTTTAAAAAAGTCAATTAAAGAAAATGAAAGTACTGCAGTATCAGAACAAACTCCCAGTGTCACTGTGAAACGGCCGTGGGAACCAGGTTGAGTGCCGCCGTTTCAGACAATTATACGGCAGCTTGAGTTAAAATAATTTTGAATTTTTAAACAAATTTAAAACCATTCATCTTTTTTTTTTTTTTTTTCTTTTGATAGATATTTTAATATCTATTCAAGGTATTTAATTTTCTTCGTATGAAGTGAACTATCTGATGTTTAATCAATAGAAACCAATAAAAATCTTTTAATTCATAAACTAACTCAGAAAGTTCTGTGAATTAGTCATTTTTTTTTATTTTATAATTAACATTTCTGAAATTTTTTTCCGGTGTGAAACTTAAGAAATAATGTATACTGGGTGGTAGATCGTGATTTATATTTTCTAAATGTATAGACGGACCCCTAATACATTTTCACGTGTAACTCTATTTAAAATTGATTTAAGGTATATAAATAGGTATGTTTTTCGAACCGCCTTGATCTCAGAAATCTGAATATGAAGTCAAAAATACGGGTTGCCATTGAAGAAAATGAAGTTAATGCCAGTTTTAATACGTAGACGACCCCTTAGGCAAAATTTAACTATACCGTTATAAACTAGACGTTATTACAAATCGATCGGTACCAGTCAAATGTTTCTACGATAATTTACGGCGAAATTAGGTGGGGGGGGTGGCGTTTTTTGGGGGGGTGACTGTACCTCGCACCACTCTCATACTCTCTTCCATTCGATTCTACGAAAATTATATTGGCTGGTAATATATATATATATATATTTTTTTATATTATTTTTAGGAAATTATAAATAAAATTCTGATATATTGTAATTTTACTCATGGAGTTACGGATATATTGGTAATATAAATTTTTGTCCTACTTTTTACTTTTTATTTTCCTTTGATAATGCCCACTAGCACAAGCTATTGTTAACCATTATATCCACTAGAAAGAGATAATCAGAAAATTGAGAAAAGGAATATCTTTCGTAACATTTTCAAAGGACATTTAATGACATAACTATAACTTAGGATGTAGATTTTACACTTAGAAAAAGAAACTTTTTAAAGAACAAACATTATTAGCCAGATAACTATTAAAGGCTTAGTTGTAAAAAATGCTTTTTACCTTTAACGTACACAAACATCAAACCGTCTCAATTATATATATTAAAAGCAAAAACTGTTTTATTTAAGAGACAAAAATTTAATTTAAAATACATTTTAAAAACAAAAATACATATAAAAACAATTAAAAGCTAGACGTTTCGAAACCCGTCAGGGTTTACTCATCAGTAATTACAACACAATATGCAAACATTACATGAACACTCAAGGAATTTAAAGGAGTACCGAATATTGAGGAGCCAGTGCGCATGCTTCATTGATAGTGCGGAGATGCTTGGCAGTGTGCCAGCTCTCAAGGAAAATACGCGATTTATAATTATGAAAACCAGTATTTAGAATTTTTATATTATCGAAGTCAGGAATATGATCAGTTTCTATTGAATGGATTACAATTTTAGAATTTTGGTTGAAATTTTTAAAAGATCGTCTGTGCTCTTGTGGCCTAATTTTTGCTGCACGGCCAGTTTCACCTATATAAACATATTTGCAATTTTTACAAGGAATTAAATATATTACACCAGTTAAATCCAAAGAAGGGGTTATGGGTTTAAAGTTAAAAATTGCAAATATGTTTATATAGGTGAAACTGGCCGTACACCAAAAATTAGTCTACAAGAGCACAGACGATCTTTTAAAAATTACAACCAAAATTCTAAAATTATAATCCATTCAATAGAAACTGATGATATTCCTGACTTCGATAATATAAAAATTCTAAATTCTGGTTTTCATAATTAAAAATCGCGTATTTTCCTTGAGAGCTGGCACACTGCCAAGCATCTCCACACTATCAATGAAGCATGCGCACTGGCTCCTCAATATTCGGTACTCCTTTAAATTCCTTGAGTGTTCATGTAATGTTTCCATATTGTGTTGTAATTACTGATGAGGAAACCCGGACAGGTTTCGAAACGTCTAGCTTTTAATTGTTTTTATATGTATTTTTGTTTTTAAAATGTATTTTAACTTAATTTTGCTTTTTACCTGTTTATTTTTTATCTGAAGATTTCATAAGTATATTCATCTCTCCATTATTCAGGAGGAAGTGTAGGTGCAGGAGCAGCAGCTGCAGCCGCAGCTGCAGCTGCAGCTGGTGGAAAATTTCGTGCAGGAGAATACGGCAGAACTGGAGCAGGTAAGCATTAGAAATTACTCTAAATTTTGTACCGAAATAATACTTTAAATATATATCTTAGAATACTTGTATCTGAAAAAAAAAAAAAAAACACAAAGTCTTGTTATCAGTTTTATAACTCTTAGACGAATTCAATAACTAGAAAATATGTATAACTAAAAATTTTTATAGTTGCTTATTATGTTTTTAATATTTTTATTTCTGCACATGTATATCCAGATGGGCATTTTTAATTACATGTATTTCTACACTTTGTAAGATTTTTGGTAGTAAAAGTAAATGTTGCAATATCTCGAAATTTTATCTGGAATATTTAAGTTAACACCATAAAACATTTATGATATACCGCCGATGAAAGTTTTATAGATTATACAGTCGAACCTTGTTAACATGAGCACTGTTAGCGTGAATTACTTTTAACATGAACTGTTTCCACAATTCCGGGCAAAATGAAGATTAGTTTAGTTATATGATGTTTAGTTACTGATAGCATGAACAAATTTTTTATCCCCCTTGAGATTAATGTTAAAGAAGTCCGTCTCTATTAATCTTTTTCTAAAAGATGAGATCACGATTACCTCATGAAGCATGATATTGAAAAATACGGGGTTGGGATTATCATCATCCCAAGTTTTCACACCTGAATCCTATGACGAGGGAAATGGTTCTCAACATAAGTGTCCGAATGAATACGAGCGAAGGGTAATTCTGTAGTGAAAACAATATCATTGTGAGAGAAACGCGAGAATCATCTCGTATCTGTATAGGAATATCTTATTGCATACTTTTGACATTTTATTAAGTGATAGATGATATTTTATTTTCTATAACATTATTCGGGTATTACAGCGGAACATTTTTTTGAAATCTATACCTTTAATTTCAATGTTATCTTACTTTTTTATTACGCGTAACGTTTATGATGTTTTGATTGTAAAACTTTTATAATTGCGTATTAAATGCATTCTATTTCTTTTTTTCTTTCTGTTTTTTTCTTCGGGAGCAAACCGAATCGTTTCGGTAACCAAGAGTTGGAGGTTAAGTTCTTGTAAGTATATTTTACAAGTTAAAGCTACAGCTAGTCAATTGTATGCAAATATAGGGATTAAACTTTTAGATTTGCGTTTTCTTGTTTTCTGAATTGCATTATTACTATCACGTCATACATTTTGGGACACAAAATAAAATTATTGTTCTGGAATATTTTCCCAACCAAGCCATTTTCTTTAAAGTGGTAACAATTTTTCACTTAACATTTATGTAATGGACGTAGCAGAATGCCCCAAACAGGAAAAGCTACTGCTTAGGTCTCGCATAAATAAAATAAAATAAAAAACATTGAATTGAAGTAAAAAAAATAAAGAAGAAAAAGAAGGAAAAAAAAAAAAAGGAGAGGGGGGGGGGAATTTGAAATAAACTTTGCCTCTTACAAGAAACGAGACAGGTTTTGCCCTCCATGAAAACTTAAAAATTCGGCGGCTGTGATGTTATACGGCGGATGTTATACACCTATACAAAATGATACAGAAAAAAAATTGGGATGACAAAAGCACAGTATGCTTTATTTATGTATTTATTTATTTTATTTTATTTTTATTTCTTCTTCTTCTTTTTTTTTTAAGTATAATTTTGTTTTTCATTTCGAATAAAAAAAAAAAAAAAAAAAAATTTCAATAATTCGAAATACAAGTTGTAATGGTAAAATACCTAAAATTCTGAGATTTATTTACGGGAATATTTTTTCTATGGTACGCTTTGTGAGGGACGAATATGTCTTATACCAAGGTATCCGCTAACGTTCCTCACGTTTACGCAACACCAGGGAACTTTTACATCTACAATGCGTCTGAGAACTCTTCACAATGCAACGTCTTTCTTATAAATAATACAAAATTTGTAGTTTAAGAAAAATAATTCGCACTTAATGAGGTAAAAATGTAGCGTGAAAGACATGACACACATGCTTATGCACACACACAATAAATAAATAAATAAATAAATATATAATGAGAAGAAAGGACATGCTTTCAGTAACTTATTATAACTCAGTTGCTCTAAGCTGAAACTCATTTAAAGTTTAGAGGTTTTAATTTATACAAACAAGACTTTGATCTGATACCTAAATTTTAAAAGTTTTAAATTTTTAATAAATAAATATTTAAAAAATAATTTAATAGCGTGATAGACGTGACATGTTTTGCCTATTTAATTTTAAATTTAAATTTCGTCTTTCAATTAATATTATACAAAAATAAAAAATAAAAAAGTGTAATTTTATTTAATAGGTTTTGTATGTTTTCTATCAAGAAAATTTAAAAAGGATTGCATAAGTTGAAAAATAAAAATATTGTCTTCTTGTCAACTTTTGAATCACATTAAACCCAATATCTTTTAAATATTAAATATTTTATTAAAAATGTTTACGATAAAGCGCTTTTACTTTATTTATTAAATATATATATATATATATATATATATATATATATATATATATATATATATATGCTTGTTTGTTTTTTTTAAATTGAATTTAATAGCTGAATATTTGGATGAAAAAATATAATTTATTCCTATATCACAAGAATGTTGTCGGTGCATGCGTAATCGCCGCCATCTAGCAGTAGTTTCGTTTTTTGTGTTGCTTCGTCTAACTCAGGAATTTTGTAGATTCAGATGACATTTACAAAAGGAGGCCATGCTCTAGCTTAATTTAACTTCATCAGTATTCAATAGGTGGAAGCACCGAACAGCTTTTATTAAATTTTGTTATCCCTTCGATTCCCAGATCCCTTCAGAGCTTGTAAGACTTCTGATTGATGACAGCATCAACTGTCGAATTGTAAATTTTAAGCGGAAAAAAAAAAAAAAAAAAAAGAAAGTAAAGAAAGAAAGAAAAAGAAAAGGAAGAAAGAAAAGGAAATGTTTAATATCCTTTGTATTTTTGTGCTGGTGGAAGTACTCATCCCTTTTTTTTTTTTTTTTTTTTTTTTTGAGATTACTATAAATCTGTAATTAATCTTCCTATTAGTTTATGCATATTTAATATTTTAATAGTTTAAATTTCTTTCTATGAGCTCAGGATTGTAATTCAGTATTGTTAGGCTTCCCTCCCCCTATTTTTTCTTCCCTGTTCCGAACTATCTCTGAACTTTCTTCCTTCAGTTTGTAAATGTCAGGTTGAGTGGGTATAGGTACCTCGCACCACTCTCATACACCTCTTCCATTCGATTCGATGAAAATCAAATATGCTAGTAATACATTTTTTTATATTATTATTTTTAGGAATTTATAAAACAAATTCTGAAATATTGTAATTCTGCACAGGAAGTTAGGGATATATTGGCAATAAAAATTTTTGTCCTACTTTTCACGTTTAAATTTTCTTTCATGATGCTTACGAGCATAAGCTGTTGCTAACCATCATATCCAATTCAAAGAGATATTTAAAAAATTGAGAAAAAGGATTATCTTTCATAAAATTTTTCAAAGGACATTTAATGGCATAAGTATAACTTAGAAAGTAGGTTTTCAACTTAGAGAAAGAAACTTTTTAAAGAACAGACATTATTAGCCAGATAATTATTAAAAGATTAGTTGTAAAAAATGCTTTTTACCAGTTTATTTTTCATCTGAAAATTTTATAAATATATTCATCTTTCTATTTTTCTGAAGGAAGTGCAGACGCAGCTGGAGCTAAATATCGTCGAAAAGGATACCGCATGGGCGCAGGTTCTGCAACTGGAGCAGGTTAGCATTAGAAAATTACTCTAAATTTTGTACTGAAATGCTACTTTAAATATATATCTTAGAATACTTGTATCTGAGAAAAGAACAGAAAGACTTATTACAAGTTTTATAACACTGTTTTAGCCGAATTGAATAAATACAAATTATGTATAACTAAACATTTTTATAGTTGATTATTATGTTATTAATGTTTTTATTTCTGCACATATATATCCAGATGAGCATTTTTAATAATATGTATTTCTATTCTTTGTAAGTTTATTTGTACCAGAAGTAAATTTTGTAATATTTCGAAATTTTTATCTGGAAAATTTAAGTTAACACCAAAAAACATTTATGATATTCCGCTGATGAAATTTTTATTGACTATGCCGTCCAGCGTCGTTAACGTGAGAACTGTCAACGCGAATTACTTTTAACATGAACTGTTTCCACAATTCCGGACTAAACGAAGATTAGTTACTGATAGCATGAACAAATTTTTTATCTCCCTTCAGATTCATGTTAACGAAGTTCGACTATATTAATCTTTTTCTAAAAGATAAAATCACCGTTATAAAAAATTCTGTAATATTGTGATTCTAGTTAGTGATATTTTGGTAATACAAATTTTTGTCCTATTTTTTTACTTTTTAATTACCTTTGATAATGCCCACGAGCACAAGCTATCGCTAACCATCCTATCCAATAGAAAGAGACATTCGGAAAAAAAGAGGAAAGGAAAATCTTTCGTAACATTTTCCAAAGGACACTTTATGACATAATTATAATTTAGAAGGTAGGTTTTACACTTAGAAAAAGAAACTTTTTAACGAAGAAACATTATTAGCCAGTTAACAATTAAAGATTTAGTTGAAAAAAATGCTTTTTACCAGTTAATTTTTATCTGAAGATTTCATAATTTTATTTAACTTTCTATTTTTCAGAAGCTGGAGCTGCAGCTGGTGCGGGAGATGGTGAAGGAGGATACGGCTTGAGTAAAGGTTTTGGAATTGGAGCAGGTAAGCATTAGAAATTACTCTAAATTTTTACTGAAATACTAATTTAAATATATATCTTAGAATTCTTGTATCTGAAACAAGAAGAGAAAGCCTTCTTATCCGTTTCATAACTCTGTTTTAGATGAATTTAATAATTAAAAATTATTTGTAACTCAAAATTTTCATATTTGCTTATTATATTATTAGCGTTTTAATTTCTTCGCATATATCTAGATGGACATTTTTAATTATATGTATTTCTATTCTTTGTAAGAGTTTTGTAGTAGAAGTAAATTTCGCAATTTCTCAAAATTTTAGTCTGGAAAATTTCATTTAACATATAACGTTTATGATATTCTCTGATCAAATTTTTATTGATTATACAGTCGAACCTCGTTAACGTGAGCACTGTTAACATAAATTACTTTTAACAAGAACTGTGTCCATAATCCCCGTCAAAATTAAAAAAAGTTTAGATATATGAAGATTAGTTACTGATAGCCTAATTTTAATTTTCCCCTTGTGTTTCATGTTAACGAAGTCCGTCTGTATTAATATTTTTCTAAAAGATTAGATCACCATTACCTCATGAAGCATGATATTGAAAAATACGGGTTTAGGATTATCATCATGCCATGTTTTTACACCTGCATCCTATGACGAGGCAAATAGTTTTCAACATAAGTGTCCGAATGAATACGAGCGAAGGGTAATTCTGTAGGGAAAACAATATCATTGTAAGAGAAACGCGGGAATCATCTCGTATCTGTATGGGAATATCTTATTGCATACTTTTGACATTTTTTTAAGTGATAGATGATATTTTATTTTCTATAACATTATTCGGGTATTACAGCTGAACATTTTTTTGAAATCTATACCTTTAATTTCAATGTTATCTTACTTTTTTATTACGCGTAACATTTATGATGTTTTGATTTTAAAATTTTATAATTGCGTATTAAATGCATACTATTTCTTTCTTTCTGTTTTTTTCTTTGGGAGCAAACCGAATCGTTTCGGCAACCAAGAGCTGGAGGTTAAGTTCTTGTAAGTATATTTTACAAGTTAAAGCTACAGCTAGTCAATTGTATGCAAATATAGGGATTAAACTTTTAGATTTGCGTTTTCTTCTTTTCTGTATAGCATTATTACTATCCTGTCATACATTTTGGGACACAAAATAAAATTATTGTTCTGGAATATTTTCCCAACCAAGCCATTTTCTTTAAAGTGGTAACAATTTTTCACTTAACATTTATGTAATGGACGTAGCAGAATGAACGAAAGAGGAAAAGCTACTGCTTAGGTCTGGCATAAATAAAATAAAATAAAAAACATTGAATTCAAGTAAAAAAAAGATTCAAAAGAAGAAAAAAAAGGAGAGGGGGGAGGGGATTTGAAATAAACTTTGCCTCTCAGAAAAAACGAGACAGGTTTTGCCCTCCATGAAAACTTAAAAAGTCGGCGGCTGTGATGGTACATGTTATACACTTATGCAAAATGATACAGAAAAAAAATTGGGATGACGAAAGCACAGTATGCTTTATTTATTATTTATTTATTTTATTTTATTTTTATTTTTATTTATTCTTATTCTTATTATTTTTTTTTATGTATAATTTTGTTTTTTATTTCGAATAATAATTAAAAAAAAAAAAATCAATATTTCGAACTACAAATTGTAATGTTAAAATTCCTAAAATTCCGAGATTTTTTGACGGGAATATTTTTTCTATGGTACGCTTTGTGAGGGACGAATATGTCTTATACCAAGGTGTCCGCTAACGTTCCTCACGTTTACGCAACACCAGGAAACTTTCAATATCTACAATGCGTCTGTGAACTCTTCACGCCACGTCTTTCTTATAAATAATACAAAATTTGTAGTTTAAGAAAAATTATTCGCACTTAATGAGGTAAAAATGTAGCGTGAAAGACATGGCACACATGCTTATGCACACACACAATAAATAAATAAATATATAATGAGAAGGAGAAGGGACATGCTTTCAGTAACTTATTATAACTCAATTGCTCTAAACTGAAACTCATTTAAAGTTTAGAGGTTTTAATTTATACAAACAAGACTTTGATCTGATACCTAAATTTAAAAAGTTTTAAATTTTTAATAAATAAATATTTAAAAAATAATTTAATAGCGTGATAGACGTGACATGTTTTGCTTATTTAATTTTAAATTTAAATTTCGTTTTTTAATTAATAATATACAAAAAAAAAAAAAAAAAAAAAAAGTGTAGTTTTATTTGATAGGTTTTGTAGGTTTTCTATCAAGAAAATTTAAAAAGGATTGCATAAGTTGAAAAATAAAAATATAGTCTTCTTGTCAACTTTTCAATCAAATTAAACCCAATATTTTTTAAATATTAAATATTTTATTAAAAATGTTTACGATAAAGCGCTTTTACTTTATTTATTAATATATATATATACATATATGTAGAATCTTGGCTGGGTGTCTAGGGGTGGGGTAATGATGAGATGCGACTTAGATAACGTAGACATTTATTACGTAACATACACAAAACAGATTAAATATAAGGATTAACATATAACAGCAGACTTCCTATCATTAACCATTTGCTCGTTTCGAGGCTTAGCACTTAATAAACTCTCTTGATCAGTATAACCGTACAAAATAACATTTAAGCACCTACGCGTACTTTTATTCACAAAAACACCTACGCGTGCTTTCAAATAGTAAAATTGAAGTAATGAGCCCTCCATGGCTCTACACACTTATTAAGAGCATTCTGTGCTCAAATTAGGACTAAATGACGACATCAGCCTTCGCGCTGACGGTCTCAACCGCTTTCCACTGCAGCCAGATCTCTACTCTCCCGTCCGTCATCTCATTCAAAGATAAGCATCAGAGACAGCGCCATCTGTTGGTTGTGCAAGGAACTTCCCCCAACGCTCGGCCATTCTGATGTGCGGTGACCTCACCGTAAACCAGCCTGGGATACTAAAGGATATCTGCAAAATACAATTAAAAGAAAAAAAAACAAAAAAGAGAAACAGACATTAAAAAAAATTATGTACATAAAAATTCACAGTTAACGTTTTCTTTAAAGTTTATCAGTCCAATTTGATTTTAGTTTAGTCTGTGGACCATAATTTCATATGGTCTGCAGAAGTACTAATATGTATAGGTCCTTCGTGATCACCTATCTTCTCGACTTCATATCTGTCCTTGGACTTTACTCGCACAACTTTATAAGGACCTAAGAATTTTGGTCTTAGTTTCATGCCGGTTCCAAACTGAGTTCGCTGGATGGCAACTAGATCATTAATTTTATATACATGGGCTTTCTTTCTCTTCTTGTTGTAACATCGGCGATTTTCTTCTTGAATCTTAAGGATGTTTTTTCTTGCTTCTTCACGAATGGTGTTAAGATTATCAAGTATGGAATTTATCCTTTCCTCTTCGAGAAGTTCTAGTATTCTCTTATCTTCTTTCCTTCTCATTGTTACTCCAGTGAGTAATTCGAACGGAGTTCTTTTGGTACTTCTCGATGTGGTGGAATTAATAGTTCTCTGAACAGCCTCAACAAACTTGTACCACTTGTTAGGGTCATTTATACATAACTTGGATAATACAGGAATGATTGTTCGATGAAGTCTCTCAATTTGACCATTCCCTCTTGGGATTCCGGTTGTGATGGTGTCATGTTCGATTCCCTCGGATACACAGTAATCTGCAAACTCCTTAGATATGAACGCAGGTCCACGATCGGATATTATTCTTGCGGGATTACCAAAAATAGCAGCTTGCTGTTTTAATTTTTGCAAGGCGTCTGCTGAAGAAGTTGATTTGACTGGATATAGCCACGAAAATTTACTAAATCCGTCGATGACGGTGAAAATGTGATTGTAGTTTTTGTTAGTGGTTGGTAATGGACCCACAAAATCGATGTGATACGTGGATAATGGTATATCTCCTTTAGGTATAGGGTTCAAAAAACCTTCTCCTTTTCCCTGTTTCTTATTTACAAGTATACATTCTACACAACTTTTTACAACATTATCTATGCATTTTTTCATATTAGGAAAGTAATATTCTCGTTTAACTAACTCTTCAGTTTTATTAGCCGAAAAATGTCCTAAGGCATGACATTTCTTTACGACCTCGATTTGCATGATCTCTGGGACAATTAGTACATCCCTATCATTTAACACTTTATATAAAACATTATTTTTTAACACATATTCGTCATTTTGGTTCTGTTGTAAAAGAGATTTCATAGTGTTGATAAACTCATCATTTTCTTGAGCAGTAGCAATACGATGAGTGAGGGTATCAGTTGTTACAGTCATTACAGGGTGTCTGCTAAGCGCGTCAACATGCTGCATTTGTTTACCAGGTCGATGTTCTACTTCGTAGT
Organism: Salticus scenicus; assembly: GCA_963930645.1. NCBI lineage: Eukaryota > Metazoa > Arthropoda > Arachnida > Araneae > Salticidae > Salticus > Salticus scenicus. The sequence continues at coordinate 101,208,856 of OZ005660.1, forward strand.
CGAATTCCTGTAGCAGGAAAGACCACCTGGCTACCTTAGGTGTCAATTCACGTTTATCTAAAGTTTTAGTGAACGCTTGACAGTCAGTATAAATTTTAAATTTATTACCTAATAAATAGTTCCTAAATTTTTTAAGGGCTTCTACTATCGCTAACACTTCTAACTCATAACTACAGTATTTTTCTTCTTGTACAAAGGTCTTTTTACTCATATAATGGATTGGATAGTACTGTCCATCGTCATCTTGTTGTAATAGGATTGCACCGAATCCTAATTTAGACGCATCTGTATGAACTTCTAACTTATAGCCTTGTTTAAAAAGATGTAAGACAGGCGTATTAGATAAAATGTCTTTCAGCTTTTGAAAAGCTAATTTCTGCTCTTGCTCGAATTTAAATGGAGTGGAAGCACGTAATAAGTCACTGAGTGGTCTTGCTATGTTGGCATATGAACGAATAAATTTTCTAAAGTAACCCGTTAAACCTAAGAAACTCTGCACTTCCCTAGCATTACGGGGTTCTGGGAAATTTTGGACTGCAAGAGTTTTTTCTACTGAGGGTTTAATCGTGCCATTCTCAATTATGTGACCTAAGAAATCGATCTTTCGTTTCAAAAACTGACATTTCTTTAAATTTAACTCTAGACCAAATTTTGATGCCGTTTCTAACACACGTTTTAATTTATCTAACCCTTCATTCTCGTCTTTAGATGGAATAATTATATCATCTAAATAAATAATTACAGTACCATCTTTCAATAGGTCTTTAAACACATAATTTACATATCTTTGAAATACTAAGGGACTATTACATAATCCATAGGGAACTTTTAGAAACTCATACTGGGCATTATCGGTCACAAAAGCTGTATATTTCCTACTTTTTTCCTCTACATCAACTTGTAAAAACGCATTCTTTAAATCTAGTGTCGAAAAAACTTTACCCTCCCCTAATCTATCAAATAAATCTTCAATATTTAGCAACGGGTATTTATCTTTAATTATTTTCTTATTTAAAGCACGATAATCACAGCATAACCTTATTCCTCCATCTTTTTTCCTACACACCACTATTGGCGAAGCATAATTTGATGTACTTTCTCTAATTATACCATCCTTTAACCACTGGTCAATTTGTCTGTCCACCTCTGATTTCTCTACAAATGATAATCTGCGAGAGCGTAAGCACACTGGTGTATCATCAGATAAAATAATGGACATTTTTAAATCAGTACTTTTTGTTTTAACTGGCTTATAACTTTTCATTAATTCGCTTAATCTCTCTTGTAACGACTTATCTAAAATATAACTGACATCGAATTTTTCTTCTTCTGAAAAACTGCACATATTTGAAAAAAAAGAATCTATTTCATTTTCCTTTCGATCGAGTACAGGAAAAGAACACTCATTTGCTTCATCGAAATTGCTTTCCCCCGAACTCAGAAAACTATCTTTCCCCCCTACGTCGCTGAAATTCAAAACATCTGTTTCCTCCCTATTTTGTTGTTTCAAAATATGAAAGATATTACGAGGGAGAATTACGTCACATGACAAATTGTTGCAAAAAGCACCGATTACATTTATTGAATCATGATTAGGTAAAGATATTTTAATTTCAGTCAGATTTGCATCTTTCTTTTCATTAAAACAGCTAACTAGAGTGGTTGAAGAAATAACATTTTTAGTCTGGGGAATGCTATTTTTATTTACAATTAGAATCGAAGAACCTGAATCTTTCAACCCTTTTAGTGGAATATCATCCACTAAAATATCAACATATTCGAGCTCATTAACAATTAGGTTAATCGGACTTGTTTCGGATTGAACTACTGAATTCGTAGGAAGATTTTCACGGAATTCTTTTTTCTCAGCAATACGTTTAGGACACACTCTAGCGAAATGAAATGTTTTCCCTTTTGCACCACAAATATAACACATTCTTTCATGCTTTTCGTGAGTTTGATTAGATACCGAATTACGTATTATGGGATCTCTATTATTATAATGTGTCTTTCTAAAAGGAGTTTTGTTTACAAACCGCTTATTCTCTGAACTTTCGTTTCGCGTATTATTATTAGTTGCAATTAACGATTTACCTCTAGAAGAGTAGAATAAATCACACTCCCGACCTAATTCGTTGGGTTTAAACCAATTTTGACCTTCTCGAACACTAATATGTTCCTTAGTTCTAGAATCCAACGTTTCATATAATTTATCAGAAACTATAAGATCACACAATTGCTTAACGTCGTTAACCCCTCTCAATCTACAATAGTAATCAAAAGAAGCGCTTAGATGTGAAGCGAATTGGACATGAGATTCTGAAGGATTACGGAACGCATTTTTAAAATTACTTAAACATTCACGCGGCGTTGGTTGAAATTGTCTTAAAATTAATTCCTTAACTTTTTCATAATCGTTAATTTCTTCGGTGGTTACGTACGCAAGAACCTGATTACATTTATCTCCCAATAAATTAATCAATATTTCCGATTTAAATTTAGACGGTACATTTTTAGAAACGAATGCTTTTTCAAGGGATTGAAAAAATAAGTGCAAAGCTTCCGGTTTCTCAGGTACTGAAATGGTTAAAGTTCGAATACTTCTAATTAAATTTTCTAATGATTGTGAAGTAGTTTCTGAATTTGATTGCTCAACATTATTACTAGAATTATTTGCTGCAGCCTGTAACTTTAAATTCTGTAACTCTATTTCTTTTTCTAACTGGGATAATTTAATTCTTTCTATCTCAATTTTGGTTTGTTCTTCTACAGATTTCAACTTTTGTTCTTCTACTAACATTTTAATAACACCTCTAACAAATTCTAAATCATTTTTATAAATATCAGAACTTTCAATCAAAGTTTTGATTTCAAGTACCTTAGCTTCCGCCGGAACAGTTAGGTCTAATTCTTCAGCAATTGTTTTTAAATCGGCTTTTCTAATGCCTTGTAACACGTTTTGGGCCATTATAACTCTAAATAATTATTTATACCAAAAAATATTTCAATACTTCTACCAAATTAATATCATACTTAAATAGAAACAAAATAATATGAGAACAATTTTCTCAAAAAATGATTCTATGGTTTTTGTTCTCAAATCAAAATTATCATGATTTTTAAATAACCACATGCAGAACAATTTGTATTATACAACAGAATATTTAGATCATCTTATATATTTCTTAATTATTACACCTATTACATATAATATCACCATTATCATTATTGTTCTCTATTTAATAATTGTTATCACTTTCGTTTTAAAATAATATTGTTATAATATTGTTAAAATATTATTGCAAACAGTAATAAGCAAAATTATAAAAGATTACTCAGAATATTTTTTCAATCATAATTCTTATTTCTATTCATTCTTCTCAAGTAATGTATTTATTTAATTTCATCACACAGTGAAACCAAAAGTGTTCTCAAATATTTCACCATTAATTTCTAATTCAAAACTGTGTTAAATTCCCTTTTCTCAATTTATGCATTAATCATTAATTATCAAATAGAATGATAAATATATAACAATAACAGTTACCTTTTATAACTTGTTGGTGGTAATATCCCGGTCGAGCCCCCACTTGTAGAATCTTGGCTGGGTGTCTAGGGGTGGGGTAATGATGAGATGCGACTTAGATAACGTAGACATTTATTACGTAACATACACAAAACAGATTAAATATAAGGATTAACATATAACAGCAGACTTCCTATCATTAACCATTTGCTCGTTTCGAGGCTTAGCACATAATAAACTCTCTTGATCAGTATAACCGTACAAAATAACATTTAAGCACCTACGCGTACTTTTATTCACAAAAACACCTACGCGTGCTATCAAATAGTAAAATTGAAGTAATGAGCCCTCCATGGCTCTACACACTTATTAAGAGCATTCTGCGCTCAAATTAGGACTAAATGACGACATCAGCCTTCGCGCTGACGGTCTCAACCGCTTTCCACTGCAGCCAGATCTCTACTCTCCCGTCCGTCATCTCATTCAAAGATAAGCATCAGAGACAGCGCCATCTGTTGGTTGTGCAAGGAACTTCCCACATATATATATGCTTTTTTATTTTTTTTTTAAATTGAATTTAATAGCTGAATATTTGGATGAAAAAATATAATTTATTCATATATCACAAGGATGTTGTCGGTGCGTAATCGCCGCCATCTAGCAGTAGTTTCGTTTTTTGTGTTTCTTCGTCTAACTCAGGAATTTTGCAGATTCAGATGACATTTACTAAAGGAGGCCATGCTCTAGCTTAATTTAACTTCATCAGTATTCAATAGGTGGAAGCACCGAACAGCTTTTATTAGGGACCCTATATAGAGAGAGACTGGACATTGACCGAAAGTTGGCCATTTTAGTGCCAATTCGGAGCGGTCCCCGTAGAACGTAATGCTTTTTTCTTTGCGATTCACGCTTTACTATACAACATAAATGAAAGGAAATTGTGCTATATTTGCACAGAAAGTAATGCAGAATATAAATATGTAATTTTTTTCGTATTAGAGAAAAAGAATTTGAAGAAAAACGAATTTTGTTTTAACCTTCGACATGGTTACTTTTTCAATTCCCATCAGAAAACAGAGGAATTTTTTGTTGTATATTTCTATATTAATCAAAATACGTTGATTGTGAAAGCAATTCTACCTTAGTGAAAATAATTCTACCTTATTTTTTCTGAGGACATACATTCTATATATAAAAAGTTAGAAATTTTTTTACAAAAATATGGTAATCTTAGTTTTTGTCAAGTAATTCATGAATAAATGTAAAACTACTGCAGAAGAACAGAAATTATTTTTTATTATTTTATAAAAATATTTACGAAATATTTTTACAAGCTAAAAATACATATTTTATTTATTTCAATTACGCATTATTAATAATAATGACTTAGTTAAATATTAAAAATAAAAATTTTATTAATAATAATTTGTAAAAATATTAACTAATATCTTTAGAAATTAAAAAAAATGTTTTTATTTATTTTATTTACATTTGCTTATTTCATTGATTTTTTTTTTTTTTTTTTTTTAGTTTTTTTTTAAAATATTATGTAAATAAAAATAATTACTTATTTAAATATTATTTATAAAATTTATTATGGCAATTATTATTTAAAAGAAATTTATATTTCATATGTTAGCAAATAATATACACCTTATTTTCTTTATTTTTATTAATTTATTTTAAGAAAACTGGTACATTTTGCGTACTAGCATAAAAAAAAATATTTTTATATAGTTATTTTAAATATGTATTTAAAAATATATCAGAAAAATACATTGAGATCTAACATATTAAATATATTGCACAACAGAACTTGAAATCTAATAGCTACCAGATAAATAATGTAATTATCTCATATGTAAGGAAATAAATACGTAAAACAGCATGCAATAAGAGAATTCAAAGTATTTGAAGCATAATATAACATAAATAATTATGCATTTTTATCTTTTAAAAGTATTCCAAAATTAAAGCAATTTATCTCCCAACAAAGTAAAAATGTAATAAACCAGTTCTTTTTCGATTATGACGCAAAATAATCAAAATTTCTTCTCAGCGTAATGATAAGCAATGGAGCAACTGGCACTAAAATGGAGAATTTCGTCAAAAAGCCGGCGCGCCAATGTCCAGTCTCTCTCTATGGAGGGTCCCTAGCTTTTATTAAATTTTGTTATCCCTTCGATTCCCAGACAGCTTCAGTGCTTGTAAGACTTCTGATTGATGACAGCATCAACTGCGGAATTGTAAATTTTAAGCGGAAAAAAAAAAAAAAAAAGAAAAAGAAAGTAAAGAAAGAAAGAAAAAGAAAAGGAAGAAAGAAAAGGAAATGTTTAATATCCTTTGTATTTTTGTGCTGGTGGAAGTACTCATCCCTTTTTTTTTTTTTTTTTTTTTTTTTTGAGATTACTATAAAGCTGTAATTAATCTTCCTATTAGTTTATGCATATTTAATATTTTAATAGTTTAAATTTCTTTCTATGAGCTCAGGATTATAATTCAGTATTGTTAGGCTTCCCACCCCCAATTTTTTCTTCCCTGTTCCGAACTATCTCTGAACTTTCTTCCTTCAGTTTGTAAATGTCAGGCTGAGTGGGTATAGGTACCTCGCACCACTCTCATACACCTCTTCCATTCGATTAGATCAAAATCATATTGGCTGGTAATGCATTTTTTTTTTATATTCTTATTTTTAGGGAAAAAAAAAAAAAATCTGAAATATTGTAATTCTACATATGAAGTTAGGGATATATTGGAATATAAATTTTTGTCCTACTTTTCACGTTTAAATTTTCTTTCATGATGCTTACGAGCATAAGCTATTGCTAACCATCATATCCAATTCAAAGAGATATTTAAAAAATTGAGAAAAATGATTATCTTTCATAACATTTTTCAAAGGACATTTAATGGCATAAGTATAACTTAGAAAGTAGGTTTTCAACTTAGAGAAAGAAACTTTTTAAAGAACAGACATTATTAGCCAGATAATTATTAAAGGATTAGTTGTAAAAAATGCTTTTTACCAGTTTATTTTTCATCTGAAAATTTTATAAATATATTCATCTTTCTATTTTTCTGAAGGAAGTGCAGACGCAGCTAGAGCTAAATACCGTCGAAAAGGATACCGCATGGGCGCAGGTTCTGCAACTGGAGCAGGTTAGCATTAGAAAATTACTCTAAATTTTGTACTGAAATGCTACTTTAAATATATATCTTAGAATACTTGTATCTGAGAAAAGAACAGAAAGACTTATTACCAGTTTTATATTACCGTTTTAGCGGAATTGAATAACTACAAGTTATGTATAACTAAAAATTTTTATAGTTGATTATTATGTTATTAATGTTTTTATTTCTGCACATATATATCCAGATGGGCATTTTTAATGATATGTATTTCTATTCTTTGTAAGATTTTTTGTACCAGAAGTAAATTTTGTAATATTTCGAAATTTTTATCTGGAAAATTTAAGTTAACACCATAAAACATTTATGATAATCCGCTGATGAAATTTTTATTGACTATGCCGTCCAGCGTCGTTAACGTGAAAACTGTCAACGCAACTTACTTTTAACATGAACTGTTTCCACAATTCCGCACTAAACGAAGATTAGTTACTGATAGCATGAACAAATTTTTTATCTCCCTTGAGATTCATGTTAACGACGTTCGACTATATTAATCTTTTTCTAAAAGATAAGATCACCGTTATAAAAAATTCTGTAATATTGTGATTCTACACTTGGAGTTAGTGATATTTTGGTAATACAAATTTTTGTCCTATTTTTTTACATTTTAATTACCTTTGCCTCACGAGCACAATCTATCGCTAACCATCCTATCCAATAGAAAGAGACATTCAGAAAAAAAGAGGAAAGGAAAATCTTTCGTAACATTTTCCAAAGGACACTTTATGACATAACTATAATTTAGAAGGTAGGTTTTACACTTAGAAAAAGAAACTTTTTAACGAAGAAACATTATTAGCCAGATAACAATGAAAGACCTATTTGAAAAAAAAATGCTTTTTACCAGTTAATTTTCATCTGAAGATTTCATAAATATATTTATCTTTCTATTTTGCAGGAGCTGCAGCTGCAGCTGGTGCGGGAGATGGTGAAGGAGGATACGGCTTGAGTAAAGGTTTTGGAATTGGAGCAGGTAAGCACTAGAAATTACTCTAAATTTTTACTGAAATACTAATATATCTTAGAATCCTTGTATCTGAAACAAGAAGAGAAAGTCTAGTTATCCGTTTCATAACTCTGTTTTAGCTGAATTTAATAATTACAAATTATATGTAACTCTAAATTTTCATATTTACTTATTATGTTATTAGCGTTTTAATTTCATCGCATATATCTAGATGGACATTTTTAATTATATGTATTTCTTTTCTTCGTAAGAGTTTTGTAGTAGAAGTAAATTTCGCAATTTCTCAAAATTTTAGTCTGGAAAAATTAAGTTAACACCATATAACATTTATGATATTCTCTGATCAAATTTTTATTGATTATACATTCGAACCTCGTTAACGTGAGCACTGTTAACATAAATTACTTTTAACAAGAACTGTGTCCATAATCCCCGTCAAAATTAAGATAAGTTTAGATATATGAAGATTAGTTACTGATAGCCTAATTTTATTTTTCCCCTTGAGTTTCATGTTAACGAAGTTCGGCTGTATTAAACTTTTTCTAAAAGATAAGATCACCGTTACCCCATGAAGCATGATACTGAAAAATATGGATTTGTGATTATCATTACCCCAAGTTTTTACACCTGAATCCAATGACAAGGTAAAAGGTTTTCAACATAAGTGTCCGAATGAATTCGAGCAAAGGGTAATAGTGTAGTGAAAACAATATCATTGTAAGAGAAACGCGAGAATCATCTCGTACGTGTATAGGAATATCTTCTCGCATACTTTTTATATTTTCTTAAGTGATACTTGATATATATATATATATTTTTTTTTTTAAACATTATTCGGGTCTTAAAGCTGAAAAATATTTTGAAAACTATACCTTTAATTTCAATGGTATCTTAGTTTTTTATTACGCGAAAAATTTTTACTATGCGTTTTGTACTGGCTGAGAAGAATAATATAATCTTGTTATTTATTTATTTTATTTGATAATTTATTTATTTGCTTTTAAAAACATAGAAATATTTTCAATATGACTTAAAATTTTACACGATGCATAAAAAGGAAAAAAAAAAAACTTAAAAATTCTTTATAGGTTTATAAAGAAAGTTCTAATAAAGAAAAGGTATAAAGTTATAAATTTTGGCGTTAATTAAATTTTTTTTCTTTCGATTAAATAATGTCAAACTATTTCTGCATTCTGTTAAATACTCATTTATGTAAAAACTTAATAATTTGTTGTCTCATCTTAAATTCGTCTTAAATGAATATATACACACAGACATATAATGTGTGTGTGTGTACCACACAAACAATATATAATTAATTGGAAAACGGCTTCGTGCAGCAAAATAACCAAGGGACAGTTTTTAAATAGAACAAATCGTCTTCTTTACAACAAGGGCCAATCTAGAGGTCAAGAGGTTCTTGTCCCATATTTGGTGAACGGAAGGGGTCGAATTCGAACCCATTTGCATTGACCGACTTAGCCCGTTAGTTGTGAGCTTTCCGCGGTTTTCTATACCTTTAATTTCAATGGTATCTTAGTTTTTTATTACGCGTAAAATTTTTACTATGCGTTTTGTACTCGCTGAGAAATATAATATAATCTTGTTATTTATTTATTTTATTTATTTATTTATTTATTTGCTTTTAAAAACATAGAAATATTTTCAAGATGACTTAATTTTACACGATGCATAAAAAGGGAAAAAAAAGCTTAAAAATTCTTTATAGGTTTATAAAGAAAGTTCTAATAAAGAAAAGGTAAAATGTTATAAATTTTGGCGTTATTTAAATTTTTTTCTATTGAATAATAATGTCAAACTATTTCTGCATTCTGTTAAATACGCATTTATATAAAAACTTAATAATTTGTTGTCTCATCTTAAGTTCGTCTTAAATGAATATATACACACAGACATATAATGTGTGTGTGTGTGTGTGTGTACCACACAAACTATATATAATTAATTGGAAAACGGCTTCGTGCAGGAAAATATCCAAGAGACAGTTTTTAAATAGAACAAACCGTCTCCTTTACAACAAGGGCCAATCTAGAGGTCAAGAGGTTCTTGTCCCATATTTGGTGAACGGAAGGGGTCGGATTCGAACGCAGTTGCATTAACCAACTTAGCCCGTAAGTTGTGAGCTTTCCGCGGTTTTCTACGAGTCTTTCGTGAACACGTCAAGGATCTTTAAGCAAACCCCCTCTCTACGGAGGATAACTTATCCACATTTAGGATTTTCGTACATTTATTACACGTAAAATGCAACTCAATATCTTCGGAATGAGAAATATTTTAAAAAATATTTTACATTATTGCAGCAGAATATGCGCAGAATTGCGCAATACTACATTATCTTAGAATCCTTGTATCTGAAAAAAGAACAGAAAGTCTTATTATCAGTTTTATAACACCATTTTAGCCGAATTGAATAACTTCAAATTATGTATAACTAAAAATTTTTATAGTTGATTATTATGTTATTAATGTTTTTTATTCTGCACCTATATATCCAGATGGACATTTTTTTAATTTGTATTTCTATTCTTTGTAAGATTTTTTGTAGTAGAAATAAATTTTGCAATACCTCTAAATTTTATCTGGAAAATTAACTTAACCCCTTAACGCGCGGCGTCCTCGCTGCGAGGACGCAAAATTTAAGATCCAGTTGCAAAAATTCATCCCGGAAATTTTTTAGCAAAAATTTACGTTTATAACATATAAGAATAGGCCGGTTTTTTTAACCTTAAAATTAAAAATTTCTTTTAGTTTGATTTAGTTCATGAATTCCCGTGGCAGTATAATTTAAATGATCCGAATTGTCTTGCGCCGCAAAGGGTTAACACCATAAAACATTTATGATATTACGCTGATGAAATTTTTATTGACTATGTCGTCGAATGTCGTTAACGGGAGCACTGTTAACGCGAATTACTTTTAACATGAACTGTTTCCACAATTCCGGACTGAACGAAGATTAGTTTAGTTATATAAAGATTAGTCAGTGATAACATGAACTACTGATAGCATGAACAATTTTTTTATCTGTCTTGAGATTCATGTTAACGAAGTTCGACTATTTTAATCTTTTTCTAAAAGGTAAGATCACCGTTATAAAAAATTCTGTAATATTGTGATTTTACACTTGGTGTTAGTGATACATTGGTAATACAAATTTTTGTCCTATTTTTTTTTTTTACTTTTTAATTACCTTTGATAATGCTCACGACCACAAGCTATCGCTAATCATCATATCCAATAGAAAGAGACATTCAGAAGAAAAGAGGACAGGAAAATCTTTCGTAACATTTTCCATAGTACACTTTATGACATAACTATAATTTAGAAAGTAGCTTTTACACTTAGAAGAAGAAATTTTTAAACGAAGAAACAGTATTACCCAGATAACAATTAAAGTCTTAGTTGTAAAAAATGATTTTAACCAGTTTCTTTTTTATCTGAAGATTTCATAAATTATAATTATCTTTCTGTTTTTCAGGAGATGCAGCTGCAGCTGCAGCTGCTGCGGGAGGATACGGCTCGGGTGGAGGTTATGGAACTGGAGAAGGTAAGCATTGGAAATTACTCTAAATTTTTACTGAAATACTAATTTAAATATATATCTTAGAATCCTTGTATCTGAAACAACAAGAGAAAGTCTTGTTATCCGTTTTATAACTCTCTTTTAGCTGAATTTAATAATTACAAATTATATGTAACTAAAAATTTTCATATTTGCTTATTATGTTACTAATGTTTTAATTTCTGCGCATATATCATGATGGATATTTTTAGTTATATGTATTTCATCCTTTGTAAGAGTTTTGTAGTAGAAGTAAATTTCGCAATATCTTAAAAATTTTAGTCTGGAAAATTTTAGTTAACACCATAAAATATTTATGATATTCTCTTATCAAATTTTTATTGATTATACAATCGAACCTCGTAAACGTGAGCACTGTTAACAAAAATTACTTTTAACAAGAACTGTGTCCATAATCCCCTTCAAAATTAAGATAAGTTTAGATATATGAAGATTAGTTACTGATAGCCGAATTTTTTTCTCCCCTTGAGTTTCATGTTAACGAAATTCGGCTGTATTAAACTTTTTCTAAAAGATAAGATCACCGTTACCCCATGAAGCATGATATTTAAAAATATGGATTTATGATTATCATCATCCCAAGTTTTTACACCTGAATCCAATGACGAGGTAAAAGGTTTTCAACATAAGTGTCCGAATGAATTCGAGCGAAGGGTAATTGTGTAGTGAAAACAATATAATTGTAAGAGAAACGCGAGAATCATCTCTTACGTGTATAGGAATATCTTCTCGCATACTTTCTATATTTTCTTAAGTGATACATGATATATATATATATTTTTTTTTAACATTATTCGGGTTTTAAAGCTGAAATATATTTTGAAAACTATACCTTTAATTTCAATGGTATCTTAGTTTTTTATTACGCGTAAAATTTTTACTATGCGTTTTGTACTCGCTGAGAAATATAATATAATCTTGTTATTTATTTATTTTATTTATTTATTTATTTATTTGCTCTTAAAAACATAGAAATATTTTCAAGATGACTTAATTTTACACGATGCATAAAAAGGAAAAAAAAAACTTAAAAATTCTTTATAGGTTTATAAAGAAAGTTCTAATAAAGAAAAGGTAAAAAGTTATAAATTTTGGCGTTATTTAAATTTTTTTCTATTGAATAATAATGTCAAACTATTTCTGCATTTTGTTAAATACGCATTTATATAAAAACTTAATAATTTGTTGTCTCATCTTAAGTTCGTCTTAAATGAATATATACACACAGACATATAATGTGTGTGTGTGTGTGTGTGTGTGTGTGTATACCACACAAACAATATATAATTAATTGGAAAACGGCTTCGTGCAGCAAAATAACCAAGAGACAGTTTTTAAATAGAACAAACCGTCTTCTTTACAACAAGGGCCAATCTAGAGGTCAAGAGGTTCTTGTCCCATATTTGGTGAACGGAAGGGGTCGGATTCGAACCCAGTTGCATTAACCAACTTAGCCCGTAAGTTGTGAGCTTTTCGCGGTTTTCTACGAGTCTTTCGTGAACACGGCCAAGGATCTTTAAGCAATACCCCCTCTCTACGGAGGATAACTTATCCACATTTAGGATTTTCGTACATTTATTACACGTAAAATGCAACTCAATATCTTCGGAATGAGAAATATTTTAAAAAATATTTTACTTTATTGCAGCAGAATATGCGCAGAATTGCGCAATACTACATTATCTTAGAGTCCTTGTATCTGAAAAAAGAACAGAAAGTCTTATTATCAGTTTTATAACACCATTTTAGCCGAATTGAATAACTTCAAATTATGTATAACTAAAAATTTTTATAGTTGATTATTATGTTATTAATGTTTTTTATTCTGCACCTATATATCCAGATGGGCATTTTTTATAATTTGTATTTCTATTCTTTGTAAGATTTTTTGTAGTAGAAATAAATTTTGCAATACCTCTAAATTTTATCTGGAAAATTAACTTAACACCATAAAACATTTATGGTATTACGCTGATGTCGTTAACGTGAGCACTGTTAACGCGAATTACTTTTAACATGGACTGTTTCCACAATTCCGGACTGAACGAAGATTAGTTTAGTTATATAAAGATTAGTCAGTGATAACATGAGCTACTGATAGCATGAACAATTTTTTTATCTCTCTTGAGATTCATGTTAACGAAGTTCAACTATTTTAATCTTTTTCTAAAAGGTAAGATCACCGTTATAAAAAATTCTGTAATATTGTGATTTTACACTTGGTGTTAGTGATATATTGGTAATACAAATTTTTGTCCCATTTTTTTTTTTTTTTTACTTTTTAATTACCTTTGATAATGCTCACGACAACAAGCTATCGCTAATCATCATATCCAATAGAAAGAGACATTCAGAAGAAAAGAGGACAGGAAAATCTTTCGTAACATTTTCCATAGTACACTTTATGACATAACTATAATTTAGAAAGTAGCTTTTACACTTAGAAGAAGAAATTTTTAAACGAAGAATCAGTATTAGCCAGATAACAATTAAAGTCTTAGTTGTAAAAAATGATTTTAACCAGTTTTTTTTTTATCTGAAGATTTCATAAATTATTTATCTTTCTGTCTTTCAGGAGATGCAGCTGCTGCTGCAGCTGCTGCGGCAGCTGCTGCGGGAGGATACGGCTCGGGTGGAGGTTATGGAACTGGAGAAGGTAAGCATTGGAATTTACTCTAAATTTTTACTGAAATACTAATTTAAATATATATCTTAGAATCCTTGTATCTGAAACAACAAGAGAAAGTCTTGTTATCCGTTTTCTAACTCCGTTTTAGTCGAATTTAATAACTAAAAATTATGTGTAACTAAAAATTTTCATACTTGCTTATTATGTTATTAATGTTTTAATTTCCGCCCATATATCTAGATGGACATTTTTATTTATACGTACTTCTGTTGTTTGTAAGATTTTTGGTAGTAGAAGTACATTTTGCAATATTACAAAATTTTAGTCTGGAAAATTTAAGTTATCATATAACATTTATGATAGTCTCTGATTATATTTTTATTGATTATACAGTCGAACCGCGTTAACGTGAGCACTGTTAACATAAATTACTTTTAACAAGAACTGTTTAAATAATCCCCGTCAAAATTAAGGTAAGTTTAGAAATATGAAGATTAGTTACTGATAGCTTAATATATATATATATATATATATTTTCCCCCTTGAGTTTCATGTTAACGAAGTTCGGCTGTATTAAACTTTTTCTAAAAGATAAGATCACCGTTACCCCATGAAAGATGATATTGAAAAATATGGGGTTGAGATTATCAACAACCCAAGTTTTTACACCTGAATCTAATGACGAGGTAAATGGTTTTCAATATAAGTGCCCGAATGAATACGAGCGGATGGTAATTGTGTAGGGAAAACAATATCATTGTAAGAGAAATGCGAGAATCATCTCGTATGTGTATAGGAATATCTTCTCGCATATTTTTGATATTTTCTTAAGTGATACATGACATTTTATTTTTTTAACATTATTCGGATATTAAAGCTAAAATATTTTTCCAAATATATACCTTTAATTTCAATGGTATCTCATTTTGTTTTTACGCTTAACATTTTTATTATGTGTTTTGTACTCGCTGAGAAAAAGTAATATAATCTTGTTATTTATTTATTTATTTCCTTTTAAAAACATAGAAATATTTTTAAGATGACTAAATTAAAATTTTACTGGATGCATAAAAAGGAAAAAAGAATTAAGTTTAAAGAATTAAGTTTCTTTATAAGTTTATAAAGAAAGTTCTAATAAAGAAAATGTATAAAGTTATAAATTTTGGCGTTATTTAAATTTCCTTTCTATTGATTAAATAACGTCAAACTATCTCTGCATTCTGTTAAATACGTATTTATGTACAAACTTAATAAATTTTGTCTCGTTTTAAGTTCGTCTTAAATGAATATATACACACAGTCATATAATGCGTATGTGAGTGCGTGTACCAAACAAACAATATATAATTAAGTAGAAAACGGCTTCGTGCAGCAAATAACCAAGAGTCAGTTTTTAAATAGAACAAACTGTCTTCTTTAGAACAAGGGACACTCTAGAGGTCAAAAGGTTCTGGTCCCATATTTGGTAAACGGAAAGGGTCGGACTCGAACCCAGTTGCATTAACCTATTTAGCCCGTCAGTTGCGAGCTTTCTGCTGTTTCTATGAGGCTTTCGTTAACACGGCAAAGGATCTTTAAGCAATACCCCCTCTCTACGGAGGATAACTTATCCACATTTAGGATTTTCATACATTTATTACACGTAAAAAGGAACTCAATATCTTCGGAATGAGAAATATTTAAAAAAATATTTTACATTATTGCAGCAGAATATGCGCAGAATTGCGCAATACTACATTATCTTAGAATCCTTGTATCTGAAAAAAGAACAGAAAGTCTTATTATCAGTTTTATAACACCATTTTAGCCGAATTGAATAACTTCAAATTATGTATAACAAAAAATTTTTATAGTTGATTATTATGTTATTAATGTTTTTTATTCTGCACCTATATATCCAGATGGGCATTTTTTTAATTTGTATTTCTATTCTTTGTAAGATTTTTTGTAGTAGAAGTAAATTTTAAATATCTCGAAATCTTATCTGGAAAATTTAAGTTAACACCATAAAACATTTATGATATTCCGCTAATGAAATTTTTATTGACTATCCTGTCGAACGTCGTTAACGTGAGAACTGACAACGCGAATTACTTTTAACATGAACTGTTTCCCTAATTCCGGACTAAACGAAGATTAGTTACTGATAGCATGAACAATTTTTTTATCTCCCTTGAGATTCATGTTAACGAAGTTTGACTATATTAATCTTTTTCTAAAAGATAAGATCACCGTTATAAAAAATTCTGAAATATTGTAATTCTACACTTGGAGTTAAGGATATATTGGCAATACAAATTTTTGTCCTATTTTTTACTTTTTAATTTCCTTTGATAATGTTCACGAGTACAAGCTATCGCGAATCATCATATCCAATATAAAGAGACATTCAGAAAAAAAGAGCAAAAGAAAATAAATCTTTTGTAACATTTTCCAAGGGACACTTAATGACATAACTATAATTTAGAAGGTAGGTTTTACCCTTAAAAAAAAACTTTTTAATGAAGAAACATTATTAGCCAGATAACAATTAAAGGCTTAGTTGTAAAAAATGCTTTTTAAGTGTTTATATTTATCTGTAGATTTCATAAATATATTCATCTTTCTATTTTTCAGGAGGAAGTGCAGGCGCAGGCGCAGGAGCTGCGGCTGCAGCTGGTTTAGGAGGGTACGGCACGTGGACAGGTTCTGGAACTGGAGCAGGTAAGCATTAGATATTACTCTAAATATTTACTGAAGTACTAATTTAAATATATATCTCAGAATCCTTGTATCTGAAACAAGAAGAGAAAGTCTTGTTATCAGTTATGTGTTAACTAAAAATTATGTGTAACTAAAAATTTTCATAGTTGCTTATTATGTCATTAATGTTTTAATTTCTGCACATATATCTGGATGGACATTTTTAATTATATGTACTTATGTTGTTTGTAAGATTTTTGGTAGTAGAAGTAAATTTTGCAACATTGCAAAATTTTAGTCTGGAAAATTTATGTTAACACAATATAACATTTATGATATTCCGCTGATTAAATTTTTATTGATTATACAGACGAACCTCGTTAACATGAGCACTGTTAACGTAAATTACATTTAACATGAACTGTTTCCACAATTCCTGATAAAACGAAGATTAGTTACTGATAGCATTAAATACTAATTGCATGAACAGATTTTTTATTTCCCTTGAGATTCATGTTAACGAAGTTCGACTTTAATCTTTTTCTAAAAGATAAGATCACCGTTATAAAAATTTCTGAAATACTGTAATTTTACACTTGGAGTTACGGATACATTGGTAATACAAATTTTTTTCCTATCTTTTATTTTTTAATTTCCTTTGATAATGTTCACGAGTACAAGCTATCGCTAACCATCATATCCAATATAAAGAGACATTCAGAAAAAAGGAGAAAAAGAAAATCTTTTGTTACATTTTCCAAGGGACACTTAATGACATAAATACAATTTAGAAGGTAGGTTTTACCCTTAAAAAAAGAAACTTTTTAATGAAGAAACATTATTAGCCAGATAACAATTAAAGGCTTAGTTGTAAATAATGCTTTTTAATTGTTTATTTCTTATCTGTAAAATTTCGTAAATATATTCATCTTTCTATTTTTCAGGAGGAAGTGCAGGCGCAGGCGCTGCAGCTGGTTCAGGGGGGTACGGCTCGTGGACAGGTTCTGGAACTGGAGCAGGTAAGCATTAGAAATTACTCTAAATATTTACTGAAGTACTAATTTAAATATATATCTTAGAATCCTTGTATCTGAAACAAGAAGAGAAAGTCCTGTTATTAGTTTTATAACTCCGTTTTAGTCGAATTTAATAACTAAAAATTATGTGTAACTAAAAATTTTCATACTTGCTTATTATGTTATTAATGTTTTAATTTCTGCCCATATATCTAGATGGACATTTTTAATTATACGTACTTCTGTTGTTTGTAAGATTTTTGGTAGTAGAAGTACATTTTGCAATATTACAAAATTTTAGTCTGGAAAATTTAAGTTAACACCATATAACATTTATGATATTCCGCTGATCAAATTTTTATTGATTATACAGTCGAACCTTGTTAACGCGAGCACTGTTAACGTGAATTACATTTAACGTAAAGTGTTTCCACAATCCCCGTCTAAATGGAGATTAGTTCAGTTATATGTAGATTAGTTACTGTTAGCATAAACTACTGATAGCATGAAAGAATTTGTATCCCCCATGAGATTCATGTTAACGAAGTTGGACTGTATTAATCTTTTTCTAAAAGATAAGATCACCGTTATCCCCTCAAGCATCATGATATTGAAAAATACGGGATTGGGATTATCATCATCCCATGTTTTTTACACCTGAATCCTACGACGAGGTAAATGGTTTTTAACGTAGGTGTCCGAATGTAAACGAGAGAAGGCTAATTCTGTAAGGAAAACATTATCATTGTGAGAGAAACGCGGGAATCATCTCGTATGTATATAGGAATATTTTCTCGCATACTTTTAATATTATCGTAAGTGATAGATGATATTTTATTTTCTTTAACATAATTCGGGTATTAAAGCTAAAATATTTTTTGAAATCAATGCCTTTAATTTCAATATTGCCTTACTTTTTTATTTCGCGTTTTGTAAGCGCTGAGAAAAACAAGATAATCTTGTTATTTATTTATATATTTGCTTTTCAAAAGGTAGATATATTTTGAAGATCAGCTAATTAAAATTTTACAGGATGTATAAAAAGAAAAAATATTAAAAATTCTTTACAAATTTATAAATAAATAATAAAGAAAAATACATAAAATTAAAAATTTTGGCGTTATTTAAATTTCTATTCTATAGTGATTAAGTAATGTCAAACTATTTTTGCGTTCTGTTGAATATTTATTTATGTACAAACTTAATAATTTTTTGTCTCGTCTTAAGTTCGTCTTAAATGAATATATACACACAGACATATACATATATATAAGTGTGAGTGTGAGTGTGTGTGTGCGCGCTCGTGCGCGCAACATGGTGTGTACCACATAAACAAAGTATAATTCATCAGAAAACGGCTTTGTGCTGCAAAATAATCAAGAGTCAGTTTTCAAAGAGAACAAACCGTCTTCTTTAGAACAATTGCCACTCTAGAGATCAAGATGTTCTGTGTTCACATATTTGGTAAACGGAAGGGGTCAGATTCGAACCCAGTTGCATTCACCGGCTTAGCCCGTCAGTTGTGAGCATTCCGCGGTTCTCTATGAGGCTTTCGTTTACACGACCAAGGATCTCTAATAAAGACCCCTCTCCGCGGAGGATAACTTATGCACATTTAGGATTTTCGTACATTTTTACACATAAAATGCAACTCAACATCTTCGGAATAAGAAATATTTATAAAAATATTTTACATTATTGCAGCAGTTTTAGAATTTCGTGCAAATAACTCCTCGCCTTTAGTTAGCGAATCGAGATCGCTTTGCTCCAGCAGAAAAAAAAAAAAAATTGTTAGCAATATGCATTTAGTATGCGTTTATTTAAATTTTAAATCCAAAATTTCATTTAAAAAACAAAAAACGCTTAGTGTTCTTATCCCATATTATGCTGGAGTTCCTTTTTTTTTTTTTTTTTCTTTTTGAATCTGTCAAATATATACGTATTGATGCACACACTTTTTTTCATGTATATTATACAATAGTAAGTTTCAATTTCATGTATTAATTTCGTTCTTTTTGTGATAGTTATACTTTATTAAAGTGTAATTCAGAGACATAATGACTGTTGATCATTACATAAATCAAATTATTTTGCGTGAAACCACTACAACAAATTTTTAAATCATATATATATAGGTATATATACTATTTTTCAGTACGAAAGCTCTGTATCAATGACGGCGCTAACAATTTTGGGGCCTCCCGCAAAATATATGATGGAAGGTTCTAAATTAAAAATAATCATTACGTTTTTTCAATAATTCGTTGTCATCAAGACCGTATTGTTTGATATTACACGTTTCATCTAACAGGGACGCCCCTAGCAATCCTGAAGGAGGGCGCCGATTAGTAATTTTCTTTTTTACTTGTGACTGCATATTTTATTTTCAAATTCTTCTTTGTCTTATACATGTACAAATTTTATTCTGGAAAATACAGATTTTATTGTTTCCCACATGTTATTTCGAAATGATATAATGCTTTTGTTTAGTTTTTTATTTCGTGAGTTTAATCATTATGTTAGCCAGTCTGTTTTATGTCTAAAATTTTACACAAAAATTAAACTATAATTGTGCAATGGTTACTGCTTTAATTTCTGTTACTTAAGTGTAGCAGCGAAGTGTTACGATTTTCGGATACCTGTGATTTTTCATAATTTTTTTTAATGAGTTTTGTTGTTGTATTCAGTAATTAAATAAGATACTGCTGAAAATGAATTACGATATTTTTTGTTATTATTATATTATTATTATTTATTAGGTGTTCTTTTAAATACTTTGAGGAAAGGCATCCAAGTAATCAGTGCGGCCTCTCATACAGAACTTTCGTATCGAAAAAATTGTACATATATTATTTACAAATCAATTGTAGTGGTACCACATTAAAATAACTTGATTTACATAACGATCTACAGTCACGAATTCTTGGACTTGTACTTTAATAAAATAAAACTGCTTCAAAAAGGAAGAAATTAATTCATGTAAGTGAAACTTATTATAATATCTAATACGCGTCGGAAAAAGGTATGCATCATTATTTATTTCTTTTACAGACCTGTAAAACAGAATTGCAGCGCAATATGGACAACAAACATTAAGTGTTTTTTTGTTTTTGTAAATGATGTTTTAATTATAAAACTTTTATAATTGCGTATAAAATGCCTACTATTTCTTTCTTTCTTTCTTTCTTTTTTTTTTCTTTTTTCTTTCTTCGGGAGCAAACCGAATTGTTTTGGTAACCAAGAGCTGGAGTTTAAGGTCTAGTAAGTATATTTTACAAGTTAAAGCTATAGCTAGTAAATTGTATGTAAATATAGTGATTAAACTTTTAGATTTGCGTTTTCTTGTTTTCTGTATTGCATTATTACTATCCCGTCGTACATTTTGGGACACAAAATAAAATTATTCTTCTGGAATATTTTCCCCCCACCAAGCCATTTTCTTTAAAGCGGTAACAATTTTTCACTTATGTAATGGAAGCAGCAGAATGCCCGGAACAGGAAAAGCTACTGCTTAGATCTGACATAAATAATAATAATAATAATAATAAAAAACCGACTACAGAGAAAAAAAAAGGGGGGGGGGGGGTTAAAGAAGCATTGCCTCTCAGAAGAAATAAAAGATAGATTTTGCCCTTCATGAAAATTTAAAAAGTCGGCGGCTGTGATGGTACATGTTAACCACTTATATAAAATGATACAGAAAAATTTTTGGGATGACGAAAGCAAAGTATGCTTTATTTACTTTATTTATTTATTTTATTTTATTCGTTTTGTTTATTTTTTTATGAATAATTTTGTTTTTAATTTCGAAAAAAAAAAAAAGTCAATAATTTGAACTACAAGTTGTAATGGTAAAATTCCAAAAATTTCGAGATTTATTTACGGGAACATTCTTTCTATGGGACGCTTTGTGAGGGACGAATATGTCTTATACCAAGGTATCCGCTAACGGTCCTCACGTTTACGCAACACCAGGAAACTTTTACATCTACAATGCGTCTGAGGGCTCTTCACAACGCCACGTCTTTCTTATAAATAATACAAAATTTGTAGTTTAAGAAAAATAATTCACACTTAATGAGGTAAAAATGTAGCGTGAAAGACATGACATACGCGCACATACACACACACACACATACACAAAAAATAAATAAATAAAAATAAATAAATAAATAATAATCTGGTGTGTCACTCACACGACTTTCTCTTACCCTGAAATTTAATACTATAAATACAGGCTGGAGATTAAGAGGTAAGATAACGAGTACATGTTATGTAAACCTATGTTAAACAATTCAAATTAGGCTTCGGAAGAGTTTTATATGGTAATTAGTTCTGTGTGAGGGGGGCCACCCCAATCTCTCAACCCCCTGTTTCATTAATGCACCTGCATTTCTATAGAATTTAATTCGGTTATTAAAAAATAATTCTGTTTTTAAAAAATAATTTATTATAATTAAACAAATTATCTTTTATCTCTATTTAAACAAATTATCTTTTATGATAAGGCAGACGATTTCCATATTAGAGACGTAGTATAACACTATATATATATATATATATATATAAAGTTGAATTTATTCTCAATATTACATTAAGAATTTTTTTTTTTTTTTTGAAAAAAATTTATAACTTTATTTTAAATCATCGCAGATCGATGGTTCAACCATTCGTTTTAAAGGTATTGGCGAGCTCTTTTGAAAGATACCCATCATGAAAATGTACTCCCCTCAAGGGGGGACTTTCCTCCCCCCCTCAGGGACGAGGCGAGGCTCCTACATACACAATTTTTTTTTCTCAGTTGACTATCCCTATTACAAAAAATATACATTCGTTTCATTTGGTTTAGTGCAGTCTATAGATGTTAAACTCTACTTACCTGCAATTTCTCCCATAGACATAATGTATTTCAATACTTTTGAGTGTCCCTGTACATGAACCATTGGCTTCATCTCAACGAAAAGCTTACTGTAGCATCCCTATATGATGCACATTTAGAATACCGAATTTGGAATTTCTGCTACTATTTGTTCTTGAGATATGCTGATAACAGACACACAGACAATTTGCTAAAAACATGATTTCGTATTCAGGGGACCTCAGAACATGTAAATATAACAAAAACTCACGTTCGAAAACTTAACCCTAAAGCAATACCTTTTCGACCCATGGGTAAGGGAAAGTAAAAAAAAAAAAAAAAAAAAAAAAAAAAAGTAGAAGAAGAAGGGACGTGCTTTCAGTAACTTATTATAACTCAATTGCTCTAAACTAAAGATCATTTAAAGTTTAGAGATTTTAATTTATACAAACAAGACTTTGGTCTGATATCTAAATTGAAAAAGTTTTAAATTTTTAATAAATAAATATTTAAAAAATAATTTAATAGCGTGATAGACGTGACATGCTTTGCTTATTTAATTTTAAATTTAAATTTCGTTTTTTAATTAATAATATACAAAAATAAAAAATAAAAAATGTGTTATTTTATTTGATAGGTACGATATGTTTTCTATAAAGAAAATTAAAAAATGGTTTCATAACTTGAAAAATAAAAAATATGATCTTCTTGTCCACTTTTGAATGAAATTAAACCCAATATTTTTTTAAATATTAAATATTTTATTAAACATGTTTACTTAAATTTTGCAATACCTCTAAATTTTAACTGGAAAATTAACTTAACACCATAAAACATTTATAGTATTACGCTGATGAAAATTTTATTGACTATGTCGTCGAATGTCGTTAACGTGAGCACTGTTAACGCGTATTACTTTTAACATGAACTGTTTCCACAATTCCGGACTGAACGAAGATTAGTTTAGTTATATAAAGATTAGTCAGTGATAACATGAGCTACTGATAGCATGAACAATTTTTTTATATCTCTTGAGATTCATGTTAACGAAGTTCAACTATTTTAATCTTTTTCTAAAAGGTAAGATCACCGTTATAAAAAATTCTGTAATATTGTGATTTTACACTTGGTGTTAGTGATATATTGGTAATACAAATTTTTGTCCTATTTTTTTTTTTTTTTTTACTTTTTAATTACCTTTGATAATGCTCACGACCACAAGCTATCGCTAATCATCATATCCAATAGAAAGAGACATTCAGAAGAAAAGAGGACAGGAAAATCTTTCGTAACATTTTCCATAGTACACTTTATGACATAACTATAATTTAGAAAGTAGCTTTTACACTTAGAAGAAGAAATTTTTAAACGAAGAATCAGTATTAGCCAGATAACAATTAAAGTCTTAGTTGCAAAAAATGATTTTAACCAGTTTCTTTTTTATCTGAAGATTTCATAAATTATAATTATCTTTCTGTTTTTCAGGAGATGCAGCTGCTGCTGCAGCTGCTGCTGCAGCTGCAGCGGCAGCTGCTGCGGGAGGATACGGCTCGGGTGGAGGTTATGGAACTGGAGAAGGTAAGCATTGGAATTTACTCTAAATTTTTACTGAAATACTAATTTAAATATATATCTTAGAATCCTTGTATCTGAAACAAAAAGAGAAAGTCTTGTTATCCGTTTTCTAACTGTCTTTTAGCTGAATTTAATAATTACAAATTATATGTAACTAAAAATTTTCATATTTGCGTATGTTACTAATGTTTTAATTTCTGCGCATATATCATGATGGACATTTTTAGTTATATGTATTTCATCCTTTGTAAGAGTTTTGTAGTAGAAGTAAATTTCGCAATATCTTAAAAATTTTAGTCTGGAAAATTTTAGTTAACACCATAAAATATTTATGATATTCTCTTATCAATTTTTTATTGATTATACAATCGAACCTCGTTAACGTGAGCACTGTTAACATAAATTACTTTTAACAAGAACTGTTTCCATAATATCCGTCAAAATTAAGATAAGTTTAGATATATGAAGATTAGTTACTGATAGCCAAATTTTTTTCTCCCCTTGAGTTTCATGTTAACGAAATTCGGCTGTATTAAACTTTTTCTAAAAGATAAGATCACCGTTATCCTATGAAGCATGATATCGAAAAATATGGGATTGGGATTATCACTATCCCAATTTTTTACACCTGAATACAATGACGAAATAAATGGCTTTCAATAGAAGTGTCCGAATGAATACGAGCGAAGGGTAATTGTGTACGGAAAACAACATCATTGTAAGAGAAACGCGAGGATCATCTCGTATGTGTATAGGAATATCTTTTCGCATACTTTTGATAATTTCTTAAGTGATACATAATATATATATATATATTTAAACGTTATTCGGGTATTAAACTGAAATATTTTTTTAAATCTATACCTTTAATTTCAATGGTATCTTACTTATTTATTACAAGTAACATTTTTATTATGCGTTTTATACTCGCTGAGAAAAAAAAATATATAATCTTGTTATTTATTTATTTATTTCCTTTTAAAAACATTGAGATATTTTCAAGATGACTTTTTTAAAATTTTACAGGATGTATAAAAAGGAAAAAAAATTAAAAATTCTTTATAAGTTTACAAAGAAAGTTCTAATAAAGAAAAGATATAAAGTTCTAAATTTTGGTGTTATTTAAATTTCTTTTCTATTGATTAAATAATGTCAAACTATTTCTGCATTCTGTTAAATACGTATTTATATAAAAACTTAATAATTTTTTGTCTCGTCTTAAGTTCGTCTTAAGTGAATATATACACACAGACATATAATGCGTGTGTGTGTGTGTGTGTGTACCACGCAAACAAAATATAATTAATTAGAAAACGGCTTCGTGCAGCAAAATAACCAAGAGACTGTTTTATATAGAACAAACCGTCTTCTTTAGAACAAGGGTCACTCTATAGGTCAAGAGGTTCAGGTCCAATATTTGGTAAACGGAAGGGGTCGGATTCGAACCCACTTGCATTAACCGGCTCAGCCTGTCAGTTGTGAGCTCTCTGCAGTTTTCTATGAGGCTTTCGTTAACACGGCCAAGAATCTTTAAGCAATACCCCCTCTCTACGGGGAATAACTTATACTCACTTAGGATTTTCGTACCTTTATTACACATAAAATGCAACTCAACATCTTCGGAATAAGAAATATTTAAAAAAATATTTTACACTATTGCAGTAGAATATGCGCAGAATTCGGAAATACTACATTAAATATATATTTTAGAATCCTTGTATCTGAAAAAAGAACAGAAAGTCTTATTATCAGTTTTATAACACCGTTTTAGCCGAATTAAATAACTACAAATTATGTACATCGAAAATTTTTTACAGTTGATTATTATGTTATTAATGTTTTTATTTCAGGACATATATATCCAAATGGGCATTTTGAATAATTTGTATTTCTATTCTTTGTAATATTTTTTGTAGTAGAAGTAAATTTTAAATATCTCGAAATCTTATCTGGAAAATTTAAGTTAACACCATAAAACATTTATGATATTCCGCTAATGAAATTTTTATTGACTATCCTGTCAAACGTCGTTAACGTGAGAACTGACAACGCGAATTACTTTTAACATGAACTGTTTCCCTAATTCCGGACTAAATGAAGATTAGTTACTGATAGCATGAACAAATTTTTTATCTCCCTTGAGATTCATGTTAACGAAGTTCGACTATATTAATCTTTTTCTAAAAGATAAGATCACCGTTATAAAAAATTCTGAAATATTGTAATTCTACACTTGGAGTTAGGGATATACTGGCAATACATTAGAAATTACTCTAAATATTTACTGAAGTACTAATTTAAATATATATCTCAGAATCCTTGTATCTGAAACAAGAAGAGAAAGTCTTGTTATCAGTTTTATAACTCCGTTTTAGTCGAATTTAATAACTAAAAATTATGTGTAACTAAAAATTTTCATAGTTGCTTATTATGTCATTAATGTTTTAATTTCTGCACATATATCTGGATGGACATTTTTAATTATATGTACTTATGTTGTTTGTAAGATTTTTGGTAGTAGAAGTAAATTTTGCAACATTGAGAAATTTTAGTCTGGAAAATTTATGTTAACACCATATAACATTTATGATATTCCGCTGATTAAATTTCTATTGATTATACAGACGAACCTCGTTAACATGAGCACTGTTAACGTAAATTACATTTAACATGAACTGTTTCCACAATTCCGGATAAAACAAAAATTAGTTACTGATAGCATTAACTACTAATTGCATGAACATATTTTTTATTTCCCTTGAGATTAATGTTAACGAAGTTCGACTATATTAATCTTTTTCTAAAAGATAAGATCACCGTTATAAAAAATTCTGAAATTTTGTAATTCTACACTTGGAGTTACGGATACATTGGTAATACAATTTTTTTTCCTATTTTTTCCTTTTTAATTTCCTTTGATAATGTTCACGAGTACAAGCTATCGCTAACCATCATATCCAATATAAAGAGACATTCAGAAAAAAAGAGAAAAAGAAAATCTTTTGTAACATTTTCCAAGGGACACTTAATGACATAACTATAATTTAGAAAGTAGGTTTTACCCTTAAAAATAGAAACTTTTTAATGAAGAAACATTATTAGCCAGATAACAATTAAAGGCTTAGTTGTAAAAAATGCTTTTTAATTGTTTATTTCTTATCTGTAGATTTCATAAATATATTCATCTTTCTATTTTTCAGGAGGAAGTGCAGGCGCAGGCGCTGCAGCTGGTTCAGGGGGGTACGGCACGTGGACAGGTTCTGGAACTGGAGCAGGTAAGCATTAGAAATTACTCTAAATATTTACTGAAGTACTAATTTAAAAATATATCTTAGAATCCTTGTATCTGAAACAAGAAGAGAAAGTCCTGTTATTAGTTTTATAACTCCGTTTTAGTCGAATTTAATAACTAAAAATTATGTGTAACTAAAAATTTTCATACTTGCTTATTATGTTTTTAATGTTTTAATTTCTGCCCATATATCTAGATGGACATTTTTAATTATACGTACTTCTGTTGTTTGTAAGATTTTTGGTAGTAGAAGTACATTTTGCAATATTACAAAATTTTAGTCTGGAAAATTTAAGTTAACACCATATAACATTTATGATATTCCGCTGATCAAATTTTTTATTGATTATACAGTCGAACCTTGTTAACGCGAGCACTGTTAACGTGAATTACATTTAACGTAAACTGTTTCCACAATCCCCGTCTAAATGGAGATTAGTTCAGTTATATGTAGATTAGTTACTGTTAGCATAAACTACTGATAGCATGAAAGAATTTGTATCCCCCCATGAAATTCATGTTAACGAAGTTCGACTGTATTAATCTTTTTCTAAAAGATAAGATCACCGTTATCCCATCAAGCATCATGATATTGAAAAATACGGGATTGGGATTATCATCATCCCATGTTTTTTACACCTGAATCCTACGACGAGGTAAATGGTTTTTAACGTAGGTGTCCGAATGTAAACGAGCGAAGGGTAATTCTGTAGGGAAAACATTATCATTGTGAGAGAAACGCGGGAATCATCTCGTATGTATATAGGAATATTTTCTCGCATACTTTTAATATTATCGTAAGTGATAGATGATATTTTATTTTCTTTAACATAATTCGAGTATTAAAGCTAAAATATTTTTTGAAATCAATGCCTTTAATTTCAATGTTGCCTTACTTTTTTATTACGCGTTTTGTAAGCGCTGAGAAAAACAAGATAATCTTGTTATTTATTTATATATTTGCTTTTCAAAAGGTAGATATATTTTGAAGATCAGCTAATTAAAATTTTACAGGATGTATAAAAAGAAAAAATATTAAAAATTCTTTACAAATTTATAAATAAATAATAATGAAAAATACATAAAATTAAAAATTTTGGCGTTATTTAAATTTCTGTTCTATAGTGATTAAGTAATGTCAAACTATTTTTGCATTCTGTTGAATATTTATTTATGTACAAACTTAATAATTTTTTGTCTCGTCTTAAGTTCGTCTTATATACATATATATAAGTGTGAGTGTGAGTGTGTGTGCGCGCGCGCGTGCGCGCAACATGGTGTGTACCACATAAACAAAATATAATTCATCAGAAAACGGCTTTGTGCAGCAAAATAATCAAGAGTCAGTTTTCAAAGAAACAAACCGTCTTCTTTAGAACAATTGCCACTCTAGAGATCAAGATGTTCTGTGTTCACATATTTGGTAAACGGAAGGGGTCAGATTCGAACCCAGTTGCATTCACCGGCTTAGCCCGTCAGTTGTGAGCATTCCGCGGTTCTCTATGAGGCTTTCGTTTACACGACCAAGGATCTCTAATAAAGACCCCTCTCCACGGAGGATAACTTATGCACATTTAGGATTTTCGTACATTTTTACACATAAAATGCAACTCAACATCTTCGGAATAAGAAATATTTATAAAAATATTTTACATTATTGCAGCAGTTTTAGAATTTCGTGCAAATAACTCCTCGCCTTTAGTTATCGAATCGAGATCGCTTTGCTCCAGCAGAAAAAAAAAAATTGTTAGCAATATGCATTTAGTATGCGTTTATTTAAATTTTAAATCCAAAATATCATTTAAAAAACAAAAAATGCTTAGTGTTCTTATCCCATATTGTACTGGAGTTCCTTTTTTTTTTT
The DNA here is from genome assembly GCA_963930645.1 of Salticus scenicus. Lineage (NCBI taxonomy): Eukaryota > Metazoa > Arthropoda > Arachnida > Araneae > Salticidae > Salticus > Salticus scenicus. The sequence goes on from OZ005660.1 coordinate 101,238,061, forward strand.
TTTTTTTCTTTTTGAATCTGTCAAATATATACGTATTGATGCACACACTTTTTTTCATGTATATTATACAATAGTAAGTTTCAATTTCATGTATTAATTTCGTTCTTTTTGTGATAGTTATACTTTATTAAAGTGTAATTCAAAGACATAATGACTGTTGATCATTACATAAATCAAATTATTTTGCGTGAAACCACTACAACAAATTTATAAATCATATATATATAGGTATATATACTATTTTTCAGTACGAAAGCTCTGTATCAATGACGGCGCTAACAATTTTGGGGCCTCTCGCAAAATATATGATGGAAGGTTCTAATTTAAAAATAATCATTACGTTTTTTCAATAATTCGTTGTCATCAAGACCGCATTGTTTGATATTACACGTTTCATCTAACAGGGACGCCCCTAGCAATCCTGAAGGAGGGCGCCGTTTAGTAATTTTCTTTTTTACTTGTGACTGCATATTTTATTTTCAAATTCTTCTTTTTCTTATACATGTACAAATTTTATTCTGGAAAATACAGATTTTATTGTTTCCCACATGTTATTTCGAAATGATATAATGCTTTTGTTGTTTTTTATTCCGTGAGTTTAATCATTATGTTAGCCAGTCTGTTTTATGTCTAAAATTTTACACAAAAATTAAACTATAATTGTGCAATGGTATAATACTGCTTTAATTTCTGTTACTTAAGTGTAGCAGCGAAGTGTTACGATTTTCGGATACCTGTGATTTTTCATATTTTTTTTTTTTTTTTTTATGAGCTTTGTTGTTGTATTCAGTGATTAAATAAGATCCTGCTGAAAATGAATTATGATATTTTTTGTTATTATTATATTATTATTATTTATTAGGTGTTCTTTTAAATACTTTGAGGAAAGGCATCCAAGTAATCAGTGCGGCCTCTCATACAGAACTTTCGTATCGAAAAAATTGTACATATATTATTTACAAATCAATTGTAGTGGTACCACATTAAAATAACTTGATTTACATAACGATCTACAGTCACGAATTCTTGGACTTGTACTTTAATAAAATAAAACTGCTTCAAAAAGGAAGAAATTATTTCATGTAAGTGAAACTTATTATAATATGTAATACGCGTCGAAAAAATGTATGCATCAATATTTATTTGTTTTACTGACCTGTAAAACAGAATTCCAGCGCAATACGGACAGCAAACTTTAAGTTTTTTATTTTGTTGTTTTTGTAAATGATGTTTTAGTTATAAAACTTTTATAATTGCGTATTAAATGCATACTATATCTTCCTTTCTTTCTTTTTTTTTTTTTTTACCGAATCGTTTCGGTAACCAAGAGCTGGAGTTTAAGGTCTAGTAAGTATATTTTACAAGTTAAAGCTACTGCTAGTAAATTGTATGCAAATATAATGATTAAACTTTTAGATTTGCGGTTTCTTGTTTTCTGTACTGCATTATTACTATCCCGTCTTCCGTTTTGGGACACAAAATAAAATTATTGTTCTGGAATATTTTCCCCAGCAAGCCATTTCCTTTAAAGTTGTAACAACTTTTCACTTATGTAATGGCAGTAGCAGAATGCCCGGGACAGGAAAACCTACTGCTTAGATCTAACATAAATTAAAAAGAAAAAAAAAAATGACTCCAAAGAAAAAAAAAAAGTGGGGGGGGGGGGGGGGGGTCAAAGAAGCATTGCCTCTCAGAAGAAATAAGATAGATTTTGCCCTTCATGAAAATTTAAAAAGTCGGCGTCTGTGATGGTGCATGTTAACCACTTATATAAAATGATACAGAAAAAATTTTGGGATGACGAAAGCACAGTATGCTTTATTTATTTTTATTTTATTTTTTATTTTATTTGTTTTGTTCATTTTTTTTATGTATAATTTTGTTTTTAATTTCGAATAAAAAAAAATGTCAATAATTTGAACTACAAGTTGTAATGGTAAAATTCCTAAAATTTCGAGATTTAATTACGGGAACATTTTTTCTATGGGACGCTTTGTGAGGGACGAATATGTCTTATACCAAGGTATCCGCTAACGTTCCTCACGTTTATGCAACACCAGGAAACTTTTATCATCTACAATGCGTCTGAGGACTCTTCACAACGCCACGTCTATGTTATAAATAATACAAAATTTTTAGTTTAAGAAAAATAATTCACACTTAATGAGGTAAAAATGTAGCGTGAAAGACATGACACACGCGCACACATAATAATAATAATCTGGTGTGTCACTCACACGACTTTCTCGTACCCTGAAATTTAATACTATAAATACAGGTTGAAGCTTAAGAGGTAAGATAACGAATACTGTTATGTAAACCTATGTTAAACAATTCAAATTAGGCTTCGGAAGAGTTTTATATGGTAATTAGTTCTGTGTGAGGGGGGCCACCCCACCCCCCCTCAACCCCCTGTTTCATTAATGCATTTACATTTCTATAGAATTTAATTCGGTTATTAAAAAATATTTCTGTTTAAAAAAAATAATTTATTAAAATTATTATTTAAACAAATTATCTTTTATGATAATGCAGACGATTCCCATATTAGAGAAGTAGTATAACACTAAATATTAAAAAAAAAAAAAAAAAAGTTGAATTTATTTTCAATATTACATTTAGATTTGTTTTTTTTTTTTTTTTTTTTTTTTTGTTAAAAATGAAAAAAATTTATAACTTTATTTTAAATCATCGCAGATCGATGGTTCAACCATTCGTTTTAAAGGCATTGGCGAGCTCTTTTGAAAAGATACCCATCATGAAAATTTACTCCCCTCAAGGGGGAACTCACCCCCCCCCCTCAGGGGCGAGGCGAGGCTCCTACATACACAATTTTTTTCCCCAGTTGACTATCTCTATTACAAAAAAAATATACATTCGTTTCATTTGGTTTAGTGCAGTCTATAGATGTTAAACTCTACTTACCTGCAATTTTCCCCATAGACGTAATGTATTTGAATACTTTTGAGTGTCCCTGTACACGAACCATTGGCTTCATCTCAACGAAAAGCTTACTGTAGCATCCCTATATGATGCACATTTAGAATACCGAATTTGGAATTTCTGCTACTATTTGTTTTTGAGATATGCTGATAACAGACACGCAGACAATTTGCTAAAAACATGATTTTCGTATTCATGGGACCTCAGAACATGTAACTATAACAAAAACTCACGTTCGAAAACTTGACCCTAAAGCAATACATTCTCGACCCTATGGGTATGGGAAAGTAAAACAAAAAAAAAAAAAAAAAAAAAGGAGAAGAAGAAAGGACATGCTTTTAGTAAATTATTATGACTCAATTGACTCAATTGAAACTCATTTAAAGTTTAGAGATTTTAATTTATACAAACAAGGCATTGATCTGATACCTAAATATTAAATGTTTTAAATTTTTAATAAATAAATATTTTAAAAATAATTTAATAGCGTGATAGACGTGACATGATTTGTTTATTTAATTTTAAATATAAATTTCGTTTTTTAATTAATAATATACAAAAAAAAAAAAAATGTGTTATTTTATTTGATAGGTTTCATATGTTTTCTTTCAAGAAAATTTAAAAATAATTCCATTAGTTGAAAAGCAAAAATATGGTCTTCTCGTCTACTTTAAAATGAAATTAAACACAATATTTTTTAAATACTAAATATTTTGTTAAAAATGTTTGTGATAAAGCGCTTTTTACTTTGTTTATTTAAAAAAAAAAAAAAAAAAAAATGCAATTTTGGATTTGAAATTGAATTTAATAGCTGAATTTTAGATGGAAAAATATAATTTATTCATATATCACAAGAATGTTGTCGGTGCGTAAGTGCTGCCATCTAGAAGTAGATTCGTTTTTTCAGTGTCGCTTCATCTGACACAGGAATTTTACAGACACAGAAGGCATTTATTAAAGGAGGCTTAATTTAACTGCATCAGTAAGCAATAGGTGGAAGCACCGCACAGCTTTTATTAAATTGTGTTATCCCTTCTGTTCCCAGACCCTTTCAGAGCTTTTAAGATTTTTGATGACCGCATCAAAAATCTTTTGGATTTGTTGCGCAATGCTCCGCGATTGGGGTCGTTTATTTTCCCTTCTGTGAAATTGTAAATTTTAAGCGAAAAGAAAGAGAAAATAAAAGAAAGAAAGAAAAGAAAATGTTTAATATCCTTTGTATTTTTGTGGTAGTGGAAGTACTCCTCCCTTTTTTTTTTTTTTTTTTTTTTTTTTTGAGATTCCTATTATTCTGTAAATAATCTTCCTATTAGTTTATGTTTATTTAATGTTTTAATTGTTTAAATTATTTTTCTATGAACTCAGAATTTCGTAATTCAATATTTAGGCCTTTCACCCCATTTTTTTGTCTTCCCTGTTGTGAACTATCACTGCACTTCTTTCCTTCAGTTTGTAAATGTCAGGTTAAGTGGGTATAGGTAATTGTACCTCGCACCACTCTCACTCCCCTCTTCCATTTGATTCGATGAAAATTATATTGGCTCGTAATGTATTTTTTTATATTTTTATTTTTGGAAAATTATATATAAAGAAAATTCTGAAATATTGTAATTCTACACATGGAGTTAAGAATACATTGGTAATATAAATTTTTGTCCTACTTTTTACTTTTTAATTTCCTTTGGTCCACGAGCAAAAGCTATTGCTAACCATCAGATCCAATAATTCAGAAAATTCAGGAAAATGATTATCTTTCGTAAAATTTTTCAAAGGACATTTAATGACATAATTATAACTTAGAAGGAAGGTTTTCCATTTAGAGAAAGAAACTTTACAAAGAACAAACATTATTAGCCAGATAACTATTAAAGGCTTATTTGTGAAAAATGCTTTTTACCTGTTTATTTTTTATCTGAAGATTTCAATAATATATTCATCTTTCTATATTTCAGGAGGAAGTGCAGACGCAGCAGCTGCAGCAGCAGCTGCAGCAGGAGGATACGGCATGGGTGAAGGTTCTGGAACTGCAGCAGGTAAGCATTAGAAATTACTTTAAATTTTTTACCGAAATACTACTTTAAATATATATCTTAGAATCCTTGTATCTGAGGAAGAACAGAAAATCTTGTTATCAGTTTTATAACACCGTTTCAGCCGAATTCAATAACTACAAATTATGCATAACTAAAAATTTTTATAGTTGCTTATTATGTTATTAATTTTTTTTTCTGCACATATATATCCAGATGGGCATTTTTAATTATACGTATTTGTAATCTTTATAAAATTTTTGGTAGTAGAAGTAAACTTTGCAATATGTCGAAAATTTTCCTGGAAAATTTAAGTTAACACCATAAAACATTTATGATATTCCGCACATGAAATTTTTATTGATTATGCAGTCGAACCTCGTTAACGTGAGCACTGTTAACGTGAATTACTTCTAACATGAACTGTTTTCACAATTCCGGACAAAACGAAGATTAGTTTAGTTATATGAAGATTAGTTACTGATAGCATGAAAATTTTTTTATCTCCCTTGAGATTCATGTTAACGAAGTTCGACCATATTAATCTTTTTCTAAAAGATAAAATTACAGTTATAACAAATTCTGAAATATTGTAATTCTGCACTTGGGGTTGCGGATACATTGGTAATACAAATTTTTGTCCTATTTTTTATTTTTAATTCCCTTTGATAGTGCTCACGAGCGCAAGCTATCGCTAACATCATATTCAATAGAAAGAGACATTCAGAAAAAAAGAGGAAAGGAAAGTCTTTCGTAACATTACATTTAATGACATAACTATAATTTAGAAGGTTGGTTTTACACTTAGAAAAAGAAACATTTTAACGAAGAAACATTATTAGCCAGATAACAATTAAAGGCTTAGTTGTAAAAAATGATTTTTACCTGTTTATTTTTTATCCGAAGATTTTATAAATATTTTCATCTTTCTAATTTTCAGGAGGAAGTGCGGGTGCAGCAGCTGCAGCTGGTGCGGGAGCTGGTGCAGGAGGATACGGCTCGGGTGGAGGTTATGGAACTGGAGAAGGTAAGCATTGGAAATTACACTAAATTTTTACTGAAATACTAATTTAAATATATATCTTAGAATTCTTGTATCTGAAACAACAAGAGAAAGTCTTGTTATCCGTTTTATAACTCTCTTTTAGCCGAATTCGATCATTACAAATTATGTGTAGCTAAAAATTTTCATATTTGCTTATTATATTACTAATGTTTTAATTTCTGCGCATATATCTAGATGGACATTTTTAATTATATGTATTTCATCCTTTGTAAGAGTTTTGTAGTAGAAGTAAATTTGGCAATATCTTAAAATTTTAGTCTCGAAAATTTAAGTTAAAACCATAAAACATTTATGATATTCCGCTGATCAAATTTTTATTGATTATACAGACAAACCTCGTTAACGTGAGCACTGTTAACGTGAATTACTTTTAACATGATCTGATTACACAATCTCCGTCTAAATGAAGTTTAGTTTAGTTACATGTAGATTAGTTACTGTTAGCATAAACTACTGATAACGTGAAAGAACATTTTTATACCCCGTGAGATTCATGTTAACGAAGTTCGACTGTATTAAAACTTTTTCTAAAAGATAAAATCACCGTTATCCCATGGAGGATGATATTGAAAAACACGGGGTTGGGATTATCATAATCCCAAGTTTTTTACACGAGAATCCTGTGACGAGGTAAATGGTTTTCAACATAGGTGTACGAATGAAAACGAGCGAAGGGTAATTCTGTAGGGAAAACATTATCATTGTGAGAGAAACGCGGGAATCATCTCGTATGTATATAGGAATATTTTCTCGCATACTTTTGATATTTTCTTAAATGATAGATGATATTTTATTTACTTTAACATTATTCGGGTATTAAAGCTAAAATAATTTTTGATTAAAGCTAAAATAACCTTTCAATCTTAATATATATAAATCTCGTGTCACAATGTTTGTCCTCAATGGACTCCTAAACCACTTAACCGATTATAATAAAATTCGCACACCATGTGCAGTTCGATCCAACTTGAGAGATAGGATAGTTTAAATCTCAAATTATAGTCGCAATTTTAATTTATTGCTAATTATTTGTCTGTTATTATTTGACAGTCACAATTATCTGTTAACTCCAAATGATTCTAACAGATGTCGATACCTTTCGACTGGGTTGAAATGAAAGCTGAAATATATTTGGTGCTGCCATCTACACAAAGAATCTTCAACTTTTTAACCTAATAATAAATTTCGTATAATTCAATTATTTCCACTTTTTAAATTTTTGGTGTTAGCATAGCCGGCCACGTGTTACTTAGACTGAAGTGTAAATTGAATTCATATTATAATGAAGATAATACAGTGAAATTAATCCTGTTTTTTACTTATTTGTGCTTCATTGATCAAAACTTTATAATTTAATCTGTATATATATATAAATTACGTGTCACGATGTTTGTCCGGGGTAAACTCCTAAACTAAGGAACTGATTTTGATGAAATTTTGCACACTGTGTGCAGTTTGATCCAACTTGAGAGATAGGATAGTTTTTATCTCAATTTATTGTCACAATATTGTTTTATTGCAATTATTTGTTAATTATAGACCTTTATTAAAGTTGCTCCAAAATATCTGTGAGTTCCATTAATTTAATTGTTGCCAAAAAAAAAAAAAAAAAAAAAAAATACGAGTTCATTTTCTTTTGACATAAAAATAAATACATTTAATCAAACGTGAACGTTAAAAAATTATAAAAAGTTAAATTATGCATCTCACGAAAATTGACGTCATAATCAATTTAAAGATTTTATACACATTGATAAAGTGCTAATGTAGTTCTATCATAGATATAGTAATATATATAGATCTCTCATCCCCATGTTATCGTAGAAAGATTTTTGATGCCGAAAAAAGATAAAAAATAAAATCTTTGGAAACAGCCATTAAGTGGTATTGAAAAAAAAAAAAAAAAAAAAGAAAAAGAAAAGAAAGAAAGAAATATGAATTTGAAACTGTATCTGGAGTCTTCCATTCCCCTTTAGCAAATAAATTATTCATAAATTTTATTTGCTAAAATATTAGTATGTATTCCCGTGTGTATTCACTCGGGGAAAGACGGCCATATTTTGGTAAAAACGTCGTCTTTTCCCAAATGAAAAGGAATAACTTTTTTCTCCCCAATAATCACTCTATTCTATATATGCTATACTATATCTATGAGTTCTATACGCAAGCGAAGTGTGACTCACTGACCGTCTGTGCAGCCAAGAAAAAGATTTCCTATGTTAATTGCCCACTGGATTTTTTGTAAGAAATTATTAAAAATCGAGGAAATTTATTTCCCGATTTTAATCCTTATATTTGGGTATAGATATGTATTAGTTATCGCGGGTGTTAGATTGAATTATTTTGCTGTCAAATTGACAAAATTTTAATTTTAAATTTTTAAACTCTGTCGCCCTTGGCTTTTTTTATTATTATTATTATTATTTGGCGATCAAAAGCGTAACACGAAAATATACATGCCAGATGTATGCATTGTACGAAATGTAATATGTATTATTCATTGTACGTATGTATGACATGTAATATGTATTGTACGAAATATTGTTTCATATTATTCATTACTCTTTTAATATAAGTTGTTAAAATAACCATGATTTTTGAAAGGAATTAAATATTTTCGCCAGATAATTTGGCGATATTCTTTTTTTTTCGCCAAGGATGACAGAAATGAAATCTATTCCGCTGCAAAATATTAGTATCTTACATCAGATATTTTATTTAGACATTTGAAAACAAATTTGACTTCAAACTATGATAGAATATTTATCATTTTCCTTTTAATTTGTATATTATTAGTATATTAAAATTTAAAAGCATGGTATATAAAAAGTTTTTTTTTTTTTTTTTTTTTTTTTTTAAATCTTATAATTATTCTTATCTTAATCCTCAATGTTTCCCATCTTTATTGACTTGAATTTACTATTAAAATTTTAACATACTCAAAAACTTCTCATCACTTCGTTAAAATACACTAAACTTTTCCAAAATCTTTTTGTATTTAAAATGATACATGTATTTACTTTAAATGTCCAATATTTCATAAGATTTCCAATTTTAAAGTTTTAAAATATTTATCAAATTTACTTATTTTTCTGGTTTAGCCTTATTGTTTTCCCTTTTATAACTACAGCTGTTGCCCTCTTTAAAATATTTAAAATGATGAGGTCATTTAATAGTAAAATTATCCATTATAGCATATATTATATTTCACTCCTCCATAAAAATTGATTTTAAAATCGTCTGTTTCTTTTATACTTTTATTTTAATAGAATTTTAATAGAATTTAATTCATATATTAGTCATTTTAGCAATTTTATCCAAAGTAGCATTAGAAATAATATATATCACTTCTCCATTAAAATTTATAGGACCCTACAATAAAATTAATTTGTGCTTAATATCAACACTACGAAAATTTTTATCAATCGCTTCCAAATTTTGACCTAAGTTTCAAATCTCAACCCTGTGGGTTTTTACATCGGCTACAACGTTTTCGTCTTTGTTCGTAAATAATAATTTAACTGTACTAAATAGTTTACAGCCGTATAATTCAACGTATAACTTAGTCACAGCAACGCGTGGCCGGGTCTGCTAGTAGTATCTTACTTTTTTATTACGCGTTTTGAAATTGCTGAGAAATATAAGATAGTTTTGTTATTTATTTTATTTATTTATTTTATTTATTTATTTATTTATTGATTAAAGCTAAAATAACCTTTCAATAGTATCTTACTTTTTTATTACGCGTTTTGAAATTGCTGAGAAATATAAGATAGTTTTGTTTTTTATTTTATTTATTTATTTGATTTTAAAAACATAGATATATTTTCAAGATGAGCTAATTAAATTTTACAGGATTTATAAAAAGGAAAAAAAAAAGATAAAATTCTTTACAAGTTTATAAAGAAACTTCTAATTAAAAAAAAAAACATATAAAGTTATAAATTTTGGCGTTATTTAAATTTCTTTTCTATTGATTAAATAATGTCAAACTACTTCTGCATGCTGCTGAAACTTATTTACGTACAAACTTAAATTTTTTTTGTCTCGTCTTAACCGAATAATACACACAGACACACACACACACACACACACACACATATATATATGTGTGTGTGTGTGTGTGTGTGTGTGTGTGTTTGTGCGCGTGCGCGCGACAGTGTGTGTACCATATAAACAAAATATAATTCATCGGAAAACGGCTTCGTGCAGCAAAATAATCAAGGGTCAGTTTTTAAAGAGAACAAACTGTCTTTTTTTTAGAACAAGGGCCACTTTAGAGGTCAAGAGGTTCTGGTCTCATATTTGATAAACGGAAGGGGACGGATTCGAACCCACTTGCATTCATCGGCTTACTGTATACATATAATGAATTTATTTCACTTACTACACTTATATAAAAAAAAAAAAAAAAGGAGTGAGGCACTATTTGTTTGCTAATTAGTTCCCAATTATTTCAAAATAAGACTATTTGATTGCTGAAAAACTTTATCACTTGAATTAAATGATATGAAATATATTTATCTTAAAAACAAAAACTATTTTATTTACGAGACAAAACTGAAGTTAAAACACATTTAAAAACAAAATATACCTATAAAAATAATTAAAATCTAGACGTTTCGAAACCCGTCCGGGTTTCCTCATCAGTATCAATTACAACATAATACGCAAGCATTAAATGAATACCCAAGGAATTTATAGAAGCACAGAATATTGAGGATCCAGTGCGCATGCTTCATTGATAGTGTGGAGATGGCTAGTCAACGTCTAGATTTTAATAATTTTTATATGTATATTTTGTTTTTAAATGTATTTTAACTTAAGTTTTGTTTCGTAAATAAAATAGTTTTTGTTTTTAATATATATAATTGTGACGGTTTGATTGTTTTTGTACATTATATTTGTTTCCTTCCTTCTTCGTGTATAATTAAATCATTATTCATTAAAAAAAAAAAAAAAAAAAAAAAAAAAAACCTTGAAAACCAAACATCTCGCTTCATCGTAATCTAAAGAGAATATAACCCCATGATCGCTAGCGAAGGGGTTGGGAATCAGTTTATTTTTTCCATAGAGAAAAGTACTTTCAGAAAACGCAAACGACGATTCCAAGAGGTTAATAAATTATGAAAAATAAATTTTATAACCACTTGCGCATGCGCAGTTATTTTTTATTATTATTTTTTTTTTCAACTGCTCATATTTCATCAAATATTTAATATTTTTATATTTTGATTGGTGCATGTTGCGTTCAATGTACAGTCGGTAACAAAAGTAACCGAACACTAGCAATAATTCCTATATAAAAAAAGTAGAGTTAATACTGTTTTGTTAACCCTTTAACGTCCATTGGTTTTGCAGCGAAACCAAACATTTGACATCATTTAGCAATTTTTATACAGCAGTTTTTTAACATTACCCCTTTTTGTTTTAATCTGTTTTTAAACTTTTGTTCCTTTTCTGTTCGGTAGATAGCAGCACTATTCCAAAATTTAACAAATAATGCTTCAGAGGAAGCTAAATGCATAAGTCACTTGTGGACGCGAGTGCTTAGTGGACGTTTTCTTAGTGGACGCGAGTGCGAATTGCTGGTTTGATGATGCACTCATGTCTAGTTTTTTTATTTTTTTTTTATTTTAGGTAGAGCTGGACTGTTATTTTCTTTCACCTGAAACAGCTTTTACGAGATTTTGTAGTCCATAATGTTTACTTACAAAGTGTTTATTTATTAAATTAAATATTATTTGAATTTAATAAGGTTAACTTTTAGATATTTCAAACCAAAAGTTTCTCGAAAAGGGACAATGTTAATTTTTTTATTTTCTAAATATTTATGACCAGCTATGTGTCTAAAAGACATTTTTTAAAATTAGTTTAGTAATTTTTTAAATAAAGTAAGTAGTAAACGTTAAAGGGTTAAATAAATCCTTGTCGAATCATGTTCTTTGACTAAGAACATCATTTGACAAGGATTTATTTAACAAAACAGTATTAACTCTACTTTTTTTATATAGGAATTTTTGCTAGTGTTCGGATACTTTTGTTACCGACTGTATCTAAAATTATCTAAAAATGATGTTTTACTGGTCTGAAAATTCGAGATAATACAAACAACAAACGTAACAAAGATTGCGAGTGTTGTCAAAGCAACCTATATAGATTTACAAATGAACATGCAATTCTGAAAAAATAAATATATTTAATTAAAAGAATACGAATTATCATAATCCTATACTAGAGCCAAAACGAATTTCAAGATTTATTTTTTACAATATGATCCTAAACATTATATATTTTTATTTAATTTATAAATTATCCCCTTTTTGCTTTCGGGATGAAACATTAGCTAAAATATATGTGATAAAACATGTTCTTATTCCCCCTAAAACTTAAAAACAAACAAGAAAGTATTTCTTTAGATATGCGTCAAGAAAATCGAAATTCGAAAGTGTACCATCACTTATGTCCATATATGTCCAGAGCCAGATTAAGGCATGGGCAGATGGGGCACTGGCCCAGGGCACCAAATCTATAAATGAAGTTTTAAATTTTGTCATTACTTTTGTGCGCTATAGAAAAATGTAAATATAACTATGCAGTTTTTAAAATAAGAAACGTGGTAAAATAAAAATAGTTTTTTTTTTTTTTTTTTTTTTTTTTTTTTTCACACGTATTTATATTATCTAGATTTCATTAGGATATCTTGCTAACTCTGGGAACTTATTATTTGAAATAGGATAAGTAATTAGCACAAACATCTCCCCCCCCCCCCTCCTTTCAGGATACTGGATCCAAAGAATGAACAAAACATGTTTTTTTTTTTTTTTTCTTTTTTACATTTTTCAGAATTGTTATTTAATTTTGGAAATGTGCCATGTTGCTTGCCATATTTTAGAAAATTCACAAAATGTAGTACTTAAAACCCATTTGTTCTGAATTCAATGTGTTTATGGATATAAATGCATCACTGCATATTTAAAGTATTATAGATAAATCCGTCATTTTAATTCTGTTTATATCATTCGAAATATCTATTAATTATGCAAGTCATACGATATATATTATACGAAAGAAAAAAATATTTAACTGTATAATCGGGGGGGGGGGGGGGTAGCACCATATAAAAGATGTGCCCAGGGCCTCCAAAAGTCATAAGTCGGGCCCTGTATATGTCCATATATTATGTCCATGTTTAATATTATGTAATTAAAATATAAATCTAATTAGAGAAAACGAAATAATTCATTGAATATTGTTTGCAATTTCGTTAAGAAAAGGCTTTAGCTTAATTAAATTTAATAGTTTATTGTTCCGTCAAAAATTTAACTAGGATATTCATTTAATTACTGATTAACTGAAATATGAACGATTTTATACAGATTTTAAAGTAGCAATTTTTTAAAAACTTAGGTTGCTGTTTTTAAAAAATAACAGCAATAATTATAACTACCAGAATAAAAGACCTACACAAAATTTGATTTAAACTTTAATATGAGACTACTTTTATGTGAGGCGAATTTTAACTTAAAAAAGTAAATTTTCTCTATTTTTGTAATCATACATTAATTTAATTATCTGAGCTTAACAATTTTCTACACATTAAGTATTCTATTAAGTATAATTGCAATGTTTCCATTAGTTTTAAAATCGATAATATAATAACTTAAAAATATTCATATAGGAACGGGAGCAGGTACTGGAGTTGGAGCTGGTTCTGCAGATGGATACGGTTACAATAACGGAGCATGGTATGGATCAGGACCTGGTTATGGTAAAGGCGCAGGTGCAGGATCAGGATCTTCTGGAGCTGGTGCTGGATTTGCATCGGGTGCAAGTCTTGTTGCTGGATCTGGAGAAGCTCCACGATTTAACTATGGTGACGGGTATGGAGATGGAGCCGGTTCTACTGCTGGTGGAGCTGGATCTGCTGCTGGACCACGTGCAGATATCTACAACGGAGTCTCAAGATTGTTTTCCGGTGCTGCAGCATCTCGTACTAATTCTGCAATGTCAAGTCTTGCCACATATGGCCGCCAAGTGAGTGACAAATGGTTTTCAAATGCTGTGTATAGCATTGCTCGTGATATCGCAAAAACACACCCTAATCTTTACGGCTATGAATATGCATTTGAAGTACTTTTGGAAATAATTACTGTATTATTTCACTTATTAAGAAATGCTTATTTAACCAATATCCCTGCATATTCTCCTACACCAGCTAACACCGTTGCATCAGCGATGGCTAATACTTTTATGGGATAAAACAGGTAAAACTTTGTGCAGGAAAAGCATATGATCCTATAAAGTGCTGCATTTTTAGAAAAGTGTATAATAAGCTTTAAAATAATGAAATAAATATTTTGATAAAGCTATGCTCTTTCTTGTTTTTTATTATTTCAATAATGTATTAAATGTCCTTGAATAATTTATGATACAGTAAAACTTCCCAAAGACGTGCTGTAGAAAACACATATTTCAGAAAGTTGACTATTTTTCTGAATCAGAATAAATTTTTATTCATCAGATTTGATACATTAAAGATTTAATAGAGGTTAATGAAAAAAACTTAATTAAAGCAATAAATTCTAGGTTTTTATTATTTAAACATATTATTTGTCTATATAATTTTCTTATAATCCTTAGTATATATTTATATTGTTTTGAAAATTTCTATTAAAAATGTAATTTTCCAAGAATATTTTTATTCCTGTAACAATTTTTTTATGGCTGTAACAAAGTATTCAGCTTAATATTATTTTTGAGTAGGTAAAAGGTTACTCATACTAATTTCAGCTTTCAATTTATAATATTAGCCATTTTTAAAATTGTCATTTTGCTACTTAAAGTCAACATTATACGTATAGAAATTATTGTATTTTAATTTATTGGCAAAATAATGATACAACACAATATTTTCTTTTCTAAGGTTGGACTTTATCTTGAAGTTTGCTCATTCAAAATTGTGAAGTTTTATCTACTGATCTACAATACTGGAAAAAGGAATAATTGAGCAGTCTTCAGCATTTAAAAGTGAGCAGGTCAAAATGTTGCGCATTCTACAAAAATAGGATAAATCGCAGCTTTTTGACCTTGCTCGATTCGGAAAAAAGCTACAGACGGCAGCAAAAGCATCTGAGCACTAGCAATATCCTTGTTTAAAAAAGTACACTTAATACTGCTTTGTTAAATAAATCCTTGTCGATTCATGTTCTTAATCAGTCTAAGAGCATCATTCGACAAGGATTTATTTAACAAAACAGTATTAAGTGTACTTTTTTGATATCGGAATTATTGGCTAGTATTCGGATATTTTTTGCTGCCGACAGTATTCCGCAAAATCTGTTGCTTTCATTGAGAGGGGGGAAAAACAAGAAAGAAAAATCATGCAGTACGCATTGATTAGTAACCCTTTCCAACTGTACGCAATTGTTGTATCGAATAACTATTAATATTCTTTGCCTACGTTATCACACAACAGACAGAAGGACTGAAAAACATACAGATAGACTAATTGATTTTTAAATTATTTTTAGGAATTTTGGAATGCGTTAAAAAGGCTTAACGCAAAAGAAAATGCAGCCGTTAGATTATAATTACAGCTTTTAAACTCTCTGAATATTTTACTGTAGCCCTGTAAATCTGAAAGTTAATCATATCATATTCTATACAAACCAATATTTTAGAATATTAATAATACATGTTAGTAGAAAGTTTTTTATATATAACTTTTAAAAAATTCTGTCCAAAAACGTAATACATTGGCTTTTTTTTTTTGTTGTTGTTGTTATTGTTGTTGTTGTTGTTGTTGTTGTCCCTGTAAACAAACTAGTTGTACAGGACCAATTAATGACATTTTAAATAGGAAACATTCCATAGTGAACTTGAGTGTATCATTTTTAAAAAATTCTCAAAATATTCACGGATGATAGGAGTCGGAGACAAACAGATAGAAATGTTGACAATCAAACAGACAAATGCACAAATTGAAATCATATTCCCACTAAAATTATAAGAAAGTGTTAAAACGCTCATGTAAACAAAAGTGCAATTCCAACAAATTTTTATTAATACCTTTTAATGTAACTGATTATTTTTGTGTGGCCCTGTAAATCTAATGCTAACCATACTATACTACATAGAAGGCACACTCTTTTGTGCATACGAATAATATATTTCAATTGCATTAAGCTTTGTGGAAAATAAAATTACTAAAATTTGGTTTATAAAAATAACTCTCATACAACACAATGCTTTGGAGTACTTTCAAGTGCCCCTGTACACAAACCAGTTTGAAATGTACTCTATTGTACATAAGAAAAATCCGATAGGGAAGTGAATAACATATTCAAATTTCATTAAAGTTTCTATACATTAAAAATATTAAGATATGGTTTATAGAAACTCCTCTCATAGAACACAATGCTTTCGAATACTTTTGGGTGTCCCTGTACACAAACCAGAAGAGGTATTCATTCCATTTTCAACAGGTAACATCCGATAGTGAACTTGAATAAAATACATCGGTTTGAAGAAATTCCATAAACATTTACGGGAATTTTAGCGCAGAAAACAGACAAAGAGACAGACAGACGGACAGAAGAACAGTGAGACATATACACAAATTGAAATTATATTCACACTAAAAAAATGATAGAAAGTGTCAAACACGCTTAATGTAAACGAAAGTACAATTCTAGCAATTTTTTATTAATAGCTCTTAATACAACTGAATATTTGTGTGTCACCCTGCAAATCTAATGCTAACCATGCTATATTCTATAGAAAGCATTCTTTTGTGCATATAAATAACATATTTCAATTTCCTAAAACTTCGTGGAAAGTAAAGTTAATAAAATTTATTTTATAGAAATATCTCACAAAGAACGCAATGCTTTGGAGTACTTTTTAGTGTCCCTGTACATAAACTAGTGGTGGCATGTAATCTATTTTATATAGGAAACATCCAATAGTAAACTTGAATAACATATTTCAATTTCAAGAAAATATTGTACAGTAAAGGTATGAAAATATGGTTTATTGAATACCTCTCATAGAACACAATTCTTTGAAATATTTTCGGGTGTCCCTGTACACAAACCAGTAGAGGTATAAACTCCATTTTCTATAGGAAACATCCGATAAAGAACTTGAATAACATATAAGAGTTTCAAAAAATTCCATAAATATTTATGGAAGTTAGAGCGCGGGCAGACAGACAGACAGACAGACAGATGGACAGATACACAAATTGATATCATATTCACACTTAAAAAAATGTTACGAAGTGTTAAAAACGCTTCATGTAAACGAAAGTAGAATTTTAGCAAATTTTTAATAATAGCTCTTAATATAACAGAATATTTTTGTGTCACCCTGTAAATCTAATGCTAATCATGCTATATTCTATGTAAAGCATTCTTTTTTGCATATAAATAACATATTTCAATTTCCTAAAACTTCTTGGAAAGTAACGTTATTAAAATTTGGTTTATAGAAATATCTCTCATAGAACGCAATGCTTTAGAATACTTTTGAGTGTCCTTGTATATAAAACAGATTTGGTATTTAATCCATTTTATGCAGGAAAAATCCAATAGTGAACTTGAATAACATATTTCAATTTCATTAACATATGTGTACAGTAAAGGTAAGAAAATATGATTTATAGAAATACCTCTCATAGAACACAATGCTTTGAACTACTTCCGGGTGCCCCTGTATACAAACCAGTAGAGGTATAAACTCCATTTTCAACAGGGAACATCCGTTAGTGAACTGGAATAACATATTTCAATTTCATTAACATAAATCAATTTCATTAACACAATGCTTTGAAATACTTTCGGGTATCCTTTATACAAACCAGTAAAGGTATAAACTCCATTTTCAAAAGGGAACATCCGATAGTGAACTTGAATAACATATATCAGTTTCAAGAAATTCCACAAATATTTACGAGAATTAGAGCGCGTAAAGACAGACAGACGGACAGACAGACAGACAAACCGAAGTCATTAACACTTTTCAACCTTGTTGGGAAGTGTTAAAAATGTTAGAAAGTGTTAAAAACGCTTAATGTAAACGAAAGTACACTTTTAGCAAATATTTATTAATAGCTCTTTATATAACTGAATATTTTTGTGTCACCCTGTATATCTAATGGTAATCATGCTATATTCTATGCAAAGCATTTTCTTTTGTGCTTATAAATAACACATTTCAATTTCATAAATCTTCGTGCAAAGTAAAGTTATTAAATTTAGTTTATAGAAATATCTCTCATAAAACGCAATGCTTTGGAATACTTTTGCGTGCCCCTATACACAAATCAGAGGTGGTATTTGCTCCATTTTATACAGGAAACATCCGATAGTGAACTTTGAATAACGTATTTCGATTTCATTAAGATTTGTTTAGAGTAAGGGTATGGAAATATGGTTTATAGAAATGTCTCTCATAGAACACAATGCTTTGAAATATTTTTGTGTGCCCTTGTACACAAATCAGCGGTGGTATTTACTCCATTTTATACAGGAAACATCCGATAGTGAACTTGAATAACATATTTTAATTTCATTAATATTTGTGTACAGTAAGTGTATGGAAATATGGTTAATAGAAATGGGTCTCGTAGAACACAATGATTTGAAATATTTTCGGGGGTTCCTGTACACAAACCAGTAGAGGTATAAACTCCATTTTCAATAGGGAACATCTGATAGTAAACTTGTAAAACATTTTTCGATTTCATTAAAATTTTTGTACAGTAAGGGTATGAAAATGTGGTTTATAGAAATGCCTCTCATAGAACACAATGCTTTGAACTATTTTCGGGGATCTTTGTACACCAACCATTGGAGGTATAAACTCTATTTTCGATAGGGAACATCCGATAGTAAACTTGAAGAACATATATCAGTTACAAGAAATTCCATAAATATTTACGGGAGTTAGAGCGCGGACAGACAGACAGACAAACCCAAGTCATAAACACTTTTCAACCTTGTTGGAAAGTGTTAAAAAATACCGCCTTCATCTAGAACGAATAAGTAGCCATTCCTAAATCCCTAAACTAGAAATTTAAATTTCTGAGTTAAGCGTATAAGGTAAACAAATAACATGGATAGACGAAATGATCGAGAATTTATAGTCTACACTTTTCTAGATAGTGATACAATATTATGAATATTATGAATCCTTTGTATTGCGAGAAATTCTCGCTTGATTTTCTAGAATTGGATCATAAACCAAAATTATATTTACTTAAATTCGCCTCTTGTGTTCGTATTTATTTCTAGAGATTTTTAAAATGAGATTATCTACGACAATAGAGGATAATGCTCTAGAACTCTTATAGGGGTTTTTAGAACTCACATGCACATGTAACTAGATTTTATAAGGATAAGAGTAACTATTTTTCACTAGAGCCACAATTTAGTTTCTAGATGTCAGTCACAGATTTTTATTTTTTTAGTGTTTCTATGTTATTAAATAATAAGTTATTACTCTTTACCTTCCAGCTCAGTGGTCTTATCACTTAGTTATTTTTACTTTCCGAACACTATAGTGAGGAAAGTATTGTAATCATGTCAAAAATCCGAATTAGAGATTTTGATGTTTCTATACGTTTGGAGGTCCCCTGAGTCCGTTTTCACTATTTTTGCGATGATGTATGTATGTGTGTATCTCTGTGAGTGAACACGCTAGCGTCTAAACGCTTTGTTCGAATAAGCTGAAAGTTGGTACGTATATTGTAAGTCACCATAGTACGAACGCTATTGATTTTGGTGAATCTAGCACCTATGGTTTTTTTCCAGGGACACAAAGAAAAATTCTTTATCATTATGGCCTATGGGACCAAAATCTTAAAAGTGCGATAGCATCTAAACTCCTTATTCAATTGAGCAAAAAACTTATACACATATTACAGGTCACAGATACTATATTTGTATAAATTTTAGAGAATTTAGCACTTATAGTTTTTTTTACAGGGACACAAAGAAAAATTCTTTATCATTATGGCCTATGGGGCCAAATTTTTAAAAGTGTGATAGCGTCTAAACGCCTTATTAATCTGAGCAAAAAAATTTTACACATGTTATAGGTCACAGTTGCACCAACTGTATAGATTTTGGTGAACCTAGCACTTACATTTTTTTTACAGGGATACAAAGAAAAATTCTTTATCATTATGGCCTACGGGACCAAATTTTTAAAAGTGCGATATAATCTAAACGCCTTATATTAAACTGAGCTGAAAATTTATATGAATATTATAAACCGCTGTTGCACTAACTATAAGCATTTTGGTGAATCTAGCATTCATAGGTTTTTACAGGGACACAACGAAAAATTCTTTGTCATTATGATCTATGGGCTCAAAGTTCAGTAGCGTTCAATAAAACATCGTGTAATAGATGGAGAAAAATACTCAAACACTCTATTATGTTTTTCTCTCTTTTGTTTGTTTAACAACTCCTCTTTCTTTACTTTATCTACAAAACTGTTAATTACTCAATGTTCGGAAAGTCGAGTGGAGTCACTCCAGATTTTTCTATACACAAATTATTATTACACTTAAGGGAATTAACATCAATTATATAGTGGAAAGTGGTCACTTCAGGAAGAGGGAAGAATAAAATTGTTTGCTTTTGCAAAATTGTGATACCTAAGAAAGGTAAAGAACTGTACATGATCATTTAGTGCAAGTATATTAGAACTCTATTCTATGGAGGGATTGTATTTGCGATCGGGAAAATTTAGCTCTAAAGTGAGGTGATCCTTCGATACCCCGAGACAAATTTCTGTAACTGGCATCAAGAATCTAAATTGTGGCTCTAGTAAAAATAGTTCCATGTCATTCTTATAAATACCAGTCCAATATAAAAGCAAGTTTTAGAAACCCCTATTATAATTCTAGAGCGTTTGCCTATATTATTGACGTCAATCTTATTTAAAAATCCCTGCAAATAATTGCGAATACAAGAGGCGGGTTTCAGCAACTATAATCTTGGTTTATGACCCAATTCTAGAAAATCAAGGGAGAATTTCTTGCATTACAAAGGATTCATAATATTCAAAATATTGTCCCACCATCTACAAATGTATAGATTAGAAATTCTCGATCATTTCGTCTATTCAGCTTATTAATGTGAATTATACGCATAACTAGGAAATCTATGTTTCTAGTTTTGGGATTTGGAAAATGACCATTTATTCGTTCTATGTAGATGAAGGTGATATTATTTTTTTCTCAATAAAGAGGTGAACTTTTAGAGATCTCATAAACAGTTGAATTTCTTAATATTTTGAAATGAATAGTATAATATATGATTAACAAAAGTAAAGAAATTTAGATTTGATAATTATATTCTACTAAAATAAAAAATGCGATCATATACGCTTTTTACTCATTAAAAACATAAACTATTAGTTTGTAATATATATATATATATATATATATATATATATATATATATATTAATACTGAAATAAATTCATTTTTAAAATTTGCGATAAAATTCTTCCAGTTTTTACTTATTGCCGAAACGTCAGTGGAGGCTGTGAAGGAATTCACATATATGGTTAAATTTTAATTGAATTTTTAAATAAAACAAAAAATTGAATGATAAATTAATGCATTATCGCAATAAAAAAAAAATAATTAAATTTCAAATTAAATATTGTATTCACGTAATTTGTTCTCAGGCATTTGAAGAAAGAATTGTTTTTAAATGTCATCGAAAATTACACAGTTTTAATGATACATACGACCTACACTATATATTAACATAAAACGATAACAGGCATCATTCAGAAATCTAAATTTTATGTGTTTTATAACTGAATATCGCAAATAAAAAATGTTTATTTATTTTTATTTGAAATGTACTTCATTTAATAGGATAAAAAAATTAAATAAAGAAATAATATATAACTGAAATTCAGACATTAAGTATAATTATAAAAAAAGTGTTCTCAAATATTTCTAAACAAGAAAACTCATTGTCAGAATTAATGTGTTTCAATACCGGATGTAATAATTTATTTGAAATTGCTCAATATTAATGATATTTCAGTTTTACAACTATAATTAACTATATTACGGACATCAACTTTATAGAGGCCCTCTGTTGAGACTCAAAACGGTTTTGGGTTCTGTCTGCGTGTTTGTCTGTCGCATAATAGCGGCCGCAAAAATAACGCTATTGACTTGAAATTTGGTACATATGTTCATGAGCTCCATGAAATCTGCTGAATAGTTTTGGGTGTATATTCCATTTGTAGTTCGTGTACAAGGACACACCAAAGTTTTTCTTATCATTACGGCCTATGGGAAGAATTTATATGTACCGTGATAGAGGCCGCAAAAAACACGCTATTGACTTGCAATTTGGTACACAGATTCATGAGCCCAACGGAATTAGCTGTATAGTTTTAGGTGTGTATTCCATTTGTAGTTCGTATACAGGGATGCACCGAAGTTTTTCTTATCGTTACGGCCTATGGGAATGGGAAGAATTTGTATGTACCGCGATAGCCACCGCAAAAATCAAGCTTGCAATTTTTGCCGAAACGTTGGTGGAGACCCTTTGTTGAGACTCAAAAGGATTTTGGGTTCCGTCTGTGTGTCTGCCTGTCTGCCGCGCGATAGCGGCCTCAAAAATCACGCTATTGACTTGCAATTTGGTACACATATTTATGAGCCAATCAGAATTAGCTGTATAGCATTAGGTGTGCATTCCATTTGTAGATCGTGTACAGGGACACACCAAAGTTTTTCTTATCATTACGGCCTATGGGATTAATTTCTATGTACCGCGATAGCGACCGCAAAAACCAAGCTATTGACTTGTAATTTGGTGCACATATTTATGAATCACACGGAATTTTAGCTGTATAGTTTCAGGTGTATATTTCATTTGTAGTTTGTGTATAGGGACACAGCAAAATTTTTTTTATCATTACGGCCTATGGTTAAAATGTGTATATACCGCAATAGCGGCTTCAAAAATCCTCCGATTGACTTACAAATTGGCACACACGTTCAGGCTCTGTATAGAAATAGCTGTAAAAAATTTTATGTCTATATTTTATATGGATTGTGTACAGGACACGTCAAAATTCACGGCATATCAGATTAATTTCGTCTAAACCCATTTTGACATCATTACTTTGCAATCAACAAAATGAAATTAGCGTACATTACTGAGATGCTTAAACTTATGTTTTGTGCAGAAAATATGTGCTCTAAGGTTTCCTAATTAATATACAGAACCATACAAAAGTGTTCTGACAATGCAACGTAATCAGCCAAATTATGTCACAATTGTCATAGTTGTTCGCAAATATTCATGAAAAATGTAGAATAGGCTGAACAGATTTGCTTTCGTATGCAATGTTTATGGTTCGTTTACGGAGACACACAAAAGAATTTCGTGATATTAGAGCCTATGAACAAATTTTTAATGAAGCTCACTTTAGTGCGTTTATGCTGCATTCAACATAATGGAATTAATATACATTATAAAGATGCTTAAAAGCATGTTTACTCTCTCTCTCTCTCTCTATATATATATACATATATATGTATGGACTAAATAATTAATTTACGGTACCCCGCAGAAGAATTCTGATGACGTACTGCAATAATCCAAATGATGTCAAATTAGGTTGAAATATTCATGAGTTATAATTAATTAACTAGGTGTATTATTTTTTAGAGTATATAATTACTGTGGATCCTTTTATGGGATACATAAAAGAATTTCGTACTATTACAGTCTATAGTCGGTAGTTCTTAAAAGTGTATTTTAACATGGTTAAACCTCGTTAAATATAATGAGATTTTATTAGAATTTTAAAAGAATGTGTTTCAGTGGAGAAGTGTGACATAATTTTTTTAATTCATTTACAGGGTTACACAAAATAATTCCGATGTGTTATGTAATCATTTTGCATGAAATTTGGTATAAATATTTATGAATTATAGGGAACTAATACAAGGCAATCAGGTATTAGGAATACATATATATATATGTGTATACAGATCGTTATAGAACGAGAGATAGAGCGGGGGGGGGGGCTGAGAGGGGGCAGCAGTCCCCCTCAGAAACATTTCTGCTTATGTAGCAAATAAGTCGAATCAATATATGCAGTAAAGCACCGTTTATACGTCTCTAGATTATCCATTTTTTACATTTATACGTGCTTTTAGTGAAATCCCGGTTCATTCTTTTTCATTTTAATGCAAAAATTATTCGTTTATAAGCCGCTAATATCGGTTATACGTCTTTTCCACTTTATTAAAATTCGCAAAATTTCTCGACCTATCATTACTTTCTATTCTAAATTAGATGGATTTTCCCTAGAAAGCATCTTAAATGGAGGAACACAGGAAAGATCGAAGAATACTGATCAAGTAATCAACTGAATTCACAGGAGAATTTTTAATACGCACAGACAACCAGCAAATCAGACGAATATTAAAGAGTTTTAATGTTATTAAATAACTATCTGTATGGCCATAAATCGTATGCTTATTATTAAAGATACGCAATACATACATAAGTAATATTCAAAACTTGTTCCTATATAGTTCTTAAAAAATGTAATATAACACTCGATATATGATATATGTAATTAGTACCCAGTCATGCATTAATAGTATGATTTTTCTCACTTTTTATAATATTTTTTTTTAAAATTTAATTTATTGATTAAAAAAAAAAAAGTATAATATACATTTACTAAATTAAGAAACTTTATTAATTAGTATTTTCATATAGATTTTGCTTAAGTGTCATTCAATTTGTAGTAATCAAAGTGTTATTATTAAAATTTCGATAATACGTCTTTTCATTTATACGCCCTTTTACGTTAGTCCCTTGAAAGACATATAAATGGGGCTTTACTGTATATATATATATTATATAATAAGGAATAAATAAAAACGATCTGCTGAATAATGGGTGATGCAAATAGGACGTTGAGGCTCCTGATCTGCAGATCCACCAGTTATTTTTAATGGCTTACCGCTATTCACTATCGAAATAATTGTTCACATTTAAATATTTCTCTAAATTAAAACGTTAGCTTCAGATATATATGTTTAAAAATAAAATCTGATTATTCAAACATTAAGTTTAAAATTTGATTACAGATAGTTTTATCGTTTATACCGAATTACATAATATGTAATTCGGTATAAACAATAAAATTATTTACCTTTAAACTTCCAGGTGTAAAATTAGTTGATTATGCATTTATTCTGCATTATTTATTGAATAATTTTAACGTTCAGCTTTAAATTTAATGAAGTTTTTCTCGAAAACCACATCAAACAAATGACATTATAAATACACAGGTTTGCAACAAAAAATCTCCATATGACTTTTCCCCATTTTTTCTTTTTTACAAAGATTTTTACACACTAAAATCGAAAAGAAAAAATTATCAAGAAATTCCACCACGTCAATTTTCTTTGCGAAATTTGTATTTATTTTTGAATGCAAACGTCAAAATCGTATATCTTATTGTTGGTTTTAAAAACAAAATTCATTTTTTTTTTTTAACTTTAAAACTCATAGTATTTATAATAGAAAATCATAAAAAATAAATTCACGATGAACAAGAACGAAAAAAAAAAAAAAAAAAAAAAACATGCGGTACGCATTGATTACACTGAAGAAGAAAAAAAAAAAAAAAGAGCCCTGATACCATTTTTGCTGATTATTATGTAAAATAACCTGCTAAATCCGAATATAAACCCCATTTTTACTCCATCACCCACCGTTTTCTCAGGACGTCACCTCGAATCCCAATTTTTATCACTCTTCGGTAATTTTATGTCCATGAATTTGATTTCGAGAATG
Source organism: Salticus scenicus (assembly GCA_963930645.1). Taxonomy (NCBI): domain Eukaryota; kingdom Metazoa; phylum Arthropoda; class Arachnida; order Araneae; family Salticidae; genus Salticus; species Salticus scenicus. The sequence continues at coordinate 101,263,974 of OZ005660.1, forward strand.
GACAATAATTATTTTATCTCTTAAAAATAAAAAATATATATAATGTATAATAAATGATAATAATAATTGATTAATAAAATAGAATAAATGTAACTTATAATCCCAGTGGTAAATCCCCCCTAAATCTTCCCCTTGCTCCAAATGTTCATGTTATGGAATTTTTCACCTCTTTAATCCCTCAGAAGGTATTTAACTGTTAAAATATTTCTTTTCTCCACTATAAATAAAATTTATAGCCATAAAATTATCGTAAAGGGGTAAAAATAGGGCGGGGGGGGGGGCAAAAACCGGTGGGTGATAAGGCAAAATGGGCGTCCAATTCGGATTCAGGAGGTCATTTTACATAAGAATTTGCAAAAATGGTGTTGGAGGCAATTTTCATGCCGAGCAGTGTTATTAACATCTCCCATCTGTACGTACTTGTTGTAACGTATATCTTTCAAAGTTCTTTGCCTGAAGGACTGAAAGACATACAGATAGACTAATGGGCTCTTCCCACCTGACGAAAGAGGTCACATGATAGAGGAAAAACAAATAGCAGACGAAGTCTTGTTTATCTATAAGCGATTGCTGAAATAACATATTTTCTATTCTTATTTTTGATCAATCGTATTTAATCTGTGTTATTTTTTTATACATCATCATTTTTAATCCATTTTATATCATTATTCATCCTCTTTTGTTGGCTGTATACATTTACAATCATCATTTAGTTTATGTTTGTTATTGATGTTCATGAAGAACATCTTAAATACTCTGATTTATGGTACTATAATCAGTGACAGTGCAATATCGTACTGCGTAAATCCATTTAGACCAGTAACTAAGTTAATTTACTTGTTGTAACACCTTTATGCAATTAAATTAAATGAAAACATTTTAAAATTTCAAATTATAATCCATAAACATTCCACAAGAACAAGCTATTATTTATTACTAGATCAGTTAATGTAACAGTTACACTAAAACATACAAAAATCGATTCTTACAGTTGAAAATAAATAAACACATAAAGTGTTTTTAAAAAATTATTAAATTTACAAATACAACTATTCTACTGTTTACAAATGCACAATATTACTTTTATTTTATTTTATATTAAATATTAACATTTTTGTTCTTAAGAACAATATTTAATTGAATTCGATTCTCAGAATTCGATTATTCGTTTTCCTCTATCACGTGATTGAGCAGACGACGGTGGGAAGAGCCCATTGAATTCATAATCATTCATAGTACACATTGTTGGAAAGTGTTAAAATTGCTTAACGCGAAAGAAAATGCAGCCCTTAATGTATCTGAATATTTTAGTGCAGCCCTGTAAATCTGACGGTTAATCATATCATATTCAATACAAAACATTATTTTAGCATACACTACCTTTCCATAAATGACAGGACACTTTCGATTTCAGACTTTTTTAAAATATCTCAAAAAGTACTAAACAAGCCATCTTGAAACTTCAGGAGTGTGAAGAACATGTTATACCCCATATATTTCAGCGAAAGTTTTGCCCCGAAAGTGAAAGGGGGACAAATAAAAAATAAAAAAATAATGGAAGTGTTTGGCATCACCCTGTAAAAAGATATGCTTGAAATGCGATATGACGGTAGAGCATGTGATCATAGTACTATTACTTATTATCTGTATAATTCTTTTATGTGTTTACCGCATGTAATCAGGCAGACATAAAAGTTTCTTAAAAAAAAAAAAAAAAGAAAAGAAAGAATATATATATATATATATATATATATATATATATATATGTGTGTGACTTTTTCAGCTATAACACGCAAGGTGCAAAGCCATTTTCAGGAAACTCGAAATGCAATATTAGACACAGCATACTGCAATCAGAATGAAAAAATATTAAATATCTTATGAAATATGAGCATTTTTACTAAATAATTTTTAGTAAACTTAACTGCGCTTTTTAGTAAACTTAACTGCGCATGCACAAGCTTTAGCAAAGTTTCATTTTCAAAATTTGATAGCCAAATGTATTGAGCTACTTATATGAAAACCTCAAGCAAGTATCGTGTAAACTTAAAAAATTGTATGCGATAGAATGAACTGCTATTCAAGTTCTCTCTCTCTCTCGAAAAAAAAAAAAAAAAAAAAAAAAAAACTAAATTATAAGGGTTTTTACCCACATTTTCCCCAAATTCTTATGTAATTACTGTCATTCACTACGGTATGTTTGTGAATCTCAAGCTAATAAAAAATGCGCCTCCATTTTAAGGTAAATATAAGCTTTTTCATTTGTTTCTCCGTGGCTGAGGTAGTTAGAGCGCCATGTTAGTAACGCGGTAATCGTGCGTTCGATACCACGAAGGTCCGGAGTGTTAATTTTTGCAGATAATTAGTTGAAAAGATGTCAATTGATAAATGAAAATTTTTCGTTGACTACACACTGTCCTAAGAGTTTTTGAAGAGATTTTTGAAGATTTTTTTTTTTTTTTTATTCGAATGCTGAAATTTAAAACAAAAATTTAGTATTCAAACATAAAAATGTTTTATAAAAATTAACTCATCGGTAAATTTAGAAAGTAGTACACAAACATATTTAAAATATTTTTTAAAACTCAAAATAAAAAAACTGTTTGCAGGGAGCAACACTGTATGCATATTTTTAAAATTCTAAAACAATTATGTGGTATTTACAAAATAAAAAAAAAAAAAAAAAAAAAAAAAAAAAAAGAATTTTTTTTTTTTTTTAAATGCATATTTACGCTTGTAATGACCGATAGATGACGCAACCAGAGTAATAACTAATGGCCAATCATAGCAATACATCGGTCAATGGATCAAATTCCTCAGAATTTTTTTTTTTTTTTTTTAAACTCGGTCAGGTGTGTATCGAATCTTCGACTGCCTTACCGCCTAGACGTTCGTGATTTATAAAAGAGTACAAATCCTTTTCCGCTGAAATTTATCCTTTCACCTTAATACGAAAAAATTTGCAAAATCATAACTTCGAAAAGATTTATGTGATATGATACATTAAGAATTTGGGTTTTAAAAGTTTTTTTTAAATAGATTATTATGTTGATTCAATGAATGGTTATACAGTTTTCGACGACTGGAAATAAATATTAAGAAAGCCCCTTTATCATTTTCTTATTTTTTGAAACAGCTGAAATTCAGTTCATTCTATCATAGAATTTTTTGAGTTTACACGATACTTGTTTGGGGTTTTTATATAAGTAGCTCAATACATTTGGCTATTTCGCTAAATCTTGCGGGCATGCGCAGTTAAAAGTTATTAAGTAAAAATGCTCACATTTCATTAGATATTTAATATTTTTTCATTCTGATTGGAGTGTGCTATTTTTAATATTGTATGTAAAGTTCCTGAAAATGGCTTTGCACTGGGTTTAATACTTTGCGTGTTATAGCTAAAAAATCTGGAGTGACTCCACTCGACTTTCCGAACATTGAGTAATCAACAGTTTTGTAGTAAAGTAAAGAAAGAGGAGTTGTTAACCAAACAAAAGAGAGAAAACCATAATAGAGTGTTTGAGTATTTTTCTCCATATATTACAATATATTTTATTTCACGCTACTGAACTTTGAGCCCATAGATCATAATGATAAAGAATTTATCGTTGTGTCCCTGTAAAAACCTATAAATGCTAGATTCACCAAAATGCTTATAGTTAGTGCAACAGTGATTTATAATATTCATATAAATTTTCAGCTCAATTGAATAAGGCTATCGCACTTTTAAAAATTTGGACCCATAGGCCATAATGATAAAGAATTTTTCTCCGAGTCCCTGTAAAAAAACTGTAAATGCTAAATTCACCAAAATCCATACAGTTGGTGCAACTGTGACCTACAACATGTGTACAAATTTTTTGCTCAGATTAATGAGGCGTTTAGACGCTATCACATTTTTTAAAATTTGGCCCCATAGGCCATAATGATAAAGATTTTTTCTTTGTGCCCCTGTAAAAAAAAACTGTAAGTGCTAAATTCACCAAAATCTATACAGTTCGTGGAACTGTGACCTGAAACATGTGTACAATTTTTTTTCTCAGATTAATAAAGCGTTTAGACGGCATCGCACATTTAAAAATTTGGCCCCATAGGCCATAACGATAAAGAATTTTTCCTGGTGTCCCTGTAAAAAAACTATACGTGCTAGATTAACCAAAATCAATAGGGTTCGTACTATGGTGACTTACAATATACGTACCAGCATTCAGCTTATTCGAACAAAGCGTTTAGACGCTAGCGTGTTCACTCACAGACATACACACAATACACATACATACACGCACACATGCATACATCATCGCAAAAATAGTGAAAACGGACCCAGGGCACCTCGAAACGTATAGAAATATAAAAATCTCAAACTCGAATTTTTGACATGATTACAATACTTTCCTCTCTATAGTGTTCGGAAAGTAAAAAGTGACAATTTTGTTTGAATTTTTTTTTTAATATATTACTGATTATATGCGGTAGAGACATAAAAATTTAAACAGACAGTGAAAAAAGAGTCCTATAATCACATGCTACAGCCAGATCGCATTTCAAACATGACTTTTTACAGGTGTTGCCAAACACTTTCATTTTCCTTTAATTTTTTACTTGTCCCCCTATCACATTCGGGACGAAACTTTCGCTGAAATATGTGAGGTATAACATGTTCTTCACACTCCTGAAGTTTCAAGATGGTTTGTCTAGTAATTTTTGAGATATTTCAAAAAACTTCTGAAATTGAAAATGTCGGGTCATTCATAGAAAGATAGTGTATTAATAATAAATATCAATTTCTTTATGATCTTTACTGTAGAAAATTATTTAAACGAGATTTATAAAAATGCCTGCCCAAATTGCATTGGCACTTTTTGAGTGTCCCTGTACACAAACCATTAGTGGAGGCTGTATTACTGTCATTTTAAATAGGGAACATTCTACAGTGAATTTCAATAACGTATCATCTTTTTAAAATTTAGAAAATATTTACGGACGCTTGAGGCGACCAGATGGACAGATAGACATATGGACAGACAGATACGCAATTTGAAATCATATTCAAATTTAATAATTGTTAGAAAGTGTTAAAAAGGCTTAATGTAAACGAAAATGCGATTTCAGTAAATTTCCAATAATAGCCCTTAATATAAATAAATATTTTTGTGTAGCCTTGTAAATCTAATTCTAATCAGAGTATAGTCCATAGAAAGCATTCTTTTGTGAATATGATTAATATATTTCAATTTCATTAAGATTTGTGCAATGTAAAGTTATTAAAATGTGGTTTATAGAAGTACCTCTCATAGAATGCAATATTTTGGAACACTTTCAGGGTTCCCTGTACACAAAACAGTGATAGTATTTTCTCCATTTTTTACAGAAAACATCCGATAGTGAACTTGTATAACATTTTTCAATTTCATTAAAATTTGTGTAAAATAAATATATTAAAATATAGTTTATTGAAATACCACTCGTAGAATAAAATGCTTTGGAATAGTTTCTGGTGTCCCTGGTACACAAAGCAGTAGATGTATTTAACCTATTTTTAATAGGAAACATCCGATTGTGAACTCGGAAAACATTTAACAGTTTCAAGAAGTTCCATGAATATTTACCGGAGTTAGAGCGCGGACAAACAGACAAACCGAAGGGTCATTAACAAGGTTTAAAGGGTTAAAAATGGAAAAGGGAAAATAGAAGCGATGCGTAGGGATTGGAAGGGGTAAAAGGGAAAATGAATTCAGGGGGCATTAAAAAGATGAAGAAAACTCGTTACAGGCAGTCACAGAATGTAAATATATCATGAAGAAAATATTTCATTAATTATGAGAAAGTATACGTTTATTTCAGTGTTATAAAATTAGAGATTTTTTTTTGTTATAAACCCTTATTGTTTCGGAGAAAAAAAACCACGATAATCTCTGAACGGTTAGGTCGACTTGGGATCGAACCCGACATTTTTCATCTACCAGTTTTGAACAGAGACAAAAAAATAAAAAACCCACCTTTACCTAGAAAGAATAATCAGTCATTTTCTGAATCCCTAAACGAAAAATGCAGCATTTTAGCTCGATCGGACAGGAATTGGACAAAAAATTGAAACAAATTTTGAATTGGAGTTGAGGACCCAGAGCCCCTGGGGCCTCAAATTTGTTATTACTGAACATGTACTGTCAGTGGAGTTATATGTATATGCAAAATTTCAATTTAATAGGGCGTTACGAAGAGGGATAAAATTCAATTTTTAGATTTGAATCATACACTTAAACACTAGTATGCTGTAGCTAGCACAAAACTTTCTTCTATGTACGAGTAGAACAAATTACTTTTAAAATTTATTATTTATTAAAATTATTTTCCAGGGCGAATGCAGATGATTTTAATATCAGAGAAGTGTAAAACTAAATGTCGAAAGACAGTCAATTTTGCATAAACATTTAGGCAATTGTATATAGTTTTTAATGAAAAAATCGATAAATTTGTTTAAAATTATCACAGATCTATGCCTCAGCCATTCATTATAAAGTTATTGATGAGTTTTTTTTGAAAATATTCATAACCAAAATCGGATAATGCACTATTAAGAGTTATGATAGAAAAAAAAAACAAAAAAAAACAAAAAACAGTTGATAGCGCCACCCGTCAGACGACTGATCTCCAAATATATGTTATCAGCACCAATTTAGATTAAGGGCCATCAAGTTTGATTAAATTTCGTCGATTGGTTCGTCATTGATGCGGCGTTCCTCACAATTTTTGATACACATAGACAGATAGACATATTCAAAAAATGGTCAAATTCTATCCAGGAAATCTCAAAACGTGTAAATCCATCGAAAACTGGAAATCGAAGAGTTTTACAAATCCAATACTTTGTTCTTAGATATAAAGAAGAAAGCATTAATTATTTATTATTATTATTATTATTAATATATATATACAATACATTACGTGATCATTGTCTTTATAGCTACCACGGTCCTGTTGGATCAAATAAAATCCACTATAACTATGAACAGTAGACTGTAAAAAAAAATGTCCTATTTGCTGCGCTGCCAGAGGCAGCAAAGAGGACATATTTTTTAGTAAGAGTAAATAAAGATTACTAAAGGACAGTGGAATTTTTCCGTTACATCTTTTGGTTATCGTACAAAATGTTTAGTGCTGCCATCTATTAATAAAAAATACATAAAATTGAATATTATAAGTTTAAAATCATGTAATGATTTTATTTTAAGATATCAACTCGCAAAAATGTTTTATATACTCTATTGTTTTAATATTTAAATTACAGCAATTTAAAAAAATTATTTTGAATTATTCTGTTAAGTATTAGTTTCTGAGAAAGGAATTGTACAATTCTTTCATACCGAAAGGGAAAAAGAGTTTGTTCATGCCAATAAAATGTTTTTAGTAAATTCTTTTACTTGACCATTAATAAATTCTTACATTCTTAATTTTAGAAAATCAACGAAGAAAAAGTAAAGTAAATAGCGCAAAAATATGAAACCAAGAAAAATTCTGAACATAAAGATTATGATAATCACAATGAAGCTGATTAAAAATGTATTCCCTGGGTAAAAAAGATTTGCTTCGTTTACCAATATAGTTTTACAAAAGAAAAGTTTAAATTTACTGTATGCAAAAAAAGTTTCTGAAAAACAAACTTTATAAAAAACCTTATAAAAAGCAGATGAAGCTGTTAAATATTTGCGACCAGAAACTGAATCCGGTTCGTCTTTCTGCTTCGAGAGCCGAGAGCAGAATCTCATGGCCAGTTGTAGGGCTGAAATGGTCATGTTAAAAAGCATGACCTGGGCCCAAAGCCGATGTATACCGTCGACCCGCTTTAGAGAATTGTTTTGTTTTAGAACAGGGGTGGCCAACTCATGGCCCGCAGGCCGGCAAGGAGACTAACGACATTTTAAATTTGAAAACTTTTGTTAGCAGATTAAAACTTAATAAATCCGTTCTGAGTTTTCTAAGTGAAAATATCTTTCAATGATTATCGTATCTAAAGAATAACACTGTTATAATGAAATATTATTAGACTCATTATTCATTCTTTGTATTATAGTTAATTATGTATATTTATAACTTTTTCCCGATTCTATTGACAATTTATGAATGAAATTTATTTAAATTACTGAATTCTGCTCTGAATCTCCATCCTTCTTTCCCCGATAAAAGCATATACATATATGATTCATACACTCCCAAACATATATACACATATGGTGCGGTCCAGCGGCCGAGCAGTTCTGCGCTCAAAGCTGGTAGACGTGAGTTGCTGGATTTAATCCGAGGTCGTGCTCGTCGGCCTAGCCTTTCAGAGTTTTTCATGGTTTTCTTCGAAGCGTACGTAAATACGGGATAGGGCATCTTAGAAAGACCCCCACGGAAGGCAAAACCCCTCAGGCTTAGGACCCTACAGAAGTCAATCGGCTTTGATCCCCACAACCAACCAACCATATGGTGCGGCCCGCCTGAATAAAATAGTTTTCCAATGCGGCCCACCAAGAGTTTTGGATTGGACAAGCCTGTTTTAGAAGATAAAGGTATATTTATTTCATACTTATCGAATATACACTGTTTGGAATTAATTGCAGAAGAACAAACTGTGTAAAATTTCGGTGCGCAAAATGAAAAAAAAAAAAAGCGTTAATCTTTTGAAAAATAAAAAATAATTTATTTATTTATTTATTTATTTACTTTTTAATGCGGTATATTTTTATCTTTACTGAAGCGATTTATTAGAAAATAATTTATTTAACATTTATCAACAATAGATGCCGCCACAACGAATTTCATTCATTTTTTCAGCTTCTTATGGTCTATACTTACTAGTAACAGCAATTAATGCTTTTAAAAATACGAAAATCATTGTGAATCTATGTTAAATTACTTTTTTTTTTTAAATATTATTATGTTTTATTTTAAAAAAATAAAAAATAAAAATAAAAATAAAAATCATTGTTTTCAAGTAGTTTTGATATTTCAGTTTTAAGTCTTTAAAATTTAATCGAATATTGATAAAAAAGAATTTAATGAACAATGTTAATTAAATTCTTCTTTATGTTAATTTAACATATAGAATTCCACCTACTTAATTCCTACACAGTGTTGTTGTTATAGAGTTTAAGACGGATTGAATGGACAAGAATCCTAGACCTGTACAGAATACCATCCGTGAGGGTATTTTTATAATGTCTTAGTTCTTATTTACGCGCAATTCGGAGAAAACGACGGAAAACAGAAAAGTAGATCAACGCGCGCGTCTTTGCATGGAACCCTGTACTTCCCGTCTACCAGCTTCGAGAGTAAAACTGTTCTACCACTGGTGGAGTCATACCATCATGATATATGTAATTTTTAATCGACTTCAATGTAACATTTTAGAAACATAAATTCATAATCTAACTCAAAGCAAAAACATTTTTTTTTTCTTTTTTAACCTTAACCCATTTTTTGCCATGATCCCCATTTGCGGATCGCATACATTTCTATACATTTCGACATCATGCAGCACTAGGTGGTCTTTTATGGTTGCCATACATTCCTAAAGACTGTAACTAAAGGTGAAATTTTTAAACAAACACATGGACACAGTTTGTTGAGCACACATGTTTATTTTCCTTACTCTCTCATTACTTATCAGCAGAAAAATAATATGGTTATTTTCAAAGCAAAGCAGAAAAAAGTTTCTTATAAACAATTGTTTCTGTTGTATCGAATTTATCGTGATCATTGGTAACTAATTAATGCATTATTTTTCCTTATACTGTAATTTGAATGGGTATAAAAGAAACCAAGTTGTATCTACTATCCTTATTTGGAAATCAGACTTGAATTTAAGAGTTTTGAAGCATTTATGTTGCTGTTGTTGTTGCTGCAGGATTGACTACGTAAGGTCCCTGGGCCTATAGGAAGGATGCCCTCCAAGGGGGTTTTTCAAAGAGGTCCTAACCCGTATTTACGCGAGTTTCGGAGAAAAACACGGAAAACTCCGAACGGCTATGTCGATGAGTGCGACCTAGGATCAAACCCAACACCTCCTGTCTCCCAGCTTTGAGCGCAGAACAGCTCAGCCGCTGGTGGGCCTTGAAGCATTTTTTTTTTTTTTTTGGGGGGGGGGGGGGGGGGAAATGCTCTCCTTATTATTTAGCTGTAAACTAACAGGAATAAAATAAAAATTGATTAAATAAAAAAAAATGGCAGTTAATGTGTTAAACCGCTATTGTATTTTAGGTATTTAAGGATGTTATACTTAAACACAAACTGCCTCTCTGTATATAATAAAAGAATATGTGTGTGTGTGTAGGTCGTTTTATGGCTAGGGAAATGGCTGATCGCAGAGCTACAGAATTTTGCATGGAGGTCCGTTCTGACAGCTCTTAATGCAACTCAAAGCATAATTTCCGAATTTTTTAACAGTTTCTTTTTTCAGTAATTAAAATATATAAATTTCTAAAATAAACAACTCTGGAGATAGAATCAAAAATATAAAAAGCCTTTAAATGATCCATTATCATAATTGGTTAAAATATTTTATTAATAATGCGACGGTCATGGGTATAAACCTCCATGGGCCCATGTGCTGCATTTTGAAATTAATTGAGAGATTAAATTAATTTTGCATTTTCAATAATTTAAAAAAAAAAAAAAAAAAGTTTTTCCTGCAGGTCGGATAAGCTGGTTTCCTACAAGAAAACGTAGCTTACAGGCAAGAGTATATTTGATCGAGACAAAATATTGTTTAAAAATAGCTTTTTCTGCTAAGTAAAATGTCTGGCACGAAAATGATTTAACAGACCTGACCAGGAAACCACCCCATAGTGTAATAATAAAAAAAGTCCAAACAAGCATCAGTCGAAAGAGCATATATAAGCATTTACATTTTGGTGAAAATAGACATATACAAAGATTAACCGCTAAAAACTTGTCTCTTTTTTTATTATTCAGGAGACCTCAAACCGAGTAGTTACAGCAAAAAAAAAAAAAAAAAAAAAAGATTAAAATTTGGAACCCACATTGGTGCTATGTTTATCACAGAGTTAAATAAATATATATATATTATTCCGCAGCTGTATTTCTGGACTTTTTAAGATTTATAAAGTTCTTCCACTAATTATATTCAGGAGAAAGTATTCACTCAATTTTGCATAGCCCTGTATAAACACACCGCATAGGATACTTAAATGTAGCCCACTATGAAAAACAAATTCCAGTAATTTCAAAGTATAATTCTAATATATCAGAATTTTTTTGTGAAGCCCTGTAAACGAATGGTAAATTTTAAACGAAAATGTCAATCTTCTTGCATGCAGAAAGTAGTTTGTAATGCATGTTCTAGTCGATGTATTTGCATTTTTAATGAATATTCTTGAAAAAATTCCACTAAATCTGCTACTCGTACTTCGAAAGTCAGTTATTTAATTTGTTTTTAATCGTTGTTTTTAATCGTTTGTTTTTAATCGTTTTTAGTAGGCTTGATGAAATGAAATCACATCAAGGGTGCCGTAGTTATTTGAGCATCACTGCAGAAGTTATACCTATAAACACATACCTGCGAACATTCTACTGAATATTCCGTAAAATTGCTAGTACCCGCCTATTTTTTCACACCAGTCTTTTTTAGAGTATTTTTCTTCTTATTCAAAAGCAATTATATTTGAAAAAATTTACTCTGAAAATAAACTTTAGTGAAAAAAGGGGCGGATACTAACAGTTTCCCGGAATATTACTTAGAATGTTGGCAGGTATGTAAGCATACAAAAACACACACTTACACTCACAACAGTCAATTACTGTCATTACAGTCGAACCTCGTTAACGTGAATCTCAAGGGGAATAAAAAATTTGTTCATGTTATCAGTAGTTCATGCTATCAACATACTTGCCAACCTAACCCGGAAGATTGTTAGTTGCCGCCCCTTTTTGTACACCACTTAATTTTAAGAGTAATTCTATTCAAATATATTTACTATTAAATAAAAAAAAAAAAGACTCTAAAAAAAGACTGGTGTGAAAAAATAGGCGAAAAAGGGCGGGATTAATAATTTTCTGGGTTATGTTAGAAAGTATGTATCAATAACTCAGAAACTGATCTTCATTTTGACGGGGATTCCGGACATAATATCGCGAGACAAAATATCGCCGGACAAAATATCGCGTCGAAAAAACAATATGATCTATTTGAAAATTTGTATTTCTGTCGCGTGTGATCTCTGGTGAAGGCCACAGGGTCTTATAAATTAGTATTAACTACCGTAATTTCTGGTAGATAACTCGCAGGTAAGATGTGTCATTTCTCCACCAGAAATTTTATTTAATAGGGAAATCTAAACATTTCGAAGGAAGAGCTCGTACAAATATAAATTTATTTATCAATTGAAATTTCTAGTGCAAAACTGGATTATATAACCTCCGGGGTATCTACCAGAAATCACGGTAATTAAAATAAATAAATAAATAAATGCATTATAGAATGGAATTTTATTATTTTACCTATATTTAATTTTAAGTTATTTTATCATTTGCTTTTCAACATTCAAAATACATTTTTAAAATATTGTACATTACTGCTGACACCAAAGCTGAACACTGTTCACAGACTTTAATTAAAAATTTTAAAATAGATAAGCACGATTGAATTCTTTATGACTAATCTTTTAAAAATGTTAATAAACATAGTCTTTAAACTCTTTTAAGCAAAATTTATAACGATTTTTGTGGTGGGTTTCTGTGTATTCCATTGCTCTGACTAAGGTATATGTTGTCATGAAATTTTATACAACATTTTTAACTTTTTGCTTTCCATTCATTCATGTAGGCGATATTTTGTCCCGCGAGATTTTGTCCCCAACCCTTTTGACGGGGATTGTGGAAACAGTTCCTGTTAAAATTAATTCACGTTAAGCGTGTTGAAGTTAACGATGGATCGACCGCATTACTATTATTTTGTCATTATTTTTTAATAACATTTTTACTGATTTAAAATTTTCGCTTTGTGTAACGATAGAAAACTGCTTGAAAAATTTATAAAAGATTTCTATTAAAAATTACTGGTAGCTTAAAACCGTAAAATTTGGAAGCTGTAATTGCATATAACTAAACACACTTAACCATACGATATCCTTATGATACATTTTTACATGTATCATTTCTCAATGTATACACATGAATCTTAAAGTTATTCTTAACTAGTAAGCTTTGCCCTGTTTGCTGGCATTATACTTAAAAAATGAATAATTGAAATGTTTAAATAAATGCATTTCTATTGGTGACTATTTTCAGCCAATAAAACCAACGGCCAAATACCGTGATATACAGCCATTAATGATATGTAAATGACATTTAATTGCACAAGTCTACAAAATTGTTGACAAAATTTGATTTATTAACACTGCACAGCAAATAAATAAATAAATAAATAAATAAATAAAATAATTTAAGACAAAAAGAAAAAAGCCTTTTTTTTGTTTTCTAAGTAGTATATATATATGTGTGTGTGTGTAATTCTGTACAAAACAGAATTTAATTTAAATATTGTTTAAGAGTTATGACAAGATTGTTTAAAAATCTATTCTTCCAAATAAAGGCATGCGGTTACTGTGTTTTGTTCCTTAGCAACGGTTAATATATTCATTTCTTAAAATTTCTTTGATACAGCATTAGCATAGGATCTCCTTGGTGGCTTTTAAATTTTTGTTGTCATTTTGGCAATAAATATGAAAGTGGCAGTTTCGCCAAGGGGGTCCGATATTAAAACTGTTTCTTTTCTTTTCTTTCTTTTCTTTTTCTTTTATTTATTATTATTATTATTTTTTTTTTTTTTTGTTAAAGCACGTTTTTTCTGAATTTCATTTATATATATATATATATATATATATATATTTAACTTGATGCGAGTGGTAAAGAAGGAAGAATATTTTTAATTGATCTAAATATACAAAAAAGCGTACCAAAAAAAAAAAAAAAAAAAAAGTAAAAAAAAACATTAGTTGGCATGGAAGGATAGCCTTAACCATTACCTTTAAAATGATATATAACTTTTGAAAATCGGTTAATTATTTTTGGAGAAAACAGGGAAAAACTATAAAGAAAATCTGTAAGAGGACTCATTCTAAAGTTAACCGGAAAAATTTAGAAAATTTAATTTAAAATTAATTGAATAAGTAAACAAATGAAATCTAATGAATAACATGAATTATAAATGTAAATATTGTGGCAACATTCTATGAATAATCTTTTAAAATCTCTTTGTAGAAATTATTGGCAACACTGCAGATAATTCTAACAAGACATTAACTATACAATGGTACAATGACATATCCTGTGCTAAAAATAGATTTAATTATATTTCAATTATGATCTTTTATGATTTTAAGTATTATTATTAACTTTAAAACAAAAACATTAAATCATTGAATTCATTTGTTTACTTATTTTTATTTCATATTATTTCACGCGCACTTTTTATTTCCTAATTCACAATTATTAAAAAAAACTTTTTCGATATCTCTTGTAACGATACTGATTACGATACCACCCCTGTCCTCAATTTTTATCACTGTACGGTAATTTTATGACCATGAATTTGAATTGGAGAATGAAAAAGAATTAATTTAAAATTTTGCTTTGTGCCCCTGTAAAAAAACTGTAAGTGCTAAATTTACTAAAATCTATACTGTTGGTGCAACTGTGACCTATAACATGTGTAAAATTTTTTTGATCAGATTAATAAGGCGTTTAGACGCTATCACACTTTTAAAAATTTGGCCCCATAGGCCATAATGATACAGAATTTTTCTTTGTGTCCCTGTAAAAGAACTATAAGTGCTAAATTCTCCAAAATCTACACAGATTGAGTAACTGTGACCTTTAATATGTGTATAAATTTTTTGCTTAATAGAATAAGGCGTTTAGATGCTATCGCACTTTTAAGATTTTGGTCCCATAGGCCATAATGATAAAGAATTTTTCTTTGTGTCCCTGTAAAAAAAAAAACTATAAGTGCTAGATTCATCAAAATCATTAGGGTTCGTGCTACGTTGACTTGCAACATGCGTACCAACTTACAGCTCATTCGAGCAAAGCATTTAGACGCTAGCGTGTTCACTCACACACATACACACATAAATATACACACACATACATACATCATCGTAAAAATAGTGAAAACGGACTCTAGGGACCTCAAAACGTATAGAAACATCAAAACCTCAAATTCGGATTTTGACATGATTACAATACTTTCCTCACTATAATGTTCGGAAAGTAAAAATGAAAGACTATATATATATTTCCTCAATTGAAATCAATGTTAAAAAAAAAAAAAGAAAAAGAAAAAGAAATGTACACTGTTAAAAAAATGCAGAAAAAATACAGAAATTCTCTGTAATTTCAGAAAAAAAGGCGTAAATTACGGAAAAATTACGTAGACAAAACGTATTTTACGACTTTTTTTCTGAAATTACAGAGGATTTCTGTATTTTTTCTGCATTTTTTTAACAGTGTATATGTTTTATGTATTTAACTGTCACTCGCAAGTATGCTTACTTCCATTTTCTTTCCTCTCACGTGTAAATGAATGTTTCCTTCTATGTTAAAAGAAAAAATAAAATAAAATAAAATAAATAAATAAATGTGGGCATTTTATTTGTATTTTTATTACCTTAAAATTACAACTGAAAAGAAAAAAGTCAGCCAAGAAAAACGCACAACTTTTTAAAAGTCTGACAGCTATATCGAAAATCTAATGGTAAGTTGCAAATTTACATGCATTCTTTTATCTAGAAAAAGGTTTTCAGGACTGTACGTGCTATAGTTTTTTCTGTACGTCGTAAACAAACAGACAAACTATTTCTTTTATTAGTAAAGATAATTTTCAAATTTCAGTTCAAGAAAAAAATAATTTACGATGTTTTCCCCAGAATATTTATTATTCAAAAACCCACACATTAATCTATCTTCTAGAACGGCTAATTACTTGTGCGGCGTTAAACCACTCAACTCAACTCTAAAAAGGATAAACAAACAAAAACTAAAATTAGAAATCGATATGTAACTGAGAGAGATACAAGTTAAATTTCCGAAAAATAACTCAGCTCCAACACTTTTTGAAGCAATTAAAGCTAAAGATAATTAAAACGGTTTCAGACTGAGAGAATCTCCATAGTTATCTGTTTGCCGGAAAATTTTCACCATTAAGGCAATCAGTTTCAATCTGCGTGTCAGATAATGAATACTTTGATCGTTAGATTAAACTTTTGTTCTTATATTTATTACCAGAGTTCTGTAAGCATCGGCAGCGATTAGAAAGAAAAATTTAATTAAGTTTTCGAATTGGCACTTTAGTTCGAGTTTCAGTTACTCTGTCATGAATAATTCCATTTTTTATTATTTTATTTTATTTTTCATTCTCTCATTACCTTTTTACTTTCCGAACATTATAGTGATTAAGGTATTGTAATCATGTAAAAAATCCGAATTTGAGATTTTCTATACGTTTCGAGGTCACCTGAGTCCGTTTTCACTATTTTTGCGATGATGTATGTATGTATGTGTGTATGTCTGTGTGTGAACACGCTAGCGCTTAACGCGAGCGTCTAAACGCTTTGTTCGAATAAGCTGAAAGTTCGTATGCATATTGTAAGTCACCATAGTACGAACCCTATTGATTTTGGTGAATCTAGCACTTATAGTTTTTTTTTACAGGGACTCAAAAAAAATTCTTTATCAATATGGCCTATGGGACCAAAATCTTAAAAACGCCTTATTCAATTGAGCAAACAATTTATACACATATTATAGGTCACAGATACTCAATCTGTATAGATTTTGGAAAATCTAGCACTTATAGGTTTTTTTTACAGGGATACAAAGAAAAATTTTTATCATTATGGCCTATGGTGCCAAATTTTTAAAAGTGTGATAGCGTCTAAACACCTTATTAATCTGAAGAAAAAAAAAAAAAAAAAAATGTACACATGTTATAGGTCACAGTTGCATCAACTGTATAGATTTTGGGGAATCTAGCACTTACAGTTTTTTTACAGGAACACAAAGAAAAATTCTTTATCATTATGGCATATGGGACCCAATTTTTAAAAGTGCGATAGCATCTAAACGCCTTATTGAATTGAACTTAAAATTTATATGAATATTATAAATGACTTTTGCACTAACTATAAGCATTTTAGTAAATCTAGCATGTATAGGTTTTTACAGGGACACAACGAAAAATTCTTTATCATTATGATCTATGGGCTCAAAGTTCAGTAGCGTTAAATAAAACATCGTGTAATATATGGAGAAAAATACTCAAACACTCTATTATGGTTTTCTCTCTTTTGTTTGTTTAACAGCTCCTCTTTCTTTACTTTATCTACAAAACTGTTAATTACTCAATGTTCGGAAAGTCGAGTGGAGTCACTCCAGATTTTTTTTTTTTTTTTTTCAAAATTTATTGATGCACGTATTTCGAAACTTTTTCACGATGTTTAGTTTACACTTTCGAAAAATGCAAAAGTGTAAAGATTTATTAGTTATGTAGATAATTAATCTATTATTAGACGTACTCTAATTGACTGTGTATGATCTCTAGATTAGATAAATTGAGATTTACATCGAAAAATTTAATTGATATTTATAATAGTAGTCGTCCCCGTTTAAACAGACATTGATCGTTCCGACTAGTTGAATTCGATTAAGCGGGGTATTCGAATATCCGGGGAAACAATTATACGACAGTATTTTTAAATAACACATTGTAGTATAATAATAAGAAAACAATACTACAATTAAAAAATTTAAAAAATGCAAAAATATAAAAATATAAAACACAAATCTTATACATACTTATAGATATTTAACTTAGCAAATTAATTTTATGTGTATATGTAGTACTATTACCGTATTTTTCTGCGGATTACCTGATAAAAAAAAAGGTGAAAATGAACGAGGTGCGTATTATACGTTGACTATTTACCTGAGCCATAGTTGTAATGTTCATTTTTTATTCTATTTAACCCTTTGCTGCGCAAGACAATTTGAAACATTTAAATTATACTGCCACCGGAATTCATGAACTAAATTAAACTAAAAGAAATTTTAAATTTTAAGGTTTAAAAAATCGGCCTTCTGATATGTTATAAACGAGAATTTTTGCTAAAATATTTCCGGGATGAATTTTTGCAGCTGGATCTTAAATTTTGCGTCCTCGCAGCGAGGACAGTGCACGTTAAGGGGTCAAACAAAAATTAAAACATAAGTTTGTTTTTCACTCTACAGATAGTGCCGTCAAACAATATAATATTCCTTATCCCGTGCAGAACTTATGTCTCATTTCATTTCGTGTTCAAAAGTAGATTACTTGTGTGTTTATTGAAATATATACTGTCTCTTTTTGTGCTTTATTACAATAATTCATTTATAAAGCATCATATCATCACACAGAACGAATAGAAAAGAGCTATCTGACAAAGAAGAAAAACAAAACAGAAAAGTGCATTTTTAGATAGGTAGGGGGGGGGATGAGACATATGTTATGCCACAAGAGCAGCTTTGTTTCGTTTCTAAAAACTTTTTTTTTAACCAGGACATAGCTATCTTAAATGATATTGATATTAAAAATTATAAGATCTATATATTTTAACGTTTCTGTAATACTTTAATGTTTGTAATTTTACTTTCCATAGCAAAGATCTCTGTTAGCTCAGTTTGGCTTTCATTTTTTTCTTCTAGTAACAGATTATTCTTGGATAATCTGTCATTGCGGATTATCTATAAATATTTGTATGAGATCTTAAAAATAATAGCTGCGGATTATCTGTCATTGCGTACTATACGCCGAAAATTAATTTGGCTGAAAGAAAGCTGTGATAGTTGATTGTTTTTTTTTTTTTTTTTTTTTTTTTTTTTTTTCACGAATGTTGAACATTTTTTAAATTTTTTTTTCGAATTTATAAAGCAGATTATAGTCACCTGCACAAGTCTCAAAGTATCGGTGAATTGTAGCATATGTCTCATTTACTTCTTTTAGAGACTGCAGTCGCTCGATTGACTCATCATCAGTATCATTTCCATCTTTTTCTTACGAGAAAGATGTGATCGTTTCTTCATCTTCCATCGTCTCGCTCTGATCCAATTCTGTAAATTGCACGAGCTCTGTCTCGGTGAATTTCAGCTGCCCATCACTCTTCTCGAATTTCACTGTGCTGAGAATAATAAACTACTGTTTCATCATCCCGAATTTCATGTTGACATTTTCAAATTTTACGAATTTCACGTTTCTGAAACAGTTTTCAATTACTTTTAGAAAATGAAATTTAGTATTTTTCGGTTAAGCACTTATTTCTGATAAGAAAATCTGTTTAAACTGTATTCGATTGGATTGGTGGTTGCGTTTAACGTCGCACTAGTGGTCGCCTTTTATTAGATTTAACGTCGTTTAACGTTGCACTTTATTCAATTGGTTGGTTGGTTGTGTTTAACGTAAACTATGTGTAATTGGTGACGGTCTGGGGACTCACCTCTAAGGATGGCCCGGAAACATGCCATCAAAATTTTCATCCTCCACGGAGGAGATGGTTTCCCCGTATCGGTGACCCCAGAGGTATAATTTGGATTGGAACATGGTGGAACACTGCGGCCACGATGGTGCACCAAGCACCATTAGTGTACACGACGGTCTTTGGCCGACTCGAGTACCGAACGCGCAATCTTCCAATTACGAGGCCGGCGCTCTACCGACTGGGCTACCGCGGCCCTAAAAACTCATAAGAAATTTTAAGAAATAAATACAGTAACTGTTACTATGTGACACAACTTCATATTTTAAGGTTAAAAAAATCGTAATATCGAACCCACAATTTTCCAATAACGAGTTTGGCGCTCTACCCAAACTTTATTCAAAGAACCGGGGATAGCATGTAATTTTTTATTTTCATGAGGAAATTTAATATTGATGTTATGAAACTAATTTCGGTTTTAACGGATTTTATTTGTATAAGCGGAGTATTTGATTAAATTAAATGGGAAGAACTGTATTTCTTCATACAGATATAGGTAATCAATATTAATCAATTGAGAAAATACTTTATTGGGGTATTGCTTTATGTTTAGGGCAACTTTTACAAGCTACTTACTACATATTAATCTGAAAGCAATAAAAATTTTTCTATTTTCGGCAATTTTTATTTTATTTTTCATATTAGCCTCTTTATGGGTAAAAGGGGGCAAAATATATTAATTGAAAAAATATTTTTAATGGGGATTGTTGCTTAACATTAAAAACAACTTTTTCTCGCTTTCATATATTAAGAATCTGAAAATAATAATTATAAAACCTCTTTTAAAAGCACATTCTAAAGCCCTCATAATAAATGCATAAAATATACGATATACATATGAAAATTTGTGTTCATTTATTACGTATTTCAATTTTGAATGTAGATATATAAACACAAAAGTGCTTAAAATATTTTAAGCACTTTTGTGTTCAATAAATGTTATATTTTGTTTTCAATATATTTTATATTTCAGTTCATAATTGAAAAATTCACGATTTTCCCGGTAAATGTATTCCCCTAAAAACAAACTGCAAAATAATCTATTTTCTAAACACTTTCCAAGCCGAATAAGCAAACAAAAACTAAACTTAGAAATCGATAACACAACTGAGAGAGATACAAGTTAAATGACCGAAAATTAACTAAACTTCCCACACTTTCTAAAGCAATTAAAGCTAAAGATAATTAAAACTGTTTCAGACTGAGAGAATTTCTATAATTTTCTGTTTGCTGAAAAATTTCTCCATTAAGGGAGTCATTTTCAGTCTGCCTGTCAGATAATGAATACTTTGATCGTTAGATTAAACTTTTGTGCTTATTTTTATGACCAGAGTTCTGAAAAAATCGGCAGCGATTAGAAAGGGAAATTTAATTAACTTCAGTGAATTGATACTTTAGTTTGGCTTCAGTTACTATGTCATGAATATATATATATATATATTTGAAACGCGCTGGGTACATGTGGCAACCCTAAGGCAACAAAAGCTCGTATATATAGGAGCCTTAGTTATACAGGATAATTATAAGTTACGATTTCAAAACGCTATAATTTTAAAACTACCCATCAGAGCGATTTGATATTTTACCAGAGCAATCGTGAGGCAATGAAATTTTGTTTAGCAAAAGAAAAAGAAAAAAAAAATGTTCCAAAAAGTGTCGTTTATTATCCATAAAGTATTTGTTTCATGAAGCTCCTCTTTTTCTCTTTTCACTATGACTGTTTCCAGTGTAAAGACGTATTCTTGTCTTTTTGCTAAAAAAATTGTAGTAAACCCTTAAAATCTATTGTTTCCTACTATTCTATTGTGTTGCTAACAACGTTCCTGTGTTTAATGAGTCCATTTAGGTGTTTCCCCTGACATTACCCTGACAGCGCCATCTGTAGGAACATGTTGGAACTACTTTTTTCCTTACTCAAACAAAATTTCATTGCCTCACGACTGCTCTGGTAAAATATCAAATCGCTCTGATGGGTGGTTTTAAAATTATAGCATTTTGAAATCGTAACTTTAATTATAATCACCCTGTACTTTGGAAGGTGCAAAAGTATAAAGATTTATTAGTTCTGACGTTAATAAATTTTGTGCTAAATGTAACACAGTATTTCCTGTGTATAATCAGCAAGTCAAATTAATATGTTCTACACTGTTAAAAAAATGCAGAAAAAATACTGAAATTATCTGTAATTTCAGAAAAGATGTCGTAAAATACGTTTTGTCTACGTAATTTTTCCGTAATTTACGACTTTTTTTCTGAAATTGCAGAGAATTTCTGTATTTTTTCTGCATTTTTTTAACAGTGTACACCAGGAATTTTATTTGATATAATGTAGCTTTATCTCTCATACATATGCTTTGTCGATTAAAATTTCTGGTGTAAAACACATTTTATCTGAATTGCGGATTATCAGCAGATATTATTTGCATTTGTTAGAGGTGTTGTTTAATGTATTAATAAGTTTATTATTGGGCATATGTGAATTTAAATACAGGGTGAACAAAAATTTCAAATACTTAATGGCGATATATGGGAAATTATTACATAATTTGTTTTTAATTATTTTGTACATGTTTTATTTAAACAAAATTTTACTTTTTCTAGGACAGTACTGAAGCGTTTTCGTATAATAGTAAATCCAGAATCTGATTGAGTTACGGGAATACAGACAGCAGTACTTTTTAACAATAATTATTGATTTGCTTATAACAGAAATTTTAAACATTTATGAGTGTATAATTATTGTAAGGAAATAGTGGTGTGCCAGGACCTAATTTGCGCACAGCCAAATGGAGGCCACAATTTTAGAAAAATAATCATTCCTTTTTTTTTTTTTTTCTTTTGAAGTGAAAACTTCTTTAGGCGCGTTCAGCACTTTTGGGTGAACAAAAATCATGAAACTCGCGTCATCGTCAGCGAAGGCTTTCCATGAGAAGAAATATATTTTTTACCAATTTATATTATCGAAAGTGGACCTGATTTACACGTTTTGAGGTCTCCTGAATCGGTTTTTTTTTGTATCTCAGCTACTAATTGAAATAATTTCATAAGTAATCAATATTTTTACCTAATATAAGGCTTAGTTCATTTAATTTGGGTAGCTACAAATATTGTGCCGAATCATATAATACAGATCATAAACACTTCTTTACAAACCAAAGATAATTCGAAAATAATAATCTAATAGTTCGACGATACAATTCACAAGTTACTTAGTTTTCACTTCTATCAGCAGTCCCCAAAGACTGCTTTGATATATATATATATTTTTAATATAAATTTATGTCTGATATAAGTCAAAAATAGCTGTTAAAAGCTATTGGTGATAGCATGCTTGAGCTTTAAACAGGTTCTGAGTAAATGTAATTTCATTAATAGTCGTAAATATTTGAGAATTTAAGTGCGGAATTGGCATCCCTGGAGTAGGTCTCGTACAAAAGCTTATACAGTACCCGCCGCTTAATATTAAAATAATATTATAGTTTTAAAAAATTAAAGGACACGCTTTTATAGAAATGTGAACTAAAAAGCACAAAATATCTATCTTAGTATTAAAATGCAGGGTAAGAGAAAATCGTGTGAGTGACACACCATAATATTTACATACATTTAAATCTTTAATTAAAATAATTTAGAATTAAACAAAAACCATTTTTAAAAAATCTCCCCTGACTGGGATCGAACGTTAGACCTATAGGTTCGTAGCGCGGAGCTTTACCTCACAGCCACAGCGTTCACGTAGGAAAAGTCTTTTTTTTTTTTGCAATAGAGATTTCTTGTTTGCTCCCAGAGCGGTTACAAACATACAAACAAACATACATACAGGTGAAGCTAATAAAAGCGTGTTAATAACATTCGTTCTGAGCAAAAATGATTTTATTAATCAGCTTATTTTTATATCCCGCGAACATTCCTGCACTCAAGAAAAAGGTATTATTTACATGAATTTCGAAAGAAATTTCAAAAGGTACCAAACAATGAAACTACTAAATAACATTAATTAAATTTAACAGATAATTGCTTGATTGTTCCTTCAAAGTATTGTCGGTAACAAAAGTGTCCGAACACTAGCAAAAATTCCTGTGTAAAATAAGTACACTTCATACGGTTTTGTTAAATAAATCATTATCGAATCATGTTCTTATACAGACTACGAACAGGATTCCACAAGGATTTATTTAACAAAACCGTATGAAATGTACTTTTTTTACATAGGAATTTTTGTTAGTGTTCGGACACTTTTGTTACCGACTGTAAGTGAAGTAAACACATCCCAAGTTCCGATGCGCTCTCCTTTTAGGAAAATCATCAATACTTTGCTAAAAGTTCACGCTTTTCTTCTTAATTTAAAATCTTTCCGTTTAAGCTTCTTGTTTCTTAGTTATTTCAGAATGAGAACTAAAATTTCTCTTTTAATTAAATATTACATATATATATAAATCACTTGCCAATCAAATCAAATTTGTAACTTATTACCGCGCTTTGAAGAATGCATTCCTTGAAATTATCATTAAGACAAGTGATGGAGCGTGTTTAATTGCTGTAAATGTAAAATGTAATATTGTAAATGTTAATTTTTCGACAAAGGGAGATAACGGAGGAATTACTGTATTTTATTTTACATTTCATTTGAAAAATAAAAAATCTCAGTGTAAATAAAAATTTGTTTAGCGTGCATAAATAACATTTTTGCTGCTGAAGAGATTGTTTTGAGTTTATTAACCGGCGATGCTGATTTTATTAAACGGCGGTTTTAAAGTCAGTTTTCATTGATTTGATTCCGGTCTTGGTAAACTGATCACATTAAGCGGTAGATTTCATTTACCAGTGAATTTATTAAACGGCGGTCACTGCATTTTCATCTAATATTTATTAAATGAAATATATAGATTTGTTCTGTAAAATGTATATTCAGGCAACAAACTGTTATGGTTTCTGATAGATTATATACAGATTTGAAATCTCTAAGTTACATTTTCTAAGTCTGCATTCCCCCCCCCCCCCCCATGTATTCATGATCTTCAAAATAATAAAACTTTCACAGACACATTAAAAAAGAAAAAAAAAAAAAAAAAAAGAAAGACTTAATATTTTTCTTAAATGTTTAATGGAACTTACATAAAAGAATTAAGGATGGATTTAAAAATATCTTTAAAAGAAAAAATATTATAAATAAAACTATAACAAAAATAACTTTTTTTTTTTTTTTTCAAATAAATACACACATATGCACTTTCTATTTATTTATTTATTTTCATCAAAGACTGAAACTTATTTATAAGTTTCATTATCTTTTTGGAGTACATTTTTCTTATTTAATGGTAATTACATTTGGAGAATATTACTCTAACAGATTACTGGTGTGAAAAAAAAGGGCGGGACTAATAACACTACGGAATATTAATTATGATCTTGGCAAATATGAACGTATGGTACTAATTATCGTACACAAAGTTGCTACGCCTCTGCTTTAGGCGGGAGACATCATACCAGAAATGTTCTATAGTAAATTTCTCTTTATTTAATCGTGGAAAATTAATTGAAATATTTCTATAATATATACATATATATATTGGTGTGAAACCTGATTTAAAAATTAGGAATGTTGGCAAGTATATCGTACGGTTGGTAATGCTGCCGCAAAGTTCTGCCAGCTTAATTTAAAAACCAGGCACTGGAAATTTTTTCTGGACAACATTTATATAACTTTAAAGAAGATATTTGGTAAAACATCATATAAGTATAGTAAATAAATACATAAATAAAATAATAATAAAAAATAATAATCAGGTGCCTCTTTACTAATTCAAAAGGACAGGTATGTTCCGGTACACCTAATACATGACATAACTTTTCT
The DNA here is from genome assembly GCA_963930645.1 of Salticus scenicus. NCBI lineage: Eukaryota > Metazoa > Arthropoda > Arachnida > Araneae > Salticidae > Salticus > Salticus scenicus. The sequence goes on from OZ005660.1 coordinate 101,289,396, forward strand.
TTCTTTCTTTATTCTATCACGATCACTTCTGTAGTTATAATTATATATTTTTCTAGCTATTGAGAAACGAAATTGAAAAATGAACACTTCTTGATGCCAAAGCACGCCTACTATTTTAACATCCAGGAAAACAATTTTGCAAAACCTCATTGTTTCATAGTCATTTTAGAACAATAAACTCTTTTGGAAAACATATGAAGTTGAAGTAGAAAGTTCACGTTCAACAGGTGATAAGCAAAATATATGACTGACACATGATCCACGGTAGTTAAAAAAGAAACCGCAACACCATGAATCAGGCCAGGGTCTTTGGCATAATCTGTTCACGTAGAACACGTTTAATGTGAAGGGGGAATGAATAAAAACAATTAACATCTTCAAAAAATAATGACTCAGCTGAAGTGAACAACTTCCCTCCAAGAAATATGTCGGTATGTCTGAAACAAGGCTGGTGAACTTTCTAAAAAGTAACTAAACATCAGCAGTAGGGATTAATGTTGTCAGTTGTAGGGATTTGTCCTTACGCGTAGGGACTTTTCTTCAGCATGTGAAGACGGAGTAGGGACTTTTTGAGTGTCCATTTCTTCCTCAGGATGTGCTGAGGATGAAAACACATCCTGCGGACATTCTCACCACTAAAGTAGGGACTTTTATTATCGATATAGGGACATTTTCAGTAATACTTAGGGATATGTCAAAATTCGAGCTGGCAACACTGGCTGGGATTTAGTTGAAGGAGTGTCATGTTTGTTAATGTTTACTGTTTACCGTATTACCTCATTTTTAAAACTGATTGAAGGGTATCATTTTGTTATTATGTCAGGATGTAGGCTTTTAACTTGAGGAAGGTAAATTATCGAGGAGGTGAAGGTTAAAATATCTAGGAAAGAAATGGTTTTATTAGCGTATATTTTACATAATATTTTCATGATGTTTTCATTTCAGGTCTTTCACCTTCAGTAAGGAAATAATTTTTTGTGTACATTACAAAAATGCACTAAGTTTCCTACTTTTTCAGTAAATATACTTTTATGCAACTTTTTAAAAGCAAATTGACAGTTAAATTATGAGATACTGTCTTAAAGAGTCTAAAGAGTTTTAAAATTAAAAAAAAAAGGAATAAAATATCTGAATTATTCTGAATATTTTTATGCTTCCTTTTTTGCTTCTACGTACTTTCGTTTAAAAGTTAGGAGCAAATACTGCATTTACTAACTTAAACTCTTATTTTCTAGAAGTGTTTTTTTTTTTTTTTTTTTTTTTTTTTTTCTAACCACTATACATAAGACATAAAAAAAGAAAAGAAAGGAAAAGAAAACCTCTTCATCTATTGCATTAAAATTTTGCACACAAATTTGTATAAAGTGTAGCTACAAAATGAATCTGTTTTTAGTGAAATAAACTTTATTTAAATAAAAATTTTTACAAAAATGTCTATCTTTCTATATGTATATTTAAATAAAACAGCTTTACATATTTAAAAAATATTAAATTTTTGAATACCTCTAAATTTTTAATTCATTTCATTAAATAAGTTTGCGCAAACATTTTAAAACTATATAAAAAAAATAGTTTAACTTGTAAAAACTAGTATTTGTGGCTACCACAAGACTTTTTTCTATATTTTCCTACACAAATTCACTAAGTTCAAATAATTTATTAAAACTATTATTTATTAAAACTATTATTTATTAAAATATTTAACATGATGAATGCAAATGATTTTCATCTTAGAAAAAACTAACATTAAGTTTACAAAGAAAGACAGTGTTATTGTCTATAAATAAGTCTTAAAAAAATGCGTCTTTATAATGGTTATCTCAGATACCAAGTTTCGTACAGCTATATGCCATAGAAATTGAGATATAGCCATTCCGTTATCGAGAAAATTTGCAGTATAGCAACACCACCTATTGGATAATAAGCATCAAAATTGAATCAGCTTATCGTCCTATGATGGTCTTCTCATATATCAAGTTTTCTTCGATTATACGTAATAGAACCTGAGATATATCCTTCCCTTAAATTGCGGAAGTCGCTGTGTTGCAGCGTTGAGCGGTTGACACCAAAAGTTGACAGTCACCAGTTTAGGTCAAGGTGCTTCTACATACAAATTTATATGCAATTCTGTGCAGTAGTTCTTGAGATATAACCTTTCCTTAAATTGTGGAAATCGCTGTATAGCAGCTCCATCTGTCAGACGATAAGCATTCAAATTGAATCAGTTTAATGTATCGTAATAGCTTTTTCACATATCAAGTTTTATTGGATTATACGCAATAGAACCTGAGATATAGCCCCCCCCCCCCTGAAATTGCGGAAATCGCTCTATAACAGTGCCAGTTGTTGAGCAGTTGACACCAAAAGTTCATAGGCTCTTATTTAGGTCGAGATGCATCTACATATAAATTTATGCATAATTCTGAGCAGTAGTTTCGGAGATACAGTTACCACAAAATTTTTGTCACACACACACACAGACAGACATTTTCTAAAAATGGTCAAATCGTATTCTCATTCTCTCAAAACGTGCAAGTCCGTCAAAACCGGAAATTGAAAATTTTTACGAATCCATTACTTTCTTCTATTGAATACAGAAGAAAGTAAAAATATATACTTACAGTGCAGCCACATATTATAAAACTAGCAGTGAGGACGTATCGAAAATGTTGGAGGGATGCCAGCTTGAAATTTGGAAAACATCCAATATTTCTACGCTCTGTTATTGCTCATTTTCTCTGAGTCAGATGACTGTCACCCCTATTTTAGCACTGGACTCGTTGAGTTAGCGCTTGCACAGATGCTTCAATGGTTTCATGAAGTGTGGTCGAAGAATACAGATAGTAGTTTACAGCTGGAAAAAAAAAGAAAAGAAATCGAAATTTTATCTGATTGTGATTCCATATACTATTTTAAAAATTCTATATATTTTAAAACCCTCGGAACCCTCGTAAGTAAATGGATTTCACCGTAATTTAATAACATGCAAAGTCAAAAAGAATTTACATTTTCTTAAAATTCGAATAATTGAAATATTTCGATTGAAAAACAATTACGATTACAAATGATATTTTTAATTACTTCTCTTTCAGAGTCAGTCTAATAAGAAAGTGAAACTGTCGTAGCTGATGGGAACGGAAAAGGGCATTGTTTTGACATGGCATACGATAGTTATGGTTACAAATTGCCATAATGATTTTGTCATGATATCTTTTAACTTAATGAATATTTTTGTCATGATATAATTTAATCTAAGAAAGATTTTGAATTGATATTTCCTAACTTAAGAAAGACTAAGACAAAAGGTGAAGGTAAAAATGTCCGGTAAAGAAAAGAATGTGTTAGTGTATATTTTCAATAAATTTTACTTTCTTCTATTATTCAGAGAAGAAAGAATGGGATTGTTCATATAGAAATTTTCATAATTCAAGTTTTTGATGAATTTATACGTTTTCAGATGTCATGAAAATGATTTGGCTATTTTTAAAAATGTCCCTCTCTATGTGTTTATGCTTGTAACAAAAATTTTGCGACAGCTGTAGATAAAGAACTAATACACAGAATTTCCTGAAAAGTTACATTTAGTTGCAGCTTGACATTAATTGGTATCTATGAACTTTTGGTGACGATTGCCTTACTGGTATCGTTGCTTTTCCGCCCTTTTTTTTTTCTTTTTTTCCCATATTAGGCTATATCTCCGTTTCTGCAGTGTGTAATTGCACGAAACTTTTTATGAGAGAGGACAGTTATAAAAATTATGCTGATAAAATTTAGGTGCATATTGATCGACATTCAGTGCTGTTATGCTGTAATTTTCTCCGTGCGTATCAAGGCTAAATCTCAGCTTCTATAGAATATAAATGCATCTAATTTGATTTGTGAGATGAACATTTCTACTTGGACGTAATCTGCTGCTTAGTGGTGTTGTTATTATTTTTCTTTTGGGGTTTTTCATATGGTTATATCTCAGTACATATTGTTTAACATATTGCACCAAATTATATGTAATATATGGTGAGAAGCTGTAGTTAAATTTTTGTGCCAGGTTAACCGATTAGTGGTGATGTTACATGGAATGATAAATATGTAGAAGAAAGTTTTGTAATGGCCAGAACATACTTGTTCATGCTCTTTCTTTTTTTTAGGGCCAGTCACCTTCAATAGAGATTTTTTTTCTTTTCTGAACACAATATGAAAATAAAGCTCAAGGCAAAATAAATTTTCCTATTTTACTCAATTCCAATTTTCTAAATAAATTGAAAATTAAAATAAACGATACTTTCTTAATGAAACTAAATAGAAAGTTTTGAGCCAAACTCCATTATCTACAGATTCAAATATCCGTAAGACTTTGGTTAAAAAGGAATTTCAATTAAAAATGATATATTATTTACGAGCCTTTTAGAGTTAATCTAATGAGAAAGTTACATTTTGCTGTAACTAATTGGTGTGGAATAATGTATAACAATTTCAAGATATAAATATGTAGGCTTTTGGCAAATAGACAAGAGGTGAAAGTCAAAATATAAGGTAAAGCTATGAGAGATTGCGCGGTAGGAAAAATTGCGCACATAGGGGGTCGGTGGGAAGGAATACAGTAAGAGCTCTGAAACGCCAGGTAGTTCTACAGCATCGACAGCGGAGTGCTCACTTAAATGTACATGTTCATTGCTTGAACTTGAACAGTCTAAGATTAAATGGGGTTACTTTGTCTCGTTTTCAAAAATGTTTGCTTAAATTTTCAAAACCCTTTCTAGAACTTTTATACAATGGTAGTATTAGGAAATATTTTAATTTAAACGATTTCTCATCGACACATTTATAAATTTTACTTGTGGCATGCGTTTTCATGAAAGTTGCATCATTTATAACAACGAGTGCAACGATTATAGACGACGACAGATTAGGTCAACAAACTAGAAATCATTCAAACTGAAAAGGAACTTTATTAATTTTAAGTTAAATATATTATCTAGTAACTAAATGTTACTTTTTATTATCTAGTTTTGTTTTTCTTATCTGCTTTTTTAATTTATTTTCTTTAAATAAAAATTTTTAATCCTTTTTCCATTTTCATTTTCTGTTTTTTTTTTTTTTTTTTAAATTAGGTATTAAATTAAATATCTATATGTAATAGAAAAATATTTTTTTACAAAACCCTTATACCAATGTCATTTAAGTGCAATTTCATTGTTAACAATTTAATTGTAGTTAAAATTAAGCGCAATCTCTCCTACCCTATGAGGAGAGATTGCGCAAAATAGCTCTCTTGGTTTTATTACAGCTGTTGCTTTAAATCATAGTATAACAACAAAATAGTAATGGAAATGCTTAGCACAAGGATCACTTCAAAGCTATACATACACAGTTTAGAAAAAAATTAAAATTTAGACTTTTTATAACGTTTTGTTGAAATGAGCGCAGACTCTCCTGACTTTACCTTATATAGAAAAACGATATGTTAAAGTACATTCCACAAAATTTTCAAGGCTTTTATAGATGAAAGCATTTCATTTTCAATAAATAACATAATTTTTTAAATGCGATATGAAAACAGGAGCTGCAAATGAAGTATAGTTTTCTGTTTTACTCTGGCCCGAAGAAAGCCAATTTTTGTACACTTCTGAAAAGAATAAATTGAAGAATAAAATAAAAGTTACATTCTACTGATTTCAACACAGTTTTTCAATATGAAAGTTCTATATATATATATATATATATATATATACAGTCGGTAACAAAAGTGTCCGAACACTAGCGAAAATTCCTATATAAAAAAAATCACACTTAATATTGTTTTGCTAAATAAATCCTTGTGGAATCCTGTTCTTAGTCAGTCTAAAAACAGGGTTCGACAAGGATTTATTTAACAAAACTGTATTAAGCGTACTTTTTTTACATAGGAATTTTTGCTAGTGTTCGGACACTTTTGTTACCGACTGTATATATTTTTCCGCTGATTCTAATATTTAAATTAAAATATTTTAGTTACAAGCAATTATAATTAAAAATTATATTTTAATTGTAAACCTTTTAGAGTTAATCAAATAACAAAGTTAGATATTGCTGTAGCTGATTGATGCGGAAAAGAAGGCTTATTTTCCTGATATAAGAAAGCAGGCTTTTCAATTAAGTAGAACGAATTAGACAGGATAATTCAAAATATCTAGTGAAATTTTATACTTTAGATTACGTTCTATATCATTTTTCCCGCTTTTTTCAATAAAGAGCTTTCACCTTGAATAAGCTTATGTACCGTAAGGTTGACCATTAGTTAAATTTGAACCATTTAAATTATATATACATATATAAAATCAGTTATACTGCGTAACCTGAATAAGAATAAATTGCAGATCTAACTTTCCTTAAAGTAAGTCAAATCCTCTACGACCTCTTCCCGAAAGGCACCAGTAAAATTTGACATGAATGGTGTATCAGACTGTTTGTTTTTCCATACCCTTATTACCTCCTTTTTAAATTGATTGACAGGGAAAAAATAATGTCTGATTATCAATGTCAGAACATAAAATTATTTTTATTTCATGAAGAAACACCATAAGGTGAAGGTTTTGTGGTAAATGAAATAAATTTGTTGACCTTCCTAAATTATACTATTTCGTTTATTTTTATTCGTAATGGATCTTTGACACTTTTAGAATACATAATACATATGTAAGGAAAGTATTATAATCATGATGAAAATTCGACATTCAGATTTTGGTGTATCTATATGTTTTGAGGTCCCCTGAGTCCATTTTTAATATTTTTACGGTAATGTACGTGTGTGCGTGTGTGAAGGAATACGATAACGTCTAAACGCTTTGTTCAAATGTGCTGAAAGTTCATACGTATGTTACAGGTCACCGTAGCATGAAATCTATTGATTTTGGTGAATCTAGCACTTATAGTTTTTTTTACAGGGAAACATCGAACGATTCATTATCATTATGATCTATTGGTTCAAATTATTTGAAGTGCAATAACCTTAAATTAAACATCATATTATAAGGGGAAAAATTACCCTATTATATTTTTCTCTTTTGTTTTTTTTTACGAGTTCTCTTATTTTAATTTATTTATACAACCGTTAATTACTTATTGTTCGGAAAGTCGAGCGGAATCACTCCAGATTTTTCTTTTTCTTGTAGCACTGTACACAGCATTCACAACTGCAGCGCGGCGCAAAATTTTATTCATAAGCTAATTTTTTTTTTTTTTTTAATAAAATGAAAAGCATACACGAGAATGCTTCGAAAGTTTTACTGTATCTAAACAACTGGATTACAAATTCATGTTCCGAATTCGAAAACAATTAATTGAAAGGAAAATAATAAATTATATAAAAATCAACATTGCGATGTCGAAAAATTTATGCACAAAAACAAATTATTTACATTTCACAAAGCACAAAATTATTTTAGTAGTCTATGGTGTTTTCATAGCACCAGATGAAATACGCGATTTTCCATTCATCACTGTAAAAAACTGTTAAAAGTGCAGGTAAAATCTGGCAGCTGGGGTGCCAGTATTTCTCCGTCAAATATACAGGACAAAACTGTACTTTTAACAAAAAATCTGTTTGATTTACAGGATTCCTAGATAAAAAATGTCAGTGATACAAATTTACAGTTTTAAACTGTATATTTGACGGAGAAATACTGGCACCCCAGCTGCCAGATTTTTCCTGTACTTTTAACAGTTTTTTTTTTTTCAGTGTACGAGATTTTGGAAGGTTTCGGGAGCGAGTCTGTACTAGGCTTCCTCGATCGCTGATTTGAGCTCTTGCATTGAGTAATACTGCTTCTTTTTTATGTAGACGTCACGTGAGAGAATTCCCCAGATGTTCTCTATTGGATTGAGATCTGGACTGAGTGCTGGCCAGTTCACCAATGATATTTTGATATCTAAGCCATTTTTTTTCTTTTGTACAACGAGAAATGCGTATCGACGCACTGTTCTGCTCAAAGATCCAGTTGGGACCACCTATGAGTACATTAAACGGCAATACATGTTCACTCAGTTTTCTGATACTTCTTTGAGTTTTGTCTGTCATTTAGAAAGCGAAGAAACATTTGTCCATTGTAGGCGAAAGCGCCCCATACCATGAGAGATCCACCACCTTGTTGCCTGTTGAATATGTTCTTCGGATCTCTCCAGAAGTCTCGCCAATAGAATTAGAACCCATCTGAGCCATCCAAATTCCATTTTCTTTTCATCAGAGAAAATAACACTAATCCATTCGTCACGATAATATATGTGCTGCTTTGCCCATTGACGCATCACTGAGAAAAAAATATATACCGCATTCACCTAGAACGAATAAGTGGTCACTTTCTAAATCCTCAAACTAGAAATATAGATTTCCGAGTTATGCGTATAAGGTAAACAAATAACCTGAATAAACGAAATGATCGGGGATTTCTAGTCTAAACATTTGTAGACGGTGAATACTATGAATATCATGAATCCTTTGTACTGCGAGAAATTCTCGCTTAATTTTCTAGAATTGGGTCATAAACCAAGATTATAGTTACTTAATCTCGCCTCTTGTGTTCGCATTTATTTGTAGAGATTTTTATATAAGTTTGACCTCGATAATATACACAAGCGCTCTAGAACTCGCTTTATAAGGGGAATAAAATTTATAAGGATGACATGGAACTATTTTTCTGGTGCTACAATTTCGATTCTAGATATCTGTTACAAAACTTTTTCTCAGTACTTGCTTATTTGTGACACTGTTTTAGTAAAGTCTTATGAGCCAATTTTAGGTAAATTCCTTATAGGAGATCAGCCTATTGCAATGGTTCTCATGACACCACTTCTGGAAAATTTCTTCATATCTTCACCGATCATGACCCCCTAGAACCCAAAACCACCCTCCGTTCAAAAGTTTATATCTATATATATAAAAATGAATTGCTGTTCGTTAGTCTCACTAAAACTCGAGAACGGCTGAACGGATTTATCTTATCTTAGTCTTGAAATGTTCGTGGAGGTCTAGGGAAGGTTTAAAAGGCGAGAAAAAATCGAATAATTTCCGGGAAAACCCTAAAAACAGCCCTTTTCTATTTCCCATACAAACGTTTTCTAGAGTCAATTTGTAATAATATAGATATTTCTTCTATAATAAAGTTTTAAAAATAACATACCTCAATTTTAGATTTCTTTTTAATAGTGTTTTTATTTATTTATTGGCATGTATATTACGTTTGGCATGAAAGCTAATTCAGCATTATATTCAGATTTACTCATAGTCATAATTCAGGGTAATTTTTAAAATTTTGATGCTGAAGTAGATACTACATTTTTCGCCAAGGAGTCTACTTTCGGGATAGCCACTTTAAGCCAAGTAGCCCATAAAGCATATAAGCAAATAAATTATAAAATATTGAGAAAAAAAAGGGGGGGGGGATAGAAAGAAAGAAACATAAATAATAATCTCATAAATTTTGTATTTTTGTTTAAAATGGTGACAAAAATTGAAAAGTTACCAATGGGAGCCATAATAAGCCTGTACCACGATAAGGTTAAATATTTATTTATTTATTTTTCTATATACGAACCACTGTTAACTAATTATGAAATACATATAGCCACAAAAAGTTAGTTGTCTCACAGCATATTGTAATATTATATTTGACGTGAAATCGCTGTCATTTTATGGTAGGCTCATCAGATCAAAGTACTTTTATAGTAGAGTAGCGTTAAAAAATGCTACAATTATCCAATTTTGGAGGTATTTTTTCATTTCTAATAAAAAAGGACTAAAAATAAAGTATTACCGATTAATAATTTACTTTCTACAATTTTTTAAAACTTAGAAAAATGCCTTCAAAAATAAAAGACGTCCCTATTTGTCCCTAGAAAATGGGGACGTTTGGTCAGTATATTTATGGTCGACAGAAAAAATAGAATAAATATAGGAAATAACGTAAAAGTAAATATTATGTTCAATACGCATAGGGTTGTTCATATGTAATTAATATTCTAATATAAAAGGGCTACTTAAATGATTTTTGATACTGTCTGTTTCGAAATCGTTATCTGATAAGCACAAAAGTGGAAGTCCACTGGTATGACATTGTATGTCGCATGGAATAGCGACGCACACCCGAAGCGAGCTTTTGAGCAATTTCAATGAATTTTATTTTTATTTTTTTTATATTTTATTTATTTTTTAAGAAGTTTCTTTAAATATAGTGGCCAGCCAAGCGGGTAAAATTTCCCCGAAGAAATCCATAGGAGGTGAGGCCACAATTTTTAGTGTGTGGCTTATTTACGTGTATCCAACATCCATTGCAACGGGACTTTGAGAATTTCCCCATTTTCCTCCTTAAAGAAGGGAGAGCAATAAAGACGTTTCCAAGAGTAACTTTGTTTAAAATTATCACAGTAAGATTAATTTTTATGTGTGGGTTGGTTATGCGTTCTCAACACGCACTATCAAGTAATTTTACGAAATTTCCCTCTGCTTCCCTCCTTTAAGGGCGAAGTGCGGGCAAAAGCACGTTTTTAAGAGTAACTTTGTTCCAAAGTTCCTCAGGAAAGCGATTTTTTGATATGTCGGGTGGTTACGCGTACTCAACATACACACTACAAAGAGGTTTTGTGATGAATTTCCACCCTACCGGTCTTGGGAGGTGGGGTCTAAAAGCATGTATCCATGTGTAACTCTGCACTAAATTTTCTTAGGAAGGAGATTTTTTATGTGTGGTTCGATGTGCAGGGGGGTAAAAAACACGTTTTAAAATATAATTCTGCTTCAAATAATCTCAGGATCTCGATATTTTTTACGTCTGGTTAGGTAAGTGTATGCAAGATGCACTATAAAGGGATTTCGAGAAATTACACTCCCCCTCTTCTGGGGCTGGCGTTGGGAAAAAACAAGCTTAAATATACTCCAGATTACCTTAGAATGATGAATTTTTTTGAGTGGGTTTTGATTAAGTGTACGCAATATGCACATTGATGGGAGGAAATTTTGCGAAACTTTCAACATTACCCGTTAGGGAGAGGGTGTAAAAATTGGGTAAGGTACTGCAGAAGCCATTGGGGCTCATGATTCAAAAAGTCTGGGGAGCAGGAAAACCACTACCAAAGGTAGCAGAAACTTTAACTTACATTTTGACTGATTTCTTTCTTTCTTTCTTTTTTTTTTCTTAAGATTTTTTTTTTATTATTATTGATATGAAATATTGAGAATTTATTTCGATATAATGACCAGCGAAGCGGGCAAAGCCTGCTAGTATATATATATATATATATATATATATATATATATATATATATATATATATATATATATATATATATATATATAACGCTTTTCCCATGTTAAGTTGTGAACACGATAACTGGAGTAATTTTTATTTAAATTTAACCAGCTCGGGATATGTTGTCAGGACAGTAAAAATCTCGGTCGAGTTCGTAGATGGGGTATCCAGCTCAAAGGGGGGGGGGGGGAAATGGTGTGTGGGGGGGGGGTTGGAAATTTTCATTTGCCCATAATTTCTTTAATATTGAAAATAATAAAGTACTTCAAATCAGGCGAATTACCGCCTTACCCTAAAGAACAATTTTTGTATTTAAACTTTTTCGATAACTTCAATTGCTTAAAAGTTACAAGTTAAACAGTCATTTTTCGTCAGTTGTAATGAAGCCGTCTTTTCCTTTAGCTTTAATTGCTTAAATTTATAATCTGATGCTTACGTCACGTGGAAACGATAATAAAAGAGGTAGCTGAAAATATAAAAACCCTGGTAATAGCTTTAATTAATCATTTAAAAATATAAAATTAAAATAATACGTTACACTGTTAAAAAAATGCAGAAAAAATACAGAAATTCTCTGTAATTTCAGAAAAAAAGGCGTAAATTACGGGAAAATTACGTAGACAAAACGTATTTTACGACTTTTTTTCTGAAATTACAGAGAATTTCTGTATTTTTTCTGCATTTTTTTAACAGTGTAGTCTTGGTAAAAATACCGTTTGTGGTGAATAGTTTAGAAAACCGGTTTGCGTAAGAATTTAAATTTACGTTTGAAATTGAGAGTAATACGTTACAGCTTCCTTTGACTTTTTATCTTGTGGAAACAAGATATTGGTCTGTGAAGAGATACGAAGTTTTTGCTGGGGAAGAAAATATAATGATGCCAAATCTGCCATTTTTAATCGCCAAGTTCGCGAAATTTTGTCTTCAAATAACTAATTTCGTCGCCAAGTCAAAAATTTCGTCGTCAACTATCAAATTTTGCCGCCAAATCACAAATTTCATTGATAAGTCACAAATTTTGTCACCAAATTGTATATCTTTATGGCTTCTATTTGTTGAATGATTACGAGCTTGCATTTAGAAAAAAAAAAATGAAACATTTACTGACCAATAAATCTAGCCGAAAATTTTAAGCAGAATGAATCGTAGTAGTTTATAATTAAATTTCTTAAAAATAGAATAGCGACGTAAATAATGCAATGTGTGGGAACAAAGCCATTGGCTATGTATGCGTTAATGCGTATGTAATATTTCTTTACTTTTATAACATTAACGTAAAGGAATCTACCTTTGCCTTTAAGCTTGCCGAAAAGGGACTTTTTTGTTTTTTGATGAATTTTGATTCTGCTGTTTGTCTGCGTATGGTACCACGAGATATTTTTTATCCAAGTCGATTTTTTATCTGATTAAGAGACAAATTGTCAATTAGAACCATTATTTAATTATTCTATCCCACGAAATGTGGCTTTTCTTGGTCTTCCTGAGCAATACACAATTTTGAATTATTCTCCACGTTGCAAAATACTATACATACTACGTTTGGACCGATCTAAAATAAGTGAAATTTGCAAAACGGATTTACCTTCGATTGTCAGCTCCCGCACTTTCATTTCTTCTTAAGGCGAGAATTGCAGTGATTTCGGCATTTTGATTACTCATACAGCGGTGAGTCTTATGTCCTACATTTTAGTATAATTTAGGATGTCCTACTACTGTGTCCTACATTTTATAATCTTCTAATTCACCTATCCTCCACCAATCACGTTTAATGAGATATTTGCCTCTTTAATAATAAAGCTCTTAAAAAAAAACCTCATTTGTACTTGAACTTTTGCGACATCGTAATTTTGATTTTTTTTTTTTTTAACTTATTATTTTCCTTTCAATTAGTTGTTTATGAATTCGAAACATAAATTTGTAATCCAATTGTTTAGATACAGTTAAACTTTATAAGAATTCTGGTGTATATATTTCATTTTATTACAAAGTAACTTGTGCTTAAACTTTTGCGCTGCACTGTACATACAAAGTTATACTAATAATAGAAAAAAATTAAAGTGTTGTATCAGCAGTTAAGTTGATACGATAATATGAAACTGATCTTAACAAAATTAATCAGAAAATTACGATCGATCTGCTGATACGATATGTTGCTGTATCAGCAGATAAGCTGATGCTATAATACCACAGATGCAATGTATTGAATCGAAGTAGGATAGCCTAGTGGGTGGGGTATACCATTCTGAACTATGCTGAGTGATCGGAGGAGTTTATATCTTTTAATATGAATATAGAATGTCGTATGGTGGAAATTTATGAGGATAAATGCTTAGCTGTCATGTGAGACTTTTGATTATCAGTACTTACTTACAAAAATCTTTTGTGGATTTTGTAGGAGATTTGTTTGATTAAATAATGTGAAAATTTCTTTATAAAATTACTGTTATTTAAAAATTGTAACACTGGGCATCCATGCAAACGTATAACGCAGAACTGAGTAAAATCCACCTATGCCAACTATTTTCAATAAATAGTTAGGTTATTCTTTATCACATTGATGCCAGATGGTCGAAAATTATTTCCCCAAACAGGTCTTCGAATTTCCCCAAATCAGGTTTTTTTTTTTTTTTTTTTCGAAAAAATCCCCAACTTAATTTCTACTAAAAAGGGAAAATAATATATATTATATATATATATATATATATCAAGCAGATGTAAGTGGATTTAAGTTCAGATTTTTCCCCAAATGAAGGCAATTTTTGAAAAAAAATCCCCAAATAACAATAAAGCTATTGAAAATCCCTGGTCGTAGGAACAAATCATTACGTTGCCAGCATTGACAGAAAGTTGAAGAACTCCCCAGATTTGTCCCCAAAAATTTTAGAATTCCTCAAAAAATCCCCACAAACATTTGGTCCCCAAAATTGTTCCCAGAAGCCTCAAAACTCCCCAAAATGGGGGCAAAATCCCCAATCTGACGTCACTGCTTTATCAACCAGTAGAAATATTATACACTATAATTTGTAGTAGATTCGAAGGAACGGGATATTTGTTTATTCTTATATTGATTTTTCACGATTATTTGTCAAATTTACTTTGATAGCAATATCGAGAGTGTCAAAATTATATGATAAAGGGTATTTGGAAAATACTATTCTATATCAAACACTCTTTGTCTAAATATCGTAAATAATAAATAAATTGGTGATATGACTTTAGATTATGACTCATATTATTTATACTACATCTTCTCCCAAAAAACTGTGAAACGACTTTTGTCTGCATATAAAGTTTCATTTAAGCTTAGTATAACGACACTGTCAAGGCCGCGTTTTGAATTTTTGGTTTATAGCCTATTGTACAGCTTTTCTCTCCTTTTTGATTGGTTGTTATAGTCAATGATATACTATTCTGGGAAAATATACAGTAAATGGTAAATCATGTGACTATGCTTGAATTAGGAAAAACTGTTTTCTAGAAGCTTCTAAAAGTAATTGTTGAGAAATAAAACTTTTGTTCATAAATTTTTCTGTCTGTGGAAAAAAAGAAAATTAGCATGAGAACGCTTTCTGTAGAAATTTTCACAGAAGTGCCAAGTTAATAAGGATAAATACCATAGATATAGTAATAAGACATAGATTGATCAGCGAAAGGGAAAAAGTGAGGCCTTTTTTTTCTGGGAAAAGTCACTCTAATGGCTGCCTTTTTTTCGAGTAAATCACACACAGGAATACACACGGATAATTTAGTAAATAAAATTTATGAATAATTTATTTACTAAAGGTGAATGAAAAATTCCAGGAACAGGTTCAAATTCATTTTCCTTTTTATTCTTTTTTTCAATACTCTCTAATGGCTGATTTTAGAACTTTTTTTTTTGGCATCAAAATTTTTTGCTCGATAACATGGGGATGATAGTGTTGTGATATTTAACCTCAGAAATTTATTAATTATTAATTCTTTTATTGACTTTCGTTTTTCTTGTTCCGGACTTTCTTTTTTTTGTTTTTTGCTTCCCGCCAAAAGATTGTTCGGTGCACCTGCCGTATCACGTGACGATGTGTCGCGTCTCTCTACAAGTACATTGTAATACTTTTTTCAATCATGTAATTTTGCTATTCGGAACTGACGTTCCATTTTCTTATCCTATTTAATCATAATATTTTTCCTTTTGTCTAAGATGAATAAATTAAAGTAAAAAACATCTAGGCATTCTTTCATTACGCAGCAACGAGTGAATTATCCAAAATAATAATTGATCTACATATTATATAAGAATTTCACAGTCTAATTAAGATTCATTATAGGAAAAGAAGTCATATAAATTTATATCCATGTATTTTTTTCATCTAATTCAAGTGTACAATCTGATGATAAATAGAGAGGATTTTTTCTTCACCAATGGAATATACAATTACCTGTGACAACCCAGGTAAGCTAAACTTTATTTAATTATATGACTGTTGTTTTAGTAAAGAATTATTAGTAAGAATTATTTGTTATAAATATATTTAAATAACTAATTTGAGGAAACTCCGAACTCATGCATTCATTTATAAAGTATTCTTCCAAACAGATTATGATTCTGAGATTTTGAATTGAAAATTTAGATTTATTCTTGACAAATTTTTTTTTCATTGCACATTGGAAGAAATTGCTACATTTAAAATAATAAAATAAAAAATGAAAATGTAAGCGAAAATACTTGTTTTTGTTTCTTCAAAACTGAAGTGACACTAAATCGAAAGTATTGAAAAGTACTTATTTTATGAAAACTATTTAATTTTATTTTCTTCTTCAAGTACTATTTATCCAAACTGTGTTATTTAAAATATTAAATGAATATTTACGAATTGAACAAATATTAACAAAACTATTACAAAAATTTTGTTTAAGTATGTCAGCAACAAAAGATATACAAATCGAACCGCTGAACTCCACAAATTATAATGTGTGGAAGTTTCGTATCGAGATGTACTTGCAAAAAGAGGATCTTTTTACAGTCATTACTGACGATCCTCCCAACCCAATAACCGATCAGTGGCGTTCAAAAAATAGAAAGGCCAGAGCCATTATAAATCTACTTATTGATAATGAACAGATAGTGTACGTTATGAATCTAGATACAGCACGAGAGTGCTGGAATGCTCTGCGCCAAGTCCACGAAAGATCATCGCTTACGAGTAAGCTATTCTTACTTAGGAAACTTTATTCCATAAAATTAATGGAAGGTGGTGATGTAAACCAACATATAGCTGATATATATAAAACACGCGACAGACTCACTGCTATAGGTGAAGTCATAGACGAATCGCACCTAGCTGCATTAATGCTATGCTCACTCCCTCCTTCGTATGACGTTCTCATAACAAGTCTCGAATCGAAAGACGAAGCGCAATTGACACCTGAGTATATACGAAACAAATTAGCTGATGAATATGCCAAAAGGCTTGAAAACAAAACTATTCAAAATTCAGCGTTAAAAGTCCAATACCATAACAAATCGGAGAAATTCTGCAAATACTGCAGGAAAAGCAATCATAATATAGAAGATTGCTATAAGTTAAAAAATAAAAATAATTCTGCTGTTAAAAGTCACAGTAAAAATTTCAACAAAAAACCCAACTTCAGATCCAACATATGCTCTCAGAACAATGAGAAGCCAGATAGCGCTCAAATTGCAGAGGGGAGCAATAAACCAAAAGCTGATAAATTGTATTCTTTTTATGTTGGAGATAAAACTGTAAATTGGGTGGTTGATTCAGGGTCGTCTTCACATATCTGCAATGATAAACTAAAATTTCGCGAACTTAAAAATAACGTTTCTAACGTCACTATCGCGAACGGCACGCAGCTAAAATCTTTGGGTTCCGGTACTGTGGATTTGTATACCGTAAATTCGGAAAACACACAGAACAAAATAACACTTAAAAATGTCCTTTATGTCCCTGAAATAGAAACTAATTTAATTTCTATAAAAAGAGCAACAGAGAATGGCTGTATCGCTATATTTGATGATAAAACCTGTAAAATCGTAAATCAGGGTAATACATGCATTGAGGGATATGTGAAAAATAACTTATATGAATGTCAATTAAATTATTCTGAAAACAAACACACAGCGAACATTGTAATACAAACTTGTGATAACGAAAATTGCATAAACAAGTGGCATGTGAAACTTGGCCACAGAAATACTAACCACATTAAAGATTTAGTTAACAAGGACATGGCTGTGGGTATAAAATTAAATGATTGCAAACATAATACTGAATGTAAAACATGCATAATGTCAAAATTAACTGATTCACCTTACCCCAAAGCTGCACAATTTAGAGCCTCCGTACCACTCGAACTGGTCCACACAGACTTATGTGGCCCTATGAAAACCCCCACTGTAGGTGGAAAATATTACTTTCTTACATTTATAGACGACTACAGTCGTTATACTATTATATATTTGTTAAGAAATAAGTTTGAGGTATTTTCTAAGTTAAAGGAATATGTGGCTATGACCGCAAACAAATTTGGCCGAAAAGTGCAAGCAATTCGCTCCGATAACGGGGGTGAATACACTAGTATGGAAGTAAATGAATTTTTGAATAAAGAAGGAATTGAGCACCAGTTTACCGTTCCTTACTCTAGTGCTCAGAACGGCGTGGCAGAACGTAAAAATCGTACGCTTACCGAAATGGCCTGCTGTCTGCTTAAAGACAGTAATTTACCGAATTCCTTTTGGGGGGAAGCCGTAAATACTGCAAATTACATACAAAATAGGCTCCCGACCTCCTCATGCGACTCAACTCCTTACGAAAAATGGACCGGCCGTAAACCCGATTTATCAAATATAAAAACATTCGGATGTCGCGCATACGCATATGTACATAAAATACATAGGGGAAAACTGGATAGCACCGCTCAAGAAGGAATCTTTGTGGGATATGATAATCGTAGCAAAGGCTACAGAATTTGCACAAATAATAAAAATGTAATAATTAGCAGAACTGTAAAATTCTTGGAGGATGAAAATAGAGAATCCCACAATAATGAAACATCACAAATCAAGAATGAAAATTCAAATGATGGAATTCCGGTGTCCAAATTACCAATATTAGATACTGATATAAATATAGATATAGCGGGCGATAACGATAGTCCGGATGACACGCAAACTCTGCCGCGACGATCACAACGATTAAATAAAGGTGTTCCGCCCGACAGATTTGCATTTGCAGTAAATGACAAAAGAATTGATGAGCCTAAGTGTTTTGATGATATACTAAAAATTCAAAACCCAGCTGAAAAAGAAAATTGGCTGAATGCCACACTCGACGAAATGAATTCACTCAGACAAAACAATACTTGGGAACTTGTTGACGCTCAACCAGGGACCAAAGTAGTAGGGTGTAATTGGGCGTTCAAGGCCAAATACAATAGCCAAGGACAAGTCGAGAAATATAAAGCCAGGCTTGTTGCCAAGGGTTTTTCTCAAAAATACGGGGTGGACTATGACGAAACTTTTGCACCAGTTGCATCGCATACCACTCTAAGAAGTTTCTTGACCATGTCACTATTTAAAAATTTGAATCTAAGGCATGTAGATATAAAAACTGCTTTCCTACATGGAAATTTGCAAGAAGATGTATACATGCATCAACCCGAGGGTTATGTTGTCCAGGGCGAAGAAAATAAAATATGTAAGTTAAAGAAAGCGATATATGGCTTGAAACAAGCCGCTAGAGCGTGGAATTTGAAAATTAATGAAACATTGTGTAAATTAGGATTTAAACAAAGTCAGCATGACAAGTGTTTATATATCCGTAACAAAGATAACACAGAAACTTACATTCTTGTATATGTTGATGACCTACTTATAGCTGATAAAAATCACAATATTGACATACTAATTAATCAACTTAGGGAAGAATATCCATTAACCGACCTTGGGGAAGCCAAATATTACCTCGGAATAAATATAGAAAGACCTTGTAAAGGGGTAATTACGCTTGATCAAAATAATAAAATACGAGACATTGTAACCAAATTTGGGCTAGATAACGCACGGCCCTCTGACACACCGATGGAACCAGGGTATATAAAATTAACTAATAATGACAATCTCTTACCAAACAACACAATGTACAGACAGGCTATAGGCGCGTTACTTTACATTTCTACAGTATCGCGACCTGATATAAGTGTTGCCGTTGGCATCTTAAGCCGTAGAAACGAAAATCCTAGAGCGAAAGACTGGGAGGCAGTTAAAAGGGTTATTAGATATTTGAAAAATACCCAAGATATTAAATTAAAACTTTGTAACTCTGGTGAACCTGTTCTTAAAGCATATTCGGATTCGGATTGGGCCAATGACCCAAGTGATAGAAAGTCTATCTCAGGAAATTTATTTATATTGGATAAAAATCCAATATTTTGGACTTCGAAGAAACAGTCCTGTGTGTCCATGTCTTCAGCAGAGGCTGAGTACGTCGCAGCTGCGAGTGCTGCACTTGAAATACAGTGGCTCAACAAACTACTGGATGATTTAAATTTGCCGCAACAATGTCCTATAGTGTTGTACCAGGACAACCAATCTACCATCAAGATTGCTGAAAACGATAAGTTCCAGTCCAAAACAAAACACTTACAGCTGAGATATCATCTTCTGCGAAACCTAATACAAGAAGGCCTAATCAAGCTTCAATACAAACCTACCAAAGAAATGAGCGCCGATACCCTCACAAAAGCTCTGCCAAAAACTGATTTTAATAGACATAGAAATGCATTAATGAACAATTGAAAAATTTCTGAGCTTAAGAGGGGGTGTTGTGATATTTAACCTCAGAACATTCTTTTATTGACTTTCGTTTTTCTTGTTCCGGACTTTCTTTTTTTTGTTTTTTGCTTCCCGCCAAAAGATTGTTCGGTGCACCTGCCGTATCACGTGACGATGTGTCGCGTCTCTCTACAAGTACATTGTAATACTTTTTTCAATCATGTAATTTTGCTATTCGGAACTGACGTTCCATTTTCTTATCCTATTTAATCATAATATTTTTCCTTTTGTCTAAGATGAATAAATTAAAGTAAAAAACATCTAGGCATTCTTTCATTACGCAGCAACGAGTGAATTATCCAAAATAATAATTGATCTACATATTATATAAGAATTTCACAGTCTAATTAAGATTCATTATAGGAAAAGAAGTCATATAAATTTATATCCATGTATTTTTTTCATCTAATTCAAGTGTACAATCTGATGATAAATAGAGAGGATTTTTTCTTCACCAATGGAATATACAATTACCTGTGACAACCCAGGTAAGCTAAACTTTATTTAATTATATGACTGTTGTTTTAGTAAAGAATTATTAGTAAGAATTATTTGTTATAAATATATTTAAATAACTAATTTGAGGAAACTCCGAACTCATGCATTCATTTATAAAGTATTCTTCCAAACAGATAGATCTATATATATATTATTATATCTATGATAAATACTGAATAATACTGGGAAATTTTTAATTATATTTTTTTGTAATAATGAAACAATTCTTTCTTAATCAAGCAAATATTACTATTTTTAAATATTGGTATGAAATGTTTTTAGTTGCGATCGGTGGCGTAAATGCCACCGGGAACACACAAAACCTTGAAGACGAATTTGTAAAATTGTTTTTTAACCCGTGAAGACGCGCTTGGGGTATTACAAAACCCCAAAGATTAAAGAAAGAAAAAAAAAAATGTATTTTATTTTTTTAATTTTATAACTGTTTCTTTATTTTACATAATGTAATTCATTTACAGAAAGAAAAAAAAAGTAAGAAAAAAAAAAAAAAAAAAGAAAAAATTATATCAATGATATGAATGAAAGTACTATTTGGGTAGGTATGTATCCCGGCTCGTCTTCGTGATCAAATTAGAGTCCTGCACAGGTCGAGTAGATTTGTCCCGCATCTGACCCGCAGAAAGACCTTTCGACCCACAACCCAAACCAAACTCGCAGCTTTCGACCCGCGACCCGCATAAAAGTATTATTCAATTTATGTTATATAAGAAATCGAATTAAAATTCTATCTCACGAAGGACAGTTATATTATTGAACAAACCTTTCCGATAATTAATTATTACATAAATATTATAAGTATATAATTATTTTGTTAAAACTAATGTATAATTAAAATCATATTAAAAAAAAAAACTAGTCTAAACACAAATAAACTTCATTGTTTAATATTACAAAATTTCTTGTATATTAAATTTACTTTTAAAAAATCCATTGTTCTAAATATACACAGTATACTATATACATATATATGTATATAAGTAAAATAAGGAAGCAAATATACTTTGGAAGGCAGATAATTTTCTCATATAACGTCAAGTATTAATATTTATGTATTTCTTTTTTACAAATTATATTTATTATGAGTCAGGTTGTTTTAAATTGCTATGAAGGAAGCGAATGTCACCCAGTCTCTGCATCTAAAAGATTTTTAACAAGCAACAAAGCAACATGAAAAAATTTTCGTAGAAAAATATTTTGCGGGCAGACTTGCGGTTTTACCTGCTGGTCAAAAATTAATGTTAACTAATTAATGCACCCTACCCGAAAAGCCGGTAACCCGCGGGTACGCGCACCGATGCAATCAATACTGAAGATCAAATTCAGGCTGCGCATCCTGGCGGGTTAAAGTAAATTATTTCTTTAGAAAAATGACAAATGTCGGACTCATATATATATATATATTTTAATACCGTTCTTTTATATAACCACACGACAATAAATTAACGGTTGTATGGGTTTCGAAGATTATATATAATAAATTATTTTATTTAAAATTTTGAGCATATAATAAAGTAACATTTAAGCAATTAAATTATAAAATATTCGTTAAAAATTTGGAAAATTAATTCTGTGGAATCTAGTTTACGGAGACTCTTCAGAAAAACTGTTTTCGGGCGGTAATGATGATAACATATGATAACATTAACTTAAATAAAAAAATAAATAAATAAATAAATAAATAAAGTAGCAACGCTTGTGTTCGCATAACAGTTCCCTATAGTTTTAACATAAGAAATTATTCCTACGGTAGATATTACTTCTATAAAATTCAAACTATATAACAAAATGCAACCAACATCGTTGCTTTCTTTATTCTATTCTATTTCTTAAAACAATTTTTATGGATGCCACACGCACCACATAAACTTTAAATTTTACATCTACTTTTCAAGATAGCACGCGATCATGTTTTATATAACAATTAAATCATTAAATTCATTTTTTTACTTATTTTTATTTCATTTTGCACGCGCACTTTTTATTTCCTAATTCGAAATTATTTAAAAAAAAAAAACTTTTTCGATAGTGTTTGTTTCGATACTGATTATTATTAATTTTCTTTTCTTTTCTTTTTCTTTCAGAAAAAAAAAAAAAAAAAAGATTTGGGGAAATTCTGGCAAAAGCAGATATTAGTTTAGGACGGAGAAGTATTAGTTTTTTCTTTTTTTTTCCAAATTATAACATCTGTTTCAAATTATTCAGTAATATTTTCGATAAATTTTAGATTTCGATAAATGTCCAACTATCGAAAAATTATTTCGATAAATCTGCAACTATCGAAAAATGACACCGCAAAAATCCCAGATTGAAGCTAATAGTCCTAAGTTCTAAAAAAAAAGTCCCTACGTACGTATAGCCTTGTAAAATTAAGTGTAATTGAAAAAAAAAAATAAAAAAACCTTTTTCCGATGGCCAATCAATTTTATTTTGAAGAAGCATACAAAATTTTAATAAAATCGGCGCATTATAGTTTTTAATTTGTATAGCAAGTACACTAAGTTTCTGTTTTTTTTTTTTTTTTTTTTAATGTAAGTACACACTTAGAATTGCGTTATATTTTTTTTCTATAAGTACAATAAATTGTTATATGTATGTAAATTAAAATAAGCCATATATTTGTGTGAATGTTGTAGTATGGATTGATGAAAGTGTTGATGTATATAGTTAATTTATTTGTATCTATAAGTGTTAATCTGTTAGCGTGAATTTAAAAATCTATTATATTTTTTCTGTAAGTTTTTATAAGTTGTTTTATGTACGTACTTATTCTTATTAATATGGGTGCAAGATAAATACAGGAATGGGAATTTGACGGAAAACTCATACCGGTATTTATTTAAAAAAATTCTCTACTTATAAAATCGTTAGTGTAAAAAGAAGAAAATTTTGTTTCATAAATACTGGCATGAGTTCGATGCCAAGTTTCCATCCCTCTAGATATGTGTGTGGATGCAAGCATTGATGATTGCGTTAATCGATGTTGTTAATTGGTACGTTAATTCTGTACTGATAAGTATAAAGGATTTAAGCCCATATTCTTGATTTTTCAGGAGATGAAAAGTAAAGTTATACTAATTAAAATCTAATCAGAAGAATCGATTAGGGAAAAGTGATTTCGTTGACTTATACCTTTATATCATTCAATGATTGTCAACCTTCATTTAATAACGGGAAAATTTTGAATTAAATATTTTATACCATAAATGAATGCTAAATTTCTGACTTGAATCTTTTTTTACTAATGGATTTTTTCAGAGACTAAATGACATAGATTTAAATCCTTTATACCAATCGATAGAGAATTTGTTTCTGAGTCTGACAATGTACTTAACTCAAAATCGACATTTTTGGACTTAAATCCTTTATACTTATCAATACAGAATTAATAATGTTAATTCATGTATGCGCTAGTCAAATTTATCAATTGATTAAAACCTATATTTTAAAGTTATCTAATCCTAAACAATTCTAGCATTTAAATATTACATGCCAATCAAGCAACTTTAGGATTATTTTGTAATTAAAAATTTAATAATTTATTTCAATTGTATGTTTATATTCTTTAAAAGACAAACGACATTTTAAAAAGATTAGAATACGCTCTCTAATCTTGAACATTATCGCGGTCATTACTACTGTTTATATTTGAAGTGGAATGACGTCGTTTTAAAGGATAAAGATCTTCTAGCCACGTTTGATTCAAACTTCCGCTCTTCTCTTTCGCCCTTTAATTTCATTCTAAAATGACAGTAGTGTCACTGACTTTATCACTGACATTTTCTAGGGTCATCAATAAGTGAGAACAGCTGAAATATTTCTCATAGAAGTTTATTTATTCAGACGGTATTTTAGATAAAGGCAAATACTGTGACTAATTTGTGAAAATCATTTTATATC
This sequence comes from Salticus scenicus, assembly GCA_963930645.1. Taxonomy (NCBI): domain Eukaryota; kingdom Metazoa; phylum Arthropoda; class Arachnida; order Araneae; family Salticidae; genus Salticus; species Salticus scenicus. The sequence continues at coordinate 101,313,921 of OZ005660.1, forward strand.
TTTTTTTTTATATGTATGAAAAAGAAAGTATTAGATTCATGAAAATTTTCGATTTCCGGTTTTCAATGGATTTATACGTTTTCATATGTTATGAACACGATTTGACCACTTTAGAAAATGTCTGTCCGTGTGTCTCTCAGTGTATGTGTTTCTAAAATTTTGTGGGTTATCTCTCACGAAAAAGAATGAACGGAAATTTTCAAATATTTATATTTGCTTGGATATTGATATAAATTGGTTCTGATTAGATTTTGGCACATATTGATCTGCAGGTGGCGCTGCTATGTTGCGATTTCTCCCATTTACAGGAAGGCCATATCTGAGTTTCTATCGTGTATTAGTGCACATAAATCGACATGTATATTATGAGAAACTATAGTGATTCAGTTTGTGTACATATCGGCCAACAGACGGCGCTGCTGTGCTAAAATTTAACTCGAGTGATAATTTTCGAGTAATCTCTCATAATATTCTCGAGATATAGGCTTACAAACTACAAACACGATCTAATTAAGAGAGAACTAATCCATGTACCTGCAAATTAATTAGTAAAGATTACAAACATAGTTTAATTAACAGAAAACTAATTAGTTTATCTGTTGAATTGATCAGTAATGATTACAATCTCTCTGAATGGGCATCTTAATTTCACATTACAAAACTTATATTATTTTTGAATGAACTTAATAATTTTTGATTGAATTACCTTTTTTAAATAACACTGCCATAGAAATGAAAGTTAAAATGTAATATTATGTATTCTGGCTTTGACAATCTTAATATTTATTTTGACATCAAAAGAAAATTATTTTAAAAGCTCTCTCTCTCTCTCTTTCTCTTTTCTCTCTCTTTTTTAAAAGAAAAAAAAAAATCTCGCATATTGAATTTCAAAAAATGTTCCTAAATAATTCCAGAACGTCAAATAGTAGATGGCATATTTTTATCTATGATAGTAAACAATTTCAGTTCTTTTCGAAAATGTCAAAGGAAACTGTATATCGCCTGAGTATAAACATTTGTAATCTTGTATAAGAAAATCTGAAATGGGAAGCACATGTGTTCTTTATGTTAAATAATGGGATATGACAACTATATCCAGTTTCCTCTGCTTTGGTCCTTTTCTTTCTTTTTTTTTTTTTTTTTTTTTTTTTTTAACTCTAGAGTCATATTTTTTCCTCCTTGTGCCAAACAAGAAAAAGAAAAAATCTCAGGATATTTAAAATAAATATGATATGAAGTTACGAAGACTCTACGTTGTTCATGTCAAATGATTGGATATGACGTCTGTATAGAATTTCTCAGTATGAGGTTTTTCGTATCAATTTTTCTACGCTTAATTTGGTATTTAGAAAATTTTCTTGGTCTCATGACTCTTTTTGAGTAGGGAAAAAAAAAAAAAAACTAGTATCATGTGGCCACCACATGACTCTCTTCAATATAATTTTACACAAAATTCATTCAATACAAATTATTTATTATATTATTAAATTATTTTAAATTATACATGCAGATGAATTTTATATGACAGAATTATATCACTAAACGCCGAAAGAAAGTCAGTATTTTGCAATTATCAGGAGAAATAAAGTTTTTTTCGTTAAAAAATAAAAAAATCGATAACTTTATTTTAAATTATCACAGATCTATAGTTCGACCATTCGTTTTAATGGTATTGACGAGATCTTTCGAAAGATACCCATATTGAAAATTTACTCTCCCAGGGGTTGTACTTCCCCCCCCCCTGGGGGGGGGGGGAAGGGATACTCCCACATGCACAATTTTTTCCCCTAGTTTACTACTACTATTATCAATAATTCATATTAATTTTACAATCGCAAGTTAAAAATAACTCTCATTATGTACATTTACACGAAATTTTGTCCTGTAATGCCATGTTAAAAATGTAGAAAAAAATGCAATGACAGCGCCAACTGTTGAGCGTTGATCCCAAAATCTAATCAGCACCAGTCTATGTCAGGGTCCAACTAAATACCAAGTTTGGTTAAATTTCGTTCATTGGTTCGTGAGATACAGCGTCCAGAAAATTTGTAATACACACACACAGACAGACATTTTCTAAAAACAGTCAAATCGTGTTCAGGACATCCCAAAACATGTAAATCCATCGAAAACTGGAGTTCGAAAATTTTTACGAATCTAATACTTTCTCTGTATATACATATAGAAGAAATTAAAAAAGGAAACAGAAATAGGGAAGGATTTAAGTAGGCATGTATACTATCTACGAATAAATATTTGAGCACCTTTGAATTTGGACGTTTTGTAAAATATCTAGAAAATTTCTGCTGGAATTATCTTGAAAATTTGGAAGTATAAAGAACATATTATACATCATATATTTCAGCAAAAGTTTTGTACTAAAGAGGAAAAGAGAACCAGAAAAAAATTAAACAAAAAGCAGCATTTTTTGGATCATCGTGTAAAAATAATGCTTGAAATACGTTTTGGCTGCAGCATGTGATTATGAGGATTATTTTAATTATCTATATCTATATAATTTTTTATGCGTCAACCACATATATCCATGGTGATATAAGAGTTTCTTTAAAATTTGAAAAATAAAAAAAACCATTGTTTTAATTATAATGCGTAGAGTTTTAGACACAGTGTAAAGCCATTTTTAGGAAACTTGACATACTATATTAGACACAGTATATTGCAATCAGAAGGGAAAAGTGTTAAGTATCATACAAGGTATCATTTTTTTTTACTAAATCATATTTAACTACGCATGCGCAAGCTTTCAAAAAATTTCATTTTCATAATTTAATAGCTAAAAGTATGGAGCTACTTAAGCGAAAGCCCCAAACAAATATTGTACAAATTCGAAATGTTATCAGAGACAGAATGAACGGAATTTCAGGTCCTCTCAAAATAAAAGCTAAACTATAAGGGGTTTTACTCACATTTTTATTTTGATCCAATCAATGCCCAATGGTAATACAGTGTTCGAAGATTGTAAATAAATAATGCTAAAACCTTCAATCATCTCACCTTTTCTTATTTATTTATTTTTTTCTTTTGAGTGCTTCAATTCAAAGTGAATTTCTTATCGCTTTATGATATCTTCTCAAACAAAATTCTAAGCAAATCCTAAAAAATTGTTCTATAGGGCAGTTCCTTGTTTGTAAACAAACATCTCAACTTTTATGAGTGGTTGGCAAAAAGGCTTGGGAAAAGCATAGCGATGGCGGATCACCAATATAGTATCAATGGTGGGCGGGGCGCGGGAAAGTCGAGCGCGCTTTTTTGCCAACCACCAGACGTCACGAGGAAATGCTCTATACGCAGATACCTTTCTCCTTCACAAATGTGTGTGTGTTGCCATTTTTACAAACTGCACATTTAATTACCCTTGTGCTAAGAAAGTGGTCAAAAATCAAATTGTGCACATAATCTAGAATTTATTTAATCGGGCTCTGGCTATATGCCAGATAGAGAGAAAATCAGAGGTAGACAAATATACATATACGCGGACAAACAAAATATCTTTTGATTAACCAAAAGAGTTCAATAGATAAACAATTAAATTAAATAGAACAAACCTCCAATAACCTTTTAAAAAATGTATTTTTTCTTACATCGTTTTCCATTCATTTTTGTTGGTGAAAAATAAAATGGTATTTTCCCCCTCAATTATTTTCATAAATTACAAAGCTATAACTTTATATTACTACAAAAATAACAAATGAATACTATGAAAAAGATATATCAATGTTATATAAAAAGTAAAATACCACAAGTGAAATCGTCAGAAGTTCACTGAACTTATAGCTTAAGCCTAACTCTATCTTGGTGCCATTTTCTTTTATTCTATTATTTTCAGTCTGTAGAAAGGCTTTTTGTTCTTTTTGCTCGTTTATAGAAGATGGATGGTGAGAAGAAGAATCCAATCCATTTTCGTAAATCTGCGGCGAAAAGTCACTTTACGACATTATTTGACTGTTGTTCTTCAAGAAAAAAAGTTTTCTTGGAAAACTGTTTTCGGAAAAGAAAAGTAGAAATTAGGCTAATGAAATCTTGTCTTCCATCTTGTTTTTGTAACATATGATGTTTTATTAGTCTTTGATGTTGAGTTTGTTTTCGCGTAAATCATACAGTAAGAAAGTAAATGAAAATAAATATTTTAGCACTGGTTTGTTAAAAGATTTTATAAATTAGATAAGGTAGGAGAATGTGAGGATGAATGGGACATTTTTCATGTTTTTATTAATAACGTTCACCATATGTAATTCAGAATTTTGTAACATTGCTCATAAGCACACTTCAGTAATCAGTTACAAATAAACATACTAACTTTAATAAAAAGTTATAATTTTTAATTAATAGTAATGTTTTTTTCTTTACATGCATGTGCATTGTCCTATTCATCCCTACATGTGGGATGAATGGGACAGGACTGAAGTTAACAAAGAAAAGAAAACAAAATGGAAAGTAAATAAATTTTTAAAGTTAAATTAGTTTATGTGATTTTATTGCACACTATGGATTTACTGAAATTAACATAAACTGATATATTGACTCAAATTAACATCGAAAGGCAAAAGTCCTTTGGTTCGCACAGTTCCTAGTGCTCCAGGCTTTGGTTTGGTAATTTAATCTAATAAGATTTAATCTAAAAATAAATAAATAAATAAATAAGACGCTGAAAGATATAAATCATTATAATAGAATACAAATTATCCAGATAAATTTTTGTTTCCGACTGATCGGGGAAAATAAGCATTCTATTCTGTATTACATTAATAATCACCAGGATTTATTTAATTAGCTTGATTGAAATTGTAATTTTAATCAAATTATTATTAGTTTATTTATTGATTTTTTTTAATTATTGATATTATTGATTTGAGTTGCATTGAATATTCTAACTGATATAATATTTTAATCATAATTATTATAAACAAAAGTCGGAACAATTAATTTCAATCTATTTTTCTCTAAATTCATGCTGTTTTTATAATTCCATGTTATAACTACTGAACTACAGGTTATAAAAATATTGAAAATCTATTTGCGATTTATTTTAATATAATTCTTGTGTACAATTTTAAATTAGCACATAATAGGGAATGTCCCATTCATCCCCACCACCACATGATCATATAAAACAGGAATACGTTTAATGAACAATTGTCAATATTCTTCTTGAATATCATAAACACAGTAAAAGATTATGCCTTTTCATCATATAAGAGCTATATTAACTTTAAGCAAATAGCAAATAGTAAAATTTAACAGCAAATAGTTAATTTCTTAACTACTACCTAATAGAATCTGTAAAAGTTACTTTGGCAGCAGAAAAAGACACTTTAATTTTTTTCTGCCTTTCTATAGACAGCACAACTCTGAAACTACATTTGATGAATGACCTCAGTACTGCCATATATCAGAAAAATTGTCAAGTTTCTGGTGCATGCAAAACATAAAAATTTTGCTACTGTCCCATTCATCCCCACTCTCCCCTATATAAGTGTCATTAGGAGAAAAAATATTTGTAATCATTTAATTAACCGAGTAATAATAATAATAATAATTGATGGAAAAATCTGTTTAACATATAAACTAGCAGGCTTTGCCCGCTTCGCTGGCCACTGAATTTAAAGTAAACTCTTTTCTATATAGCTTTATAAAAATAAAATAAAATAAATTACTGAAATTGTTCAAAAGCTCGCTCCAGGTCCCTGCTGCATTCGGCAGCGATTTGGTCATCCACTGCAACTCGGGTGCTTGTCCCTATTACCCGCGACAATAGTTTACCAATGAGCTTTCATTTAGGTGCTTATTATATAACAGTTTCGAAATAGATAGTATCGAAAAAATTGGAGTTTCTCTTTTATATTTGAATCCCATAGTTACATGTGAACAACACTATACGTATTGTTCACATGTAACTCGGACTGGACTCAAATGTAACTGGGTTTAGACAACATAATATTTGCTTTTACGTTATTTCATACGTTTATTTTGTTTATCCAATCAACCATTAAATGACAGCAATTTCACGCCAAATATTACAATATGCTGTGACCGGCTACGTCTGTCGCATGAGACAATTAATTTTTTGTGTTTATATATAAATTATGGGTTGTAAACCAGATAGTACAGCCTTAATATTGTTCTCTTTGGCGGCTTTTGAATTTTTGTTACCATTTTAGACTTAATCCATTGTAACAATAGGACTTAATCCCTTGTAACAGTATGCTATGAGCGCTATTTCTGCCGTATTTTAGACAACTAATCTTTTTATGGTTATATATATTTCCCATTAAACATATTTTTATTTATTTATTTAAATATTAATTTGAATTTTTCAAATATTTCTGTTCGACAGCGTGCAAGTGCAGTAACACACAGAGGCTCATTTGTTTGTATAATAAATTAGCATAGTGATTATTATATAAAAAAATAAATAAATAGGTAAACATTATCGTGTTACACAACTTTATTATGTCGCTCCACTGGCGGTTTTTGAATTTTTGTCGCCATATTAAATATTCAAAATCATTTATTGAAATATCTCCTCTCATAAGAACTTGTCAGTTTTTTAATGTAGTGAGCCATTTGAGAAACATTAAAAATTTATCATCAATATGTATATGATTCTAGTGGGAATACACTTTCACACTAAAACTGTAATATTTTTCCAAGTTATCTTTTTTCGACGTACAACAAGTTTGGAAACTCAGAAATTAACCCACAACTTACTACAAGTATTTAAACACAATTTAGAAAAATATTTAACCGAGGATATTTCAAAGAAGATTTAAAACTATATATAAAAGGAAACTATCGCTAGAATAAAAATAAACAGTTAAAAAAAACAATAAGTGGGTATATTTTAAAGATTAAAAAAACTTTCTTCTGTATCAATAGCATAACAGTGCTAACAGTGCTGTCTACTGACTAAGATGCACAAAAATGTATTTAAAATAAGCTTCGTATAAAAATGATTTTTCATGGGCAATCTGCGGCAATTTTAAGCAAATAGATGCCGAGATATAGTCATACGAAGAATCGCAAGAAGTGGGTAATAAAAGAAGTCATCTATCACCCGACATGCACTTGAATTTAGTTAACAGTCTTTTTCATGTTGGTCATCTCATACATCACATTTAGCGCATTTATACATTGTAGCTGATGAGATATAGAATTCCCAAACACGGGGTAAAATTTTAGCAGCGTCACCTGTTGGCTGATTTGCACCCAAATCGAGTCAGCATTATTTATTTATATATTTATTTTTTCATAATAGTCATATTTTATATAAAGTTTAGAACATATTTAAGCTATAGAAGCGGAGATTTAGCCTTCCTACAAATCAGCTAAGTTCTAGCACATCAGCGCCACCTGCTGAGCGATATGTATCAGAGGTTCATCGACAATTTATGTCAAGATGCAATTAAATATAAATTTATATATACCCTTTGACGGCCCTAACGCTATTTGGCAGCACTATTAAAAGCGCTCTAAACAGTATTGCCAAATTTATGGGTTCTTTTATTCAATTATCACCAATGATTTTGAGGAGTTATAGTATTTGATATACATAACAGACGAATAACCTTCGAAATGATTAGCAAACAGTTACAGTTAGCGGTGGATAAATTTAGCGGTGGATATTGAATAAAAATGGTCCCTAAATTTGGCAACACTAAACAAGGAATGGAATTAAATTGGAGCGGGAAAGGATTAAATTCTGTGCATTAGTTCTTGAGCTAGAACTGCCACAAAAAATTTGTCGCACACACAAACAAACGGATAGACAAACGTTTTCTGAGAAAATGATCCTATCCGTTCTGGAAAATCTCAAAACGTGTAAATCCATCAAAGACCGGAAGTGAAAATTTTTTACGAATTAAATACTCCTATTGCACTGAGAAAAAAAAAAATATATATATATATATACCGCCTTTCTGTAGAATAAATAAGTGGCCATTTTCTAAATCCCTTAAATAGAAATATAGATTTCCGAGCTATGCGCATAAGGCACGCCAATAAACTAAATAGACGAAATGATCGAGAATTTCTAGTGTACACATTTCTAGATGGTGAAACAATATTCTGAATACTCTAAATATTCTGAATCATTTATATTGCGAGAAATTCTCGTTTGATTTTCTAGAATTTGGTAATAAACCAAGATTATAGTTGCAGAAACCCGCCTCCTGTAGTCTCATTTATTTGCAGAGATTTTAAAAATCTTTGCCTTCGAGAATATTGGCAAATGCTCTAGAATTCTAATAGGGGCTTCTAGAACTCGCTTTCCAAGGGGACTAGAACTTATAAGGATGACATGGAACTATTTTTTCTAGAGCCACAATTTAGATTCTAGATGTCAGTTACAGAATTTTTTCTCAGTGTGTTGAATGTAGAAGAAAGTAATAAGATATAAATATACAGGAAATAAAATGAAGTATATTTATTTTTAATGATAATAATGCTTCAAAATTAAATATTAATTAGCGTGAGCATCTACTTTCTTTTAATACAACGCAAAACTACTATTTAATTTTTTTCAGCCATTGAAGTCAAAATTTGACTTTCACAAGGGAAAAAAACAACTAACTACAATCAATTTGTTTAGTAAAACGTACATTATTATGCTATTCTCAAGAGCATCATTATTAGTGAAAAGCTGAGAGAGAATTTCAGTAAAAATTTATCATCATTATCTCCATTATTCCAGTGGGAATGCACTTTCCACTTTAAAACTGCTAATAATTTTCCAAGAATGATATGACGAATTTGTAAACTCATGAATTAACCCATGTATTATTACAAGTGTTTGTATACAGTTCAAAACATTATTTAACTAAGTTCATTTTTTTTTCCTCACTTAAAAAAGAAAATTGGATCTTATCGCTAGAATAAATATAAACAATAAAAAAATAATGCATATTTTATGTAAAAGATCTGATGTAACTATTTAGAAATACATTTCGATTGCATATTTATATTCATTTTTAATAATTTCAATTCTAAATTTTGTTGCTATTATGACCCATTTTGAAAATATTTCCATAAACAAATTAAAATTTTATGCCCCCCCCCCCCCCCAAAAAAAAAAAAAAAAATTCCTATATATAATATATATGGGCATAATACTCCAAACAGTACTGGTGGACATCTTTAAAATTCAACATTTTTAATATTAAAATTAAGCTTTTTTTTTTTTTTTTTTTTTTAAATAAAACTACTAACCCCGACTTGCTTACCCCTGCTGGACTCGACCATCCTATTCGCTGCTTTGCTTTTCACGGAATAGGAATGAGGAATGTTAACAGTGCATAACACAAGAAAAAAGCAGAACAATATTATATAAATCCTTATATTCAAAGTCAAATTGAAATACATGATATTGAATACCGCTTTCTTTTTTTAATAAAATATTACGCTAAAAATCAGTAATTTTTTTTAATACAAAGAAATTCATAATAACTAGACCATTTTGCATTACAGCTTTAGTATATGATCGTCTTGGCGACATTTAAATTTTTGTCATTATTTGGGGACAAATTATTTGATATATATATATATATATATATATATATATAAACTAATACTTAAATGCCGTGATTTTTTAGAACAACTTTTAGGTTGGTCTACAACTCTATTTGGCGATTTTCGTTTAGTGGAACATTTACAAAGGGGAACATTTACTAAAATAGGAACATTTACTAAGAGGAATTTTGCATTTTATACTTGATTTACTTGATTTTACAGATAAATTTGTCAGATAAATTTTGCTCAGAATATATATGTTTGTGTAAAAATAAACTCTATAAAACAAGTATTCTGAATAACAATGTGATGCCATTACATAAGAATAATAGTCATTGTAGCTTGAGAATGTCTAAAATATATGAATAAAACATGTAGGGAAAATACAACAATGTAAAGATGTGCTGGAACTTTATACTAAGAGACCGATTAAAATTAATATGCTAACAATATTAACTGTATATTTGAAAAACAAGAACGAAAAATCGTACAGTATGCATTGATTACTAACACTTTCCAACTGTACGTACTTGTTGTATCGTATAACTCAATATTCTTTGCCTATGCGTTATCACACAACAGACAAAAGGACTGAAAAGCAGCTATTAAAAAAAAATTCTAGCAAATTTTTATTAATAGCTCTTAATACAACTGAATATTTTTTATGACCCTGTATACATAATTTTAATCATAGTATATTCTATACATATTATTACTTGGTGCATATAAATAACATATTTCAATTTCATTAAACTTTGCGTAAAGTAAAGTTATTAACATATGGTTTATAGAAATATCTCTCGTAGAACGCAATGTTTTGGAATATTTTTTGAGTGTCCCTGTGCACTGGGGTGGGATTTACTCCATTTTATGGGTGGGATTTACTCCATTTTATACAGGAGACATCTGATAGTGAACTTGAATAATATATTTCAATCTCATTAAGATTTGTGTACAGTAAAGGTATTAAAATTTAAAGAAATACCTCTCATAAAACACAATGCTTTGAAATAGTTTCGGATGTCCCTGTACACAAACCAGTAGAGGTATACACTCCATTTTCAACAGGAAACATTCGATAGTGAACTTGAATAACATATATCAGTTTCAAGAAATTCCATAAATATTTACGGGAGTTAGAGTTTGGACAGACAGACAGACAAACCGAAGTCATTAACAGATTTCAACCTTGTTGGAATGTGTTAAAAAGAAAAAAAAAAAAAAATTACAAATGAGTTTACAGCAAAGATAAAACTATAAGTATGCAATGTTAGAAAACCCAATAAATTCTTTGTTTAAATTTAGCATATAGATAATTAGCATATTAAGTTTAGCATGTAGATAATTAGCATATTAAGTTTAGCATATATTTCTTTAAGCAGTTCTAAAATCTCTCCTTCAAGTTTGTGTATTGTAAAATTATTGAATTTAATACTGAATCGTATGGAACATCAGATATTAAAAATTAGACATTAAAAACATAGAAAGCCAGCCAGGCAAGTCAATACTATGATGGGTAAAATAGGTTATATGTCATACGTATACAAGTATGCATATACGTGTACAGTATATATATATAATATCTACCTCGGAGGTAAAGGACACCATGCCCGTTTTCTTTAAATGTGTTAGCAGCATGTCATTTATGTGCATTATTTTTTATTTATATAAAGGCATTAAGCAATAATATCTAGTTAATATAAAAGACATAAGACAGTTGAAAATAAAACCACGTTAATTTCCTTTATTCATGACAAGTTCGTTTCACTGTACCACATCAAAGACATGATTGTAACTCTTTTCACAAAATAGACATGGTATCTTTTATGTCTTAGAATTTTTTTTTTTTTTAAATTATTAGGATACTTTACAACACTTCATCAGGGGCTTCGATTAAATGTTGTATGCAAATAGGTGTATTTTCTGTTGTGCTGTATGCACTTGTCAAAAATTTACACTATACAAATCCCAATTATACCAAATGAGACGTTACAAATAAACTACAATTTCAAGAAAGACTACATTTAAAAACCTACTGCACGAAATAGCATACAAATTTAAATACAGATGCATCTTAACATACATTGGTGCCTGTGAATTGTTGGTGTCAATTACTTAATAGGTGGCGCTGTTTTACTGTCATTTCCACAATTTAAGGGAAGGCTATGTCTCAGGAACTACTGCAAAGAATTGTATATAAATTCATATGCAGATGTACCTTGACATAAGTTAGTGTGTGACAACTTTTGGTGCCAATCAAACAACAGGTAGGACTGTTATACTTAGATTTTCGCAATTTCCAGGGAAAGCTATGTTTCACGTTTTATTGCGTGTAATCAAACAAAACTTGATATGTAAGAAGACCATTAGGTGAAATTATGCTGATTCAATTTAGATGCATATCAGCGAATAGGTGGCGCTGCTATACTGCAAATTTCTCTGAGAATAGGAAGGCTGTATCTCAACTTCTAGGGCATATAACTATACGAAACTTGATATATGAGATAACCATTATGAAAACGCATTTTTTAAAACTTTATACATAAAAAATAAAGCAGTCTTTCTTTTTTTATTTTTAGCTTTTTCTAAGACGAAAATCGTCTGCATTCATTATGGTAGATAATTTTAGTAAAAAATAGTTTTGATAAAGTATTTTTACTGAGTGGATAAGAAAATATACTAGTACTAGTTTGCATTGCAAATGTAGATATTAAAAAAAAAAAAAAAAAAAAAAAAAAAAGTTAATTAAAAATTATAAACTTTTTTTCCCGCTTTTTATTTAAAATTTTAAAATCAAATATGAAAGTCAAAATGCGAAAAAAATAAATGACCGATATCCTAGAAGTTATCTGTCTCAGAGAGAGAGTAATATTTTTTTTTCTTCAGAGACAGGTGCACGGAGGAAATCGACCGTAAAAATTCAGTTCACTAGATCCTTTCTCTTTCCGGAAATAAGATTACCTGCCTGACTCCCCCTCCCCATCTTTGGCAGACGATACGCTTGGCGGTAGAAAAAGCTCTAAACGATATTTCGTACATTGAACTCGCAAATGTTCTCTCGAATCAGAAATTAAATAACATTATTCCTTTAAGAGACTGCTTTAGAAAAAAAGATTGAATTTTTCATGAATGAATATTTAATAAAATGAGAAATCTTAGAACTGCGTTCTGATTTTGAATTTAATTTCAGAAGATTCTTATCCGTGAATGTTTTTTATTAGCGTATATTTCAGTGCAGTAATTAGTGTATACAATATTGCAAAATGTATCTTTTGATACTTGTATCATTTCTAATTCTAATTCTAATTATTATTGTTGTTATTATTATTATTATTATTATTATTCAAATAAAAAGGTCAGTAAATGTAGATATTTGCTGCACAATTTTTCAGTTGAATAATTGCATAAAAAATCCGCGAAATACCTATGTAATGTTAAAAGAAAATTTTGTAATAAAACGCCAAAAATTGTACAAACAACGGTTTTTGATCAATTAAGCATAGCACCCCTTCTTCAGACAAAGAATTTAACACAAATGCAACAAATAAAAGCTTCCACATTGTTATCAGACGAAAAATTTAGAGTACAGTACGAAACCTTTGTACTACATTTGTGCCTATTTTTTAACATCTGATGGAGAGTCATGCTTAATCATTTTAATCCGAAACGATTGCTGCAAGTCTTTTTGCATTTAAAGTTGAATTATATTTATTGGCATTCTTTTTTACTGGAATTTGCGTAATTTTAGTACAGATTTGGCTTTGTTAGGGAAAAGTCTGACTAACGGAAGCCTTCATAAGTGTATGTACACTAGCGTTCAAAGTTAAAAGAACAATCTGCTTTTCCATTTTCTATTTTTGCATAACTTTTAAACAAATAAACAGTATCAACATAAAATCTGAATGGCATGTTTGTTATCATATGATTAATCGAATTTTATATAATTTCTTTTAAAGTAATAATTTTTAAACAATAATTTTTCAAATTTTCGCAAAAGTAAGATTTGAAAAAAAAAAAAAGAAACAATTTAGCTATTTTAGAAAAGAAATCTTAATTAAAAACTGTATTAAGGATACATTACAGTCAGGTGAAGATACACATACCTCCAAATGTTAAACTAAATCCCGACTTTTCTTTCTGTATTAATTTTTCTTTTACTTTTATAACAAACTTTTTGAAAAATAAATGTACTAATTTATAGACTATGAGCATCTCCAAAATAATAAAAATGGCGACAAATAATTTTATAATGAACATATTATCCAATTTTCATGTTTCTATGTATATATGTTTTTTTTTTTTTTTTAATTATTCACGTGAGAAAAGAAGAGGACAAACAGAAAAGTGGATACAAGAAGAAAAATCCGGTTTTAATCTAACACTTGGATGCATGCACATCTTTAACTATCTGTAATGCAGCCTTATGATTATTTTTCATTAAGTTTTCTCTTTTAAAATTGATGAAATTTTTCATTTTTTTAAATTTTTTTCTTATTTTTGCGAAATATTGAATAGTTATTAGTTTAAAAACTCTTGTTTATGTTAAAGTTTTATAAAATTCGATTAATGATATGATAACAAACATGCCATCTAAATTTTCTGTTTCTACGTTCACTTGTTTAAAAATTACGCGCAAAAGAAGAAAAAGAGAAAACAGGTTATTGCTTCAATTTTGTGTAATACAAATAAACAAAATAAATAAACAAAATATTAAATAAATAAACAAGTGGAGTATTTTATAAAAATACACCAGTATATCTTTATTGCAGTTGAATGAAATATAAAATATAATAATATCCCCCCCCCCAAGAAGTTTTAATTGTTTTTAAATCAAAAAACAGTCATTTAAATGAATATAATTTCTAAGGGCGTATGTTTTTGTAGAAATGGAATTAATTTATTAACATTTGAATTTTTAATGAATTGTCTTTAAGTATTTAAAGAATAATCGTATAAGTAAGTAATGGCAAAAGTATATGTTTTCAAAATATTTAAATAAAATGTAATTATCTTCATTTTATTAAAACAAAAGTCATTGTTAAACAGCTTGTGGCTTTTTGAAAAATATATTATTACAACAATAAACAATTTTAATTCGAATTTCTGTAATAATAACAGAATAAAATCGATGTTATTTAATTTTTTTTCATTTAATTAATCTCGAAATTATTTAAATAAATGATTGCGAAGGTGTGTTTTTAATCAATTAAATTCATTTTATAAACATTTATTTACTTATAGTCAAATCGTTTTTAGTTCTTAAAAGAATATTAATTCCAAACATAATGATAATAATTTCGAACGTGTATTTTTTTTTTTTTTTTAAGTTCTTTTAACAGAATCTATATACTGTTACTGGTGTTTTAATTTTTGCAATAATGGCCATTTAATTAATTGAATCTCAAAAATATAGGCTTTACGCAAACAGAATTTAGTTTATTTTTGCTATTTTTATGCAGGCTTAAATCATTACGAGAGAAATTTTATTTTTAATTTTAAGAATAGTTGGAAAAAAAAAAAAAACTGAAATGGACATTGATTTTTTTTTATTTAATTACTAATTAATTTATTTATTTTTAAATAGTAGAATTAAAATTTTTAACGTTTTTTCTTTTCTCTTTCTATTTTACTATGGTTTCTAGTCAGTTTTTGAATTCTTGAATAACTAGTTTTACGTATAAAAAATCTTAAAAGTGAATACATCTATAAAAATTTAACAAAATTTATTTAGAAGCTTGTATATGTTCTATATAGTCTTTTTTCCCGTAAATGCAAGAAAAAGCATCTATGTAACGTTAAAATTAGAGTATTCGAACAAACATTGGAAAAATTCTAAAGTCTCTCTCTGTCTATCAATCTATCTCAATTTCTATCTCCATCATTAGTTAACTTTGTTACTGAATGAAGAATATTTTTGAATTAAGCCGTAGTGTCTATAAATGTAATAAATATATATAAGTATATGTATATATTAATGGATTGTACTTTTA
This sequence comes from Salticus scenicus, assembly GCA_963930645.1. NCBI lineage: Eukaryota > Metazoa > Arthropoda > Arachnida > Araneae > Salticidae > Salticus > Salticus scenicus. Next base: position 101,329,436 of record OZ005660.1, read on the forward strand.
TTTTTGGTCAGGTATATTATATACAAATATAGAAAACGGTAAAAATTTGAATAAATATTTCTTAATGAAATTATTTTAAATAAAATAATTAATTAATTATAGATAAAGGATTAGCATTTGCATCTTAACAAGAGATTTAAATAAATAATAACTAATGCTCTTCAAAAAATATTATTATTATTAATGAGACATGATTTAATATTTTAAATAAAATAAAAAAGTTTGTAATTTAATTTTTTCAATGAACGCATTTTATCGTGTAATTTTTAGTTCCAAAATATAATACGTACCCCCCCCCCCCCTTTTTTTTTTAAAGTAATACCTCTAAAGTTTTAGAAGTATTTTAAATAAGAAATGAAGCTTCTTCAGCACGCATATTATTATTATTATTATTTTAATTAATATAAATACATATATCTTTTACCATGTAAAATAACTTTAATTTTCTTGCAAATTATTCCAAAACCTAAAATACACAATTTTATTTAACTCGAATTCAAACCAAACAGTTATATACACTGTATTATTATTATTATTATTATTTAAAATGAATTTTAAAAACTGACATTTCTTATAAAAATATTTACATGTCTTTGATTTACTAAGCTTTCCCAACATGATTCAAAGAATAGTTTAAGTCCATAAAATTTCGTTTTTATAATTTATCTTGCGTTTGAAATTTTCTAAAGTAAAACTGTAGTTAAGAAATATCTTTTCCACGTCCAGTTCAAACACAGCAATAAAAATACAAGAAAAGAAGTTGGAAGAAATATTTGATTTTATTTTGACAAGCAATCACCCAGAAAAATTCCAGACAAGTTTCTTCTAACTCAATTTCAGTCGAATTGAACTGTTTTTCCAGAGAGCAGTTTATTTTGGTAACTGGTTTAGCTTTCTCAAGATGAAGTTGTGTTACGAAATAATGAAAGTGTCCCAAGGATTTACCAGTGTTTAATGAGACTGTCAAATAATGGAGTATATAATAGTCTAAGATCTATAAAAGCAGTGGGGGAATGGAATTTAATCACTGAAAAAGATTTATTAAATTGTTGCTGATGTTATATTAATGCTAAATCTAACTAGTTTGAGACTTTCTTATATAAATTATCTTACATAAATTTACACAGTACAAATTATTTTTTATTTATTATTCACTAAATTATTATTTATTAAAGTTATTTTCCATAAAGGATGCAGACGATTTTTTATCTCAGAAATAGTATAAAAAGTTACTTTTTTGCTGATATTAGAACAATTTTTCTTTTTTCCTTTTTTAACGTCAAAAATGATAAAATATCAATAACTTTGTTTGAACTTATGACAGATCTATGGTTTACGCATTTGTTTTAAAGGTACTGACAAGTTCTTTCGAAAGATACTTATATAAAAATTTGCATCCCCCGCCCCGATGATTTCTTCCTTCCCAGGTGATGGGTGGTTGGGGGGGGGGTGGAGTGTGAAATGATGTTCTTACATTTCTTTCCTGATTTGCCTCTACTATGATCAATAATTCATATTAATTTTACAATGATACATAAAAAATAACTCTCATTATGTATATTTATACGAAATTTTGTTCTACACTGGCATGCTAAAAATTTAGAAAAAAGTAGTATCACAGTGCCACCTGCTGAGATATTGGTCCTCAAATGTGATCACCATCATTTTAGGTCATGGTCCAATTAAACACCAAGTTTGTTTAAGTTTTGTTCAGTGGTTCGTGGGAGACAACGTCCACAAAATTTGTAACGTACACTCAGAGATACACAGACACACATACAGGATTTTTCTAAAAACAATTAAAATGTATTCAAGACATCTGAAAACGTGTAAATTCGTCGAAAACTGGAGTTTAATTTTTTTATGAATCCAATACTTTACTTGTTGTACATACAGAAGAATGTAAAAATTAATATAAAATAAATTAAATGAATGTTTTACATCTAAATAAAATAAAAGATTCACGAATACAATAAATAATGTAAAAGTTATTATTATTATTATTATTTTGGCTATACAGTAACCGCCGCTTAATACATTCACTGGTTAATAAAATCAGCCGCTTAATCTGATCAAATCGCCATTACCGGAATTGAATCAATGCAAACTACTTTTAAAGCCGCCGCTTAATAAAATCAGCATCGCTGGTTAATAAACTCAAAAATATCTCCTCAGCAGCCAAAAATATCATTTATGCACACTAAAAATTTTTTTTATTTACATTGATTTCTTTTCTTTTTCTTTCTTTCTTTTTTTTTTTTTTTTTTTTTTTTTTTGTTATGGAAATAGAAATTAAAGCACAACAAACTCTCTGTTATCGCTCATTGTCGAAGATTTTACGCTTGCAGCACAGTTACAAATTAAACACGCCCCCGCAACTTATCTTCGTAACTATTTCAAGGATCGTATTTTTCAAAGTGCAGTAATTAAATACAAATTTGATTTGAATTTTTTTTTTTTTTAAATTTTTAATTATTAAAAGCAATTTCTATTTATTATTTTGAAATTACTATAATACATGAGGTTTAAACGAAAAGATTTTAAATTTGTAAGACAGCGTAAACTTTTGGTAAAGTAATAATGATTTTCCTCAAACGAAAGTGCACGGGAACTTACAATGTGTTTAATTTATTTATATCGAAGAAACAATTCGTTAATTATCTACCAAAAATTAATTAATATTGTTTACTAATTATATTATTCGTTACCTTTTGAAGTTCTTTCGAAATTCAGGGAAGTAATACCTTTTCCTTAAGGACAGGAACGTTCGCCGGATATAAAAATCAGCCGCTTAATAAAATCACTTTGGCTCAGAACGCATGTGATTTTAATAAGCGGCGGGAACTGTATCTGTTTTTTTTTTTTTTTTTAATAACTGGTGAAGATAAAGATGCGCTAGGACATAATTAAAGTGTTACGAAGATTTGACAATCTAGCAGAAATTATCAACTAATATATTTCTAAATTCTAAATGAAATAGATATAATTTTATCAACGAAAAAATTTTAATGAATTGTCGCTGATTTGATTTCAAATAAATGTTAGATCTTTAAATTTATATAAATAATTTAAATAAACGCTTCCGCTTGTAAATAAAATTTCGCGAATAAATTTTGATAATTGTATGTTGTAGTGTAATTACAACATACAAGTTTTAGTGTAATTACTCCTCCCCCCGAAAATCGTTTATTTTGATAAATGGTTTAGTGTTTTATAAATAAATAAAGTTTTATATTTTATAAATTAAAATTAAAACAATTGTGAAAATGAGAGTATAAAGTATCTCTTGTAAGTGCCTTATAAAATAATAAACCTTTGAATTGCTTAATAATTAATTATGGTTCACTTTTCTGCTTCATTTGTAAACTAGAATGTTGTGGCCACCATATGGCTTTCTTCTATATTTTCCTATGGAAATTTATTCAGTAAAAATAATTTATTAAAATAATTATTTAATAAAATTATCTTCCATGATAATGCAGTACGATTTCTAAATTAGAGAAGTAGTATGCCACTAAATATAGAAAAAAGTTTCATTTTATTTTCGATATTACATAAAAAAATTAAATAAAAAAAATATATAACTTTATTTTAAATTATTGCAGATCGATGGTTCAACCATTCATTTTAAAGGTGTTGGCGAGCTGTTTTGAAAGATACCAATCGTGATAATTTATTCACCTCGAGGGGTGACTCCCCCTCCCCAGGGGAGAGGCGATGCTCCTACATATGCAATTTTTTTTCCTCAGTTGACTATCTCTATTACAAATAATTATTGTAAACTTTAGAATGATTAATAAAAAAATAATTCTTTTTATACTCATTTACACAAAATTTTGTCCTATACCACTATGTTAAAAATTTAGAAAAAGCGGGGTGACAACGCAACCTGTTAGACATTTTTTACCGAAATGTTGATAGGCACTAATTTATGTTAAAGTGTAACTACATACCAATTTATATGAAATTCCGTGCAGTAGTTCCTGAGATACAGTTGCCACAAAATTTTGTCACATAGACAGAAATTTTCTAAAAATGGTCAAATCGTGTTCTACAGCTCTCAAAACGTGTAAATCCATCAAAAACCCGAGGTTGAAAATTTTTACGAATCCAATACTTTCTTCTATTGAATATAGAAGAAAGTAAAAATAAACATGTCTGCATTGGATATTTACACGGATGAAGTCTTGTAAAATATACACGGTGATTCCGAGGTCATGGGAAAGGCTTGAAGTGGAAGTAAAGAACACATCGTAAGGATTCAGAATTGTGTAAGAACACATGTCCCCACACGTCATTTTAACCCTTTAAGAACTGGGTGATTTTGCATGGATATGGCTCTCGAATGTTACACCTTTTTTTTTTTTTTTTTTTTTTTTTTTTTTTTTTTTAGGACTGAGGGCCTATTAGTCTCAATCTGGGATTTTTGCGTTGTCGTTTTCGATAGTTCGACATTTGTCGAAATCTAAAATTTATCTAAAATATAATTGAATAATTTGAAAGCGATGTTATAATTTGAAAAAAGAAGAAAAAAAAATTAATAGTCCTCCGTCCTAAACTAAATTCTGCTTTTGCCAGAATTTCATCAAAATCTTTTTTTTTTATTATTATTATTGAAAGAAAAAGAAAAGAAAATTAATAATAATCGGTATCGTTACAAGCGATATCGAAAAAGGTTTTTTTTTAAAAATAATTTTGAATTAGGAAATAAGAATTGCGCGAGCAATCTATATATATATAAATGAATTGCTGTTCGTTAGTCTCACTAAAACTCGAGAACGGCTGAACGGATTTATCTTATCTTAGTCTTGAAATGTTCGTGGAGGTCTAGGGAAGGTTTAAAAGGCGAGAAAAAATCGAATAATTTCCGGGAAAACCCTAAAAACAGCCCTTTTCTATTTCCCATACAAACGTTTTCTAGAGTCAATTTGAACTTGATTGCTATTCAATAAAGTTTAGGTGTGTTCCTAACGGCTGATGGCTGAGCTACAAAAATTTGCATGTTGATTCGTAATGACCTCCCCTGATGCACCTCGAAGCCGGATTTTCGAATTTTGTTTTAGTTTTCTTTTAATTAATTAAAATGTTAAAATAAAAACCTTCTAATAACTGATAAATTGGCCATTTAATTTTAATCCTTAATTTAATTGTTGCCAAAAAAAAAAATATTCTTTTTTGGACAGAAAAAAAGAAAAAAAAACGTGAACAATAAAAATTACATTTATTTAAAATATTTAATTTTATTCCTTAATTTAATTGTTGCCAAAAAAATTATCATTATTTTTTCGACGAAAAAAAAAAAAAAAAAAAAAACGTGAACAATAAAAATTACATGTATTTAAAATGAGGAAAGTAAATAAAAAAAATTAGAAATATCAGTCGTATCGTTACAAATAAGATACCAAATGAAAGATGCAATTTTTGTGAATCCAACGGATTAAACAGCTTATCGATCGGATAATTAGATTTTTTAAAATTAACTAATGTATGTATTTTATAAATTTTCTTTCACAAACACAAACGTGTAGTATCCGCGTTTGTAATGATCGATAGATGGCGCTCTCTGAACACTACAGTTGTTAGTAAATATAACAGCCACGTGTAATTATTATTCTTTCTCCGCCATTTCATCATGGAAAGTCGATTGCATAATATGAGGATATGCAGTTGTGTGATAATTTCACCTTAGCCCACCAGAGGGCGAGCATTTCATTACAATCGCGGATACAGCCTGTACAACACTAGACCAAATTGAAGTTCAAATTTCATCAATATTTAAATAAATAAATGAAAATAAAAATATGCTTAATGGGAAATATATATAACCATTAAAAGTTTAGTTGTCTAAAATATGTCAGAAATAGCGCTCATAGCATATTGTTACAAGGTATTAAGTCTTATTTTTACAAGGGATAAAATCTAAAATGGTGACAAAAATTCAAAAGTCGCCAAAGAGAGCTATATTAAGGCGGTACTATGATCATGCTTACAAACCATGAATACTAATAACCACAAAAAATTAATTGTCTCATGCAACAGACGTAGCCGGTCATAGCATATTATAATATTTAGCGTGAATTTGTTATCATTTTTATGGTTGATCGGGGATAAACAAAATAAACATAGGAAATAACGTAAAAGCAAATATTATGTGCACCACGTATAGTGTTGTTCATATGTAACTGGGATTCAAATATAAAGGGGATACTTCATTTTTTTTTTCGATACTATCTATTTCGAAACTGTTATCTAATAAGGACTTAATGCAAGCCTATTGGTAAACCATTGTCTCAGGTAATAGGGACAAGCGCCCGAGTTTTAGCGGATGACCAAATCGCTACCGAAGGCAGCAGGGATCCGAAGCGAGCTTTTGAGCAATTTTAGTATTTTATTTTATTTTTATAAAGCTATATAGAAAAGAGTTTCCTTTAAATTTAGTGACCAGCGAAGCGGGCAAAGCCTGCTAGTATGAAATAAAAATAAGTAAAAAAAATGAATTTAATGGTTTAATTTTTAAATAAAAAAAGATCGCATGCTATCTTAAAAAGTAGATGTAAAATTTAAAGTTTAATTTTTTTGGCAACAATTATAAATTAAAATAAATAATTTAATGAAAGTTTAGAAGTTAGAATTTCTAATTTTATTTATTTATTTATTTTTATTTTTATTTTTTAGAGTTTTACTTGCTAATGTTTACATAAATAAAAAAATTTTGCTTTTATCGATGTATTTTATTGCAGTGATTGCAATAATACGAATATAGTGTATAATTTTGCGAAATAATAAAACATGCAAGTTCTTAAAATTTACACATAGGCGGAGTTTGTAGCGAAGTACACAGTAGCGAAAAGCCTCCAGTTCTTAAAGGGTTAAAATAACTTTTGGGAAACATGGGTTCCTACGCAGGTCTGAATCATTGTGATGTTCTCTACCTCTCCACTAAGTCTGTTCCATGACCTCGAAATCACCCTGTATATCAATGCTAAATATATAATTTTGTAAAGAGAAAACTAGTGTAGTAAACATCATTAACATACACATATTTTAGGGTCATCTAAGCATATTTATGTAAATATAGACAGACAAATGGATATACAATCAAACACAAAGTGATAAATAACTTTCAGTTTTGTTGGAAAAGGGTTAAAAGATAAATTCATCGTTTGCGTATAGTTTTATTATAAATTGGTTAAAATTAATTGTTTGCTTAATCATGGCGGATCTCTTTCTTTATGTATATGTGTGTGTATGTGTGTGCATGTAATAAAAGGTACTACTGCATTAGATAAGAAAAACGTATGAGGTCTTGAAAATGGGTATCAATTCTAAACAAATTTTTTTGTTTTTGTTAAAGTGAAATTATTATAGCAAACATCATTTGCATACATAAATTTTAGAATTGCGTAAACATGTTCATGAAAATCCAGAGAGACAAATAGATAAACAATCAAATTGAATGATAAATACAATGCAATTCTGCAGATAGAAAATAACTAAATACATAGATATACATTTATGTATACACAACTAATCCATTTAACTATACTAAAGAGACACAGAAATGTTAACATACTTCTAAAATTTTTACTTATATCGTGATAAATCATCTTTTCATGTATATTTATGAGCACGTAAATAAATGCAATATTTCAAAAATAATTGAATATTATACTTCATTACTAGAAGGAGAAAACAAGTTCACGTGACTATATATCATAAATTCTTGAAATCTTTAAACGAAACGAGCTCTCTTGTAATATATTTTCCAGATAATGTATATTTTTCTTCATTCAGTTAGTGCTCCGTAATATAAGTCTTGCGTCACATGAAAACGTAAAGTAACTAATAAAAATTTGCGGCTAAAACAATAGCATATAATGTAGAGTTGTTGTTATTACTAAGTGGAATTTATTATTATTATTTTCGTGTATTAAAGAGATGGTAACGTTATAAGTTCACCTTTCAGTATCAGTGTTTTTAAGAATAACCCAAAGTCACCAATTTAAGTTCACGCGAAAATTAATCATTCTTTATCGGAAAAATTGTTTTATATGAATATATCTAATCACGGGAAAAATATTTTTAAATAATTATAAGATAAAAAACTTTTGTATAAACCATGTTTTTAAATTTTCTGTTTCATCATAGCTATAGAACTAACTACATTAGCACTTTATCAATGCGTATTATTACGAAATTGTAAATAATTGTATTTATTTTTGTATAAATTCTTTCAAAGAGGCTTAGTAAGTTGATAAAATGTCAATTTCGCGTTAAAATAGCTTAATTTTCCCTTTAAAACGCATTAAAAAGCTCCAATAGGCAGATAATGGATTTGGCGCCAAATTTGGCGACTTTTTGACCTTGGCGATTTTTTGGCGACTTTTGGCGAGAAAATCCTTATTATCGATATTTCAAAGATGGACGTTCTAATATGATTGGTTAAAGAGTTACGGAAAATCTGAATAAATAAAAAAAAGTTGGCTTTAAAAATAAAATATTAATCCTTTCAGAACAACATATATTTGCATCATGAACTACATTAGCACTTTATCAATGTGTAGAAAATCTTTAAAGTGATAATGACGTCAATTTTTGCCAAATGCATGATTTAACTTTTTACAATTTTTTAACGCTCATGTTTAATTAAATGTATTTTTTTTTTATGTCGAAAGAAAATGAACTCGTAAATATTTTTTGGCAACAATTAAATTATAGCTAATATTTTAATGACTATTTTTGTTACTATTAGGAGCTTATTATTTTCATATTTTAATTAATTAAAAGAAAACTATTCGAAAATCTGACTTCGAAGTATTGCGTTGTCACCGGGTTCTGAGCTACTGTGAAAGTTTCAAATTTCTAGCTAGTAGGGAAGTTAGTTAAAAATAGATTGCAAGATTTGCGCCGGACGAACAAACAAGCAAACAAATAAACACACAAACAAACAAGAATAGAAGTTAATAAAAAACATGGTAAAATACTTATTTCCGGTAAGTCTGTAACTATTTTAAACATTCATAAAAATTGAAGGAATTGAACGAGTACGACGAGGTGGAGCTCTCAAAGTTTGTGGCAAAAATCTGCGCTGTTATTGGTTATATTTCACTATTTGTGGGTTAAATTAAGACTCCTACGGGTTAAATGAAAGAAAATCATCATCAATACATAAAATAATCTAGAAAGTCACGTCGCTCATTGGTTGAATTGAATGTGTTCACGAAAAATTTAATCTCGTGAAGAGAGATTTGTTCTTTTAAAGGAAATAATAGTTAAAATTTTTGTCTATAGAGGGCACTGTATAGACGCACTAACAAGAAATATGCAAATAAGAATTCTACAAATTGCATAGTCAAACGAAAAAACAGTTTATTTCTTATTTTTCCACTCAAAAAATTTTAATTTACCTCATCTTCTTTGGTACAATTAAAGGATGCCCTCCATTCGTCATGAAATCTCCTGCATCCTGTCGAATATGCTGCAACTATCAGTGTTGTAATTCGCTTGCAAACCATAATTTGTTGTAATGGTAAACACATATAGTAATAGTGATATGCTAGTAAATATTTGCCTCCACCATGCAAATGTGCGATTTCCTTCGGTGCAGCTCTGTCTGTTGGAAAAAAATTTAACATTTCTTTTTTCTTTACACCAATTCCCCCCCCCCCCATGCACACACACACACACACACACACACACAAAAAAAAAGAAAAAAGAAAAAAAAAAAGAAAGAAAGAAAGAAAGAAAAACTCTTTAGGAGAGTAACTTATACGCAAATTTTGTTCAATTCTACCAATTTCTTCAATTTTTATGAATTATTAAAATATCTAGAAACTTACGAGAGATCTGGCATATTACTGCAGAAGCATTAAGAGCATTATTTTAATTTTTTACACAAAAGTACGTAGAAAAATAAATTTTTTTTTAGAGGTTCAACAAATTAAACTTCTTGAGGTAAAATATTATGCTAAAAATATTTCTTATTCAGATTCTAGGGGACAGGATAGTTAAAAAACGAAAGCGATCGAAGGACGCCATTATGCAATGCTAGAATTTTGAAATTCTAATTTATTAAAACAAAAGAAAGAAATTCTTAGATAGGCACTATTTCAAAAATGAAATATTCAATAGTTGATTACAATTATTTTACACTTTTTAGACACATTTTTCTCTCAATAATGTAATTTTAATTTAAAATTAATTAAAAAATAAAATGTAGAGAAAAACTAAGCTGCCTTTTCTTAAAATTAAGTTCTCTTGAGAAGAAAAAAAATTAAAATGTCGCTTTCATCCTCATTACAACACAATGTTTCATTCCATCCCTTTTTAATTAAGCGTAGCATACACTTCCTTTGTTTTGCAAGACTGTTTCGCATTTATTAGTTTAGCAGATCCCGAGATTAGCTTTATAGCTACAGTACTCCGGGAATTGAATCTGGTAGAATAGTTCTTGGCAGCATGTAAAAATAGGCGCCACATTGAATTATGGAAAATGTTATGCTTGGAAAGAAGGGAAGAAATTCGATATTCTAATACAATAATATTATAGTTTAAAAAAATTAAAGAACACGCTTTTATAGAAATGTGAACTAAAAAGCACAAAATATCTATCTTAGTATTAAAATACAGGATAAGAAAAATTCGTGTGAGTGACACACCATAATATTTACATACATTTAAATCTTTAATTAAAATAATTTAGAATTAAACAAAAACCATTTTTAAAAAATCTCCCCTGACTGGGCTCGAACGGTAGACCTTTAGGTTCGTAGCGCGACTCTTTACCTCACAGCCACGGCGTTCACGTGCAGAAAGCCTTTTTTATACGATATAGATTTTTTGTTTGCTCCCAGAGTGGTTACAAGCATACAAACATACATACAAACATACACACAAACAGGTGAAGCTAATAAAAGCGTGTTAAAAAAGACGTCGTTTCTTAAAAAAAAGAAAAAATTGCAATTTTTTTTTCATTGGCTCTTTTTACCATTTTTTCTTTTTTTTTTTTTTCTTAATGTCGATGAGCATTCAAATGTATATCCCAAATATGTATCCAATGGTAAACATCAATATTTTATTAGAACATCTATGCTTCCGATGGATTTCAATGTAATTTTAACGCTATTTGTGTTTGATAGGTATACTATATCTAGCTAAAGATCAACTTCGAATTCAATAACTCTTTAAAATATTTAAAAATTGGTCTAATGTATTGGTCTTAATTTTTGGTTGTGTAATAGGTATGAGTTCTCCTATCCTACACTGTTAAAAATTTCAACAGAAATCTCTGTGTAATCTATTATCTTAAGTCTTATGTAAAATTACAGAGAATAATATTATAGTTTTAAAAAATTAAAGAACACGCTTTTATAGAAACTAGTATCGCCCAGTGGTCGAAACTCGACCATTTTTTTTTCAAAGCGAGGCAAAGCAAAGTTATTGCCTTGTCCTAAACGGAATGCAATTGCAACACAGCTGCGGCAATTGTTTGCCAATATTCACTCTAACTGAATCAGCAGAGTTTTACTTAATATAACTATTTCTCTCTGTAGATGTTAGCCTTTCCTGAAATGAGAGAAAATCGCAACGTGAAAACGCCCCTTGTTGTGTGATACAGCCCAGACGCTAATAGGTACCATGTCAGACCAAGGTCCAACCAAGTATCAAATTCTGTTAAATTAATTCGATTGGTTTATAAAGTACAGTGTTTGAACAAAAAAAAAAAAAAAAAAAAAAAAAAAAAGATATTTTTTAAAAATGGTCGAATTGAGTTCGGGAAATTTCCCAAACGTGTAACTTTATCGAAAACCGAAAATCTAAAACATTTCTGAATCTTATATTTTCTACTTATATATGCAGAGGAAAAAATAATAAATCCACTTTTTAAAAAATAAAAATAAGTAGTCAATTTCACTAATTTCTCTTAATTAAAATGCAAGGAAATCTCAAAACGTGTAAATTCATCGAAAACCGGAAATCAAAAGTTTTTATGAATCTTCTACTTGCTTCTTCTACACACAAAAGCTAGCAATAAAGAAACTTTTTTAAAAAATAAGTAGCCAATTTCAGTTAATTGAAACGTAAAGAAAGCTCAAAACATGTAAATTCAGCAAAAAACGGAAATCGGAATTTTTTCCGTATCGTCTACTTATACATGCAGCAGTTAGTAACAAATCCATTTTCCTTTTATTTAGTATATTAGTTCAATATTTATTGTTTAAATATCACCCTTTGAAATGAAATGTTTATGTTTACATTCGAAACTGGAAGTTTGCCATTTTTTTTTTTTTTTTCTGGAGTTTTGTGATTTTAAATTAAAATTTTATCAATTTTACAGAAAAAATAACTCAATCAAACACATGTAGACAGCAACTTATATATAACTATACCCAAATATCGGAATTAAAATCGGCAGATAATTTCCGTTATTTCTTAATAATTTTTCACAAAAAACTCAATGGACAATTAACATAGAAAGTCTTTTACATGGCTCCATGGACAGACAGTGACGTCATCACTTCGCTTGCGTATAGTGATGCTACATTATACAAATTACTGTGTCTATGGTTTTATTTGAGCTTTATGAAATTGCCAGATTTAACAACTTTCTACTTTTAGGTATTTTTTAATGTGAAGGAATACGTGTATAAAAGGGAAAAATGGGGGAAAATGCATAAACAAAAAATGTATTTTTATATACCTTCTTGGCATCGTAAGAAAATAATATTTGTATTCGCACCTTCCGGCTAACCATACCTTTCGAATGATACCATTTTCAACCCTCTACTCCCATAATTAATATGTTAAAAAGGGACAACAAATTTTATGCTTGCCTATTAATATATAGATGTGAACTAAAAAGCACAAAATATCTATTAGGTGTACAAATTAATTCGGTCCGTTTTCGAAAGATGGCGCTAGCTGCCACAAATGCTAGGCTATGACAGCTGTTTTCGGTGGTTTCAGAGAGGTTATATATTTGTTAAGAATCTTCAGTGTACAACTCTTTCGCTTGCTTGAAATAGCCTGATCAGCATTGCATTAAACATGTCAGGTTTTGAAGTCAATAAGCAGCATTTGCGGGAAGTGTTGATTTTTTTCTTTCATTGGAAGAAAAGTGCCGCCGAAGCGCATCGAACGCTCGTAGAAGTATACGGCAATAGTGCTCCGACTAACAAAACATGCAGGAAATGGTTTCGACGATTTAAAGATGGAGATTTTAGCGTTGATGACAGGCGTCGCTCTGGATAACCGAAAAAATTTGAAGATAATGAATTAGAGGAATTACTGAATGAAGATCCGACTCAAACACAAGAACAGCTTGTAGAACAACTGGAAGTGACTCAGCAAGCAATATCGGCGAGACTAAAAACGATGGGAATGATCCAAAAAGAAGGAACATGGGTTCCTTATGAACTGAAACCCAGAGACGTTGAAAGGCGATTATGCACTTGCGAGCAGCTGATTTACAGACAAAAAGAAAGTGGGACGTCATACCGCACCCGCCGTATTCTCCGGACATCGCCCCTTCCGACTACTGGTTGTTCCGACGAATGCAGAATGATCTGACAGGTCAGCGGTTCACTTCTTACGAAGAAATACAAAAATGGCTCGAAACATGGATGAGCGAAACAGATGAGTTGTTTTATCGAGATGGAATCAGACGATTGCCGCAGAGATGGGAAAAAATAGTAGAAAATAATGGACAATACTTTGAATAATGTATTTTTTGTTTTGGTTTAATAATAAATACTTTTTTTGTTGCTAAAAAACGGACCGAATTAATTTGTACACCTAATATCTTAGGATTAAAATGCAGGGTAAGAGAATATCGCGTGAGTGACACACCATAACATTTACATACATTTAAATCTTTAGTTAAAATAACTTAGAATTAAACAAAAACCATTTAAAAAAAACTCCCCTGACCTGGATCGAACGCTGGACCTTTAGGTTCGTAGCGCGGAGCCTTACCTCAACACCACATCGTTCACGTAGGGAAAGTATTTTTTTACAATATAAATTTTTTGTTTGTTCCCAGAGTGGTTACAAACATACATACATACATACAAACATACATACAGGTGAAGCTAATAAAAGCGTGTTAAAAATAATTGGAGATGTTAAAAAACATATTTTATACATTCATTTTAATAACTAATATAAATTTAATTAATTATTGGTGAGAATATATTTCGGACTTAGAATGCTTTTTCTAAAGTAGAAACAGGCATCTTTAATTTTAATTAAATAATTAAATAATAAAATTAGGTAAAAATACAAAATAAAGATCGAGAATCTCGATTATTCACTTTTACCTACGAATTGCTGTAAATTTACAGAGACTCTGGATAAATATTTACATTAAATTTACAGAAATTTTTAACAGTGAGCGAAGATATAGTTACGAATATGATACACAAACAGTGCTATAGAAAGAACACTTTGGAATCATACATTTTATAGTACTTTTTTAATAAAGCGAAACACGACATCCATACGTATAAAAGAAAACTATATGTACACTTTTTATATTCCCTCTTAGGGTTTCGTGCACAATGAAATAAAAGACATTATAGAATTTTCTAGGGCTACATGAGGCGGCAGCAACTTCTTTCAACAGATTTCTAACAACTTACACTCACTACAAGTCATCATTTTTTTCACTTCAGTTCATAGCATTGCAAAATATTTGATGATATGTTCCAAGAAGGGCGACAGAGACCTCTATTTATTTATTTATTTTATTTTATTTTATTTTTATTTAGAGAAGATGGCTCAATATCCAAAAGTTATTTCACATACTTGTAAAAGTTTGCACTTAGCTCGTTACTCGAATACATAATGGAGATTCGACATTTGAAACTTCTTCAGTTAAAACTTGATACGAAAAATATTTTCAACTTAAATTCTAGAGTTGGAATAATGACTGTAGTTTTTTTTTTTTTTTTTTTTTTTTTTTTTTTTTTTAAGAATGGGATTGATAAGCAAAAACGAAATGGTTGAAGGACTCTAATGTACAAGAGTCAAGTTTTTGAGGTTCTAGTTTATTAAAACAGCAACAATCATTTAAAAAACATATATTATTTCAAATAAAAATATTCAATAGTTGATAATAGTTAATTTACAACTTTTAGACATATTTTCCTCCCGATGAAATTCCAGTTAAAAATTAATTTCAAAAGAAAGTATACAGAAGAGCAAGCTGTCCGTTTCTCAAAATTAAATTCCCTTGAGAAGAAAAGAAATAAAAATGTCGTTTTCATCCTCATTACAACACAATGTTTCATTCTATTCCTTTTTAATTAAGCGTAGCATACACTTCCTTTGTTTTGCAAGACTGTTTCACATTTATTAGTTTAGGAGATCCCGAGATTAGCTTTATAGCTACAGTACTCCGGTAATTGAATCTGGTAGCAGGAAGATGTTCTTGGCAGCATGTAAAAATAGGCGCCATATTGAATTATGGAAATTGTTATGCATGGAAAGAAGGGGAGAAATTAGATTTTCTAAGACAAAAGAGACGTCACTGCTTGCAAAAATAAATTGCAAATTTATTTTCATTGGACTTTCTTCGATTCTTATTCTTTTATGCTGAAAAGTGAAGATTCAATTGGTTTGTCGCAATGTATCCCAATATTAAACATTGATGTTCAAATGTCGAATTTTATTCCAACAGTGATGTTTTTTTTTTCCATTCGAACTTTAACAGTTCTTTCTTTTTTTTTTTTTTTTTTTTTTTTTTTTTTCATAGATATAATATATTGTGAGGTTTGCGTGGATGCAAACCTCACAATATATTGTGCAAACCTCACAATAACTCTATCTTAAACAGTTTATTAGATAAGTAAATAGATAAATTAGAGTATGAGATTTGATTAAAATAAAATAAGGCTTTTATTTACTGAAATAATGGATGGGTAAATCTGGCCTTTCAAACTCAATCTGTAGAAGCTTTAGATAACTTAAAAAAATAACTACAACAAATAACTTAGATAAATATAAAGTAACTGTCAGCCAGAGAAGAAAACAGAAGTAGGTAGAAGGTTGACCACTAAACGATGTAAACTCAAACTTGCCGGCTGGATTCCCACGGCACGACAAATTTTACACACCACTTTTGTATGTTCTATAACTTCACTATCCACATCAGATTAGCAAACTCCAATAGCTAATAACTTCACCCTTCGTATAATAATACAACTTCAACAATACATCGCAAACTATAGTTTAGTCTATCATAAGAACTAATCCGGTAATCCACACCACACCCTTTACGAAAAATACCTTCCTATTTATCCTTCATTCCATCGACTCATATCTCTTCACTTTGACAAAACTTTAAAGCCGCTTCGCATTCGACAACACTCCGCATCTTACTTCCTTCGTTGCAGCACTATGCTGACGCAAAACCATTCCAACCTAAAATCGAAGCATTCAACTCTTCCATCTATTGCGTCGCTGGATCCAGCTCAATTTGAAAAACTGTGGTGACCTACCATAGTCTCAACCTTACAATATAGCTAAAAGACAATTTCAATTTTAACAATATTTTATTTATTTATTTATTTATTTATTTATTATTATTAGTAATGCAATAATATAATATCTTTAATGATTTGTTAATTCTTTTGAACTGTATAATACATTTGATTTCCCATTTCGCAGTGGTATTTCAGAATTACTACATTCTTTATAGATGTTAAAATTAAGATTAATGGACGACAAGAACGAGACGGAACTTTCAATGTTTGTTGGGAAAAGCTGTGCTATGATTGGCTATATTCCACTGTTTGTGCTGAGTTAAATTAAGACCCCCTACAGGTTAAATGAAAGAAAATCGTCATCAAGACGTCGAATGACGTCAAAGAGTCATGTAATCCATGGACTGCGCAAGGGTCCTAGGCCTGTTTGGAATGTTCTCTGTACGATTCTTTAGGGTTCTAGCCCGCATTTACATGAGTTTCGGCGAAAACAATTTTTAAAGCTCATTGGCAGCATGTTGGCAAGCCAACAAATGCGACCTGCATTGAAAATGTATATATATATATACCGCCTTCCTCAAGAATGAATAAGTGGCCATTTTCTAAATCCCTTAACTAGAAATATAGATTTACGAACTTTGCGCATAAGGCACGCCAATAAACTGAATAGACGAAATGGTCGAGAATTTCTGGTTTACACATTTCTAGATGGTGAAACAATATTCTGAATATTGCGAATATTCTGAATCTTTTGTATTGCGAGAAATTCTCGTTTGATTTTCTAGAATTGGGTCATACACCAAGATTCTAGCTGCTGATACCCGCCTCTTGTAGTCTCATTTATTTGCAGAGATTTTTAAATAACTTTGGCCTCGAGAATATAGGCAAACGCTCTAGAATTTTAATAGGGGCTTCTAGAACTCGCTTTTTAAGGCGACTAGAATTTATAAGGATGACATGGAACTATTTATTATAGAGCCACAATTTATATTCTAGATGTCAGTAACAGAATTTTTTCTCAGTTTGGGATAGATTCTGGCACCTTCCATCTATTAACTTTGAAAGTAGAACCTCTCGGCCACTGCTAGAGCTCCATATCTTCATGATATAGTTGATTAATAATTATAATATAAGTTAAAGTTGTATGAGGATGATTTTCATCAATATAATTAGTAAAAATAGGAGACAGCAATAATTGGTCATTTTTGCTGAAATCTATTTATAGTTTTAAACTTCAATAAACGATTTTAAAGTGTTTTACTTAGAGGTATATCACTGTTAATAATGACTGAAGATATAACCACTAGAAATCATTAGCGCTGAAACCCTGCTTAAATAAAGTTCTTTTAAACGTTATGAATGTCACTCATATGAGCTGTAAGAGGCAAAAATTTAATTTTTATGGTAAAATAATTTTGTATATACAAATAAATAAACAAAAATATTTTATCAAAATTCATTTGAAAAGGTCAATAATAATAATAATAATAATAATAATAATAAAATAAAAATAAAGCGATAAGGAAAATTATGTAATTAATTTCAAATATTAATGTTGTCAGGCATACTATTATGATTGTAGATGGCAGAATGATGCTTTAAAGTTTATAGGAAGGTTTTCTTTGAGAGGTCATCACGTTAAAGAAGATTTCACTCGTATGAGATGCCATAAAAAATAAATAAATAAAAATTAATTTCTGCAGTAAAATATTTTAAAGTATAAAAGCAAATGGACAGCGAAAAATTTTCTTATAATATTCTGAGAAATGTGAGAGGTAAAAAGAAATCTTATACATTAAAGCATATATGTGTTTCTCTGACCACCACTGACGGATATATCAGGTCCCTGAAGTGTTGTTTTTTCTGCAATACACATATAATTCAAAATTATACATATACGAAATTGTAGCTTGTTTTTTCAAGTTTGAAGATATTAAATAATAGTCACAATTATTATAATCATGTGCCCACATACATTTTAAATCTCGAGTTGAAATAAGTATTATTTTAGTAAAATAAAACAACTGTGCAGTGAAAAAAATACTACAAATTTGCCCTATTTAAAGGCGGTCAAAGGGTTAAGACGAAAATGGAAGCATCTGTGCTCATGAAAAGTCTTAGATCCTATCCGAAACTATGATATTCCTCTTATTATACGTTGGGCAATTGGAACCATCGAGAAGGCAACAACTCTGTGAAACGACGGATCAAAATTGTGATGAGATGTCTCCGGAATACCCACAAGGTTAAGTTTCAGCTAAAATTGTAATGGTCTGCCAATTTTTTTTCCCCCACCGTTATATAAAACAGTCACATTTGCCATAACATTAATTCTTTTTGAAAGTTATATATATATATATATATATATATATATATTTGTTATATTTTACATGTGTTTCGTTTTTCACAAACTCTGTGCTGCCTCTTTCTTGCTTTTTTTGTGAGAGTTTAAAATTACGATATTTATTGTGTTTTATCAATAATAATATTTTATGTGGTTTATTGGATTAACATTTGTAGCGGTGAGTTTATTTTGATGTACGTTTTTTCTTGTTTTATTTCCAATGGCTGTTTCATCTACGTGTTATATTTTACATGTGACTAGTAATTAATAAATTTTGTGCTGCTTCCTTCTTGCTTATTTGTGATTGTTTGGAGCTTAAAATGACAATGTTTATTAGTGTATTATCACTAATAATTTTTTAAATAGTTTATTGGATTATCATTTGTAGTGATGAGTTTTATTTTGATCTGCGTTTTTTCTTGTTTTATTTACAATGGGTGTTTCGGGCCTGAGAACAAAGAAATTCTTAGCTTTGGCTTTCTTTGTGACAGAAAAACATCCATTTTTTAGCATATTTGCATTCTACCAGGCCCTTGATAACGTTAGAATGCAAATAATGCTGTTTTCTCATTTCAATTCTCCCTATAATTCATTTGGATTTTACTTTATTTCTTTTTCGGTTTGATTTGGGTGGTCTTCGTTTTTGATCAGAATAATTGTTTGAATACTGAAATTAAATCATCTTTAAATTTCAAATGTTTGCACTGATAATATTATATTACTACTGAACGTTCTGTTTCTCTCTCTCTCTCTCTCTCTCTCTCTCTATATATATATATATATATAAAGAGGGTGCAACAGTGCTTCCTAATTGCAGTTTACACAAGAATATTTTTAGCTCCCTGTCAGTATGGGGAACTTAGGTAATCGGGAAAATTTTCCACTTCGATTCTTTGATATTTTTAAACGTTTTGAGGTGCGGGGACAAAATTAAAGTGGTGTCTGTCTGTAGGATGGCAGATTGTTTTTGTTAGTTCGTTAGTGTGTTAATGTGTATGCACGATATCTCAAGAAAAAATTGTTGCAAAAGGGGTTGTATCAGTTTTAAAATATCCGTTAAGAAAATTATTTCTTTCAAGCATTCTAATTTGAATACTTCGTAAGTTATTGGAAATAATTGTTTTTCTTAACATGGAAGAATAGGGCAAAACTTCGCTAATAATATATATATATATATATATATTAGAGTTTCCACGTACCCGCTTTTTTCAAAAACTATCCCACCACTATTGCTTAAAAATAAACTTCATAAAATAAACAAAATTACTATTAGTTGCAAAATTAGTTGAATGAAAAATTAAGGGTTGCAAAAATCTTGTATGTGTATGTTTTAGGACTTAAACTATCTTCAACACACCTTCACCATACAAGGATTGAACTATTGGTTTGATTGAAGATTTTTTATTTCTGATTACGTTTTGGGGGAAACCCACAACGTAATCAGGAATAAAAAATCTTCAATCAAACCAATAGGCCACGTTTCTCATTTACTGTGGTTGCACAGTACCTTTTGAAATTGTTGGGTGCATGGCTCAACGCTTGTCGGCTAAAATCTTTCGCCTAGGGTGAACGAAAATTTTCATCCAAAGTAGCTAAAAATGAGAGCACAGACCTGCCAGTTTCTTTTGGTGAAACATTTAATTATTATTTTTAACAGACTATAAATGCACCAGAAAGAATTTATGTTAACTTTCTTACTTATGGTATTTTTCACATGGTAAAAATTTAATTCCAGCATAAACGAAATCATTAAAATATTCCTTCCATCTAATTACAATGGGGTGCTCGAATTTTTTCCTTTTTAATTAAGTGTAGCTTTCATTCTTATGTCTCCCAAGACTGATTTACATTTATCAGTTTTACAGATCCCTAGATTAGTTTTATAGTTTTTTCTGCTTTCTTAATTGAATCTAAAACAAAGGAAGAAATTTCTCTTCTTGAAAGTAAAACAAGATCCAGAATGAATTATGAAAATTGCTAATGCATAGGGAAAGAGGGAAAGTCTAGATTTTCTAAGGAAAAAAAAGAATCTTTGCTGTCGTAAAATGACATAGCTTAATTCATTTCCATTAAGCTCTGTTTTATTCTTTTCTCATGGCATTGCTTAATTAAGATGAAGTGAATATTTTTTATGCATTAAATGAGACTTGGAAATTGTAAATAGGAAAAAATTGAAATAAGTTCGAAATATAAATGCTTTTCCTGTAATACTTTCATTATACAGAAAATGTAAAAGTCGAATTGAATATGGCATAACAATAGCAAATTTATTAGTAAATATAGTTAAAAAATAATATTAACAACAACAACAACAACAACAACAACAAAATAACATAAAAGAAGAAGAAGAAGAAAAGTAAAAAGAAAGAAATCAATAAGTATATATGAATATATTAAATCTAAATAATTATCATTTACTCTGAGAAAAAGAAATATATATATACCACCTTCATCTAGATTGACATGTGGCCATTTCCGAAATCCCTTAACTAGAATTATAGATTTCCGAGCTATGCGCATAAGGCACGCCAATAAACTGAATAGACAGAATGATCCAGAATTTCTAGTCTACACATTTCTAGAGGGTGAAACTATATTCTGAGTATCATGAATATTCTGAATCTTTTGTATTGCGAGAAATTCTCGCTTCACTTTCTAGAATTGGGTCATGATCCAAGATTATATAGTTGCTAAAACCCGCCTCTTGTAGTCTCATTTATTTGCAGAGATTTTTAAAAAAACTTTGCCCTCGATAATATAGGTAAACGCTCTAGAATTCCAATAAGGGTTTCTAGAACTCTCTACCAAAAGGGACTAGAATTCATAATTATGACATGGAACTATTTTTTCTAGAACCACAATGCAGATTCTAGATGTCAGTTACAGAATTTTTTCTCAGTGTAGGTCTGATTGACAATCCATTATTTTTAATAAATTATTTTGATCGTTTAATCGTTAGAGCAGGGAATTTTATATAAAGAATGCATCAATATTTTACTTATTTTATTTATTTATTTATTTTGTTAAATATTGTCTAAAACAAACTCCACTATTCTACGATTCTCGGGAATAATTAGAATATATATCAATTAAATTAATCTGTTTATATTAAGCACAGTTAAATTTTAACAATTTTCCTTAATTGGGAAGTTTTAAACTCCGATGTGTTGGAATAGATAAAGTAAATTGTACATCTAGATCAGTAAATGATGTTGGTATTAGTGAAGGAATTAAGGCCGATTATCTATACGAAAGACCTAGGCCAGCAGGAACCCCTTTTAAGGGGACACTGTAATTATCATCGCAGGAAACCCGAGCTAATACTGTTCTATGGGGAATTTTTCTCTATTATAATTCCTTAACTAATACATTTTTTTAAATTTCGATTACACATTCAGAAAATTAAAAAGTGTTAGACTGATTATCATTATTATTATTATTATTATTATTATTATTATTTTTTTTTTTGAATATTTTATTTTGAATCTGTAAAATGCAAAAATTCACACATTGAAAATTCGCATTCACTATGAAGACTACTCCAATAGTTCTATCTGAGAATTAAACCATTTCAAATTTTCTTCTCTCGTACAATTCATAAATTACAGGGTGACAGGAAATAACTTGGACACACATGATACATAGTAACTTTAATGCTAATGAAAATATTACGACCAAACTTCAAAATAAATATGAATACATTATTTTGTCTAATATATTTACAAATTTTCAAAGTGGCTACATTTAGCTTTGATACAGAGCTTCAAACGTGTCACAAAATTTTCGGTTATGGGCCGCAACTCACTTTCTGATATTTTATCCCATTCCTTGATTAAGGATTTCTTTAGGGATGCCAAAGTTTCATGAGGTTTAGCACACACCCTTGTCTCCAATATGGACCAAACAGAATAATCCATTGGGTTCAAATCTGGGAAATACTCATTCTTGAGCTCCAATGAAGTCAGAAAAATTTGTCTTGCACCAATATTGAGTGCCTTTAGCTCTGTGTGCTGGTGCGGAATCCTGTTGGAAGGTACATCTTTTGTTTCCAAAGAACTTTAAAACGACTTTGCGACCAAGGTAAGACAACACCTTCCAAAATGAGTTTACGATATGTTTGTTGATTAATCTTTATCCCTTGATCTACAAAAACAAGCGCTGTTTTCTCACTAACACATATCCCACCCCAAACCATTACAGATTGGGGTCGTTGACGCCGTTCAACAATGCAAGAAGGTCCAGGTGCTTCTGCTGACCAAATTCTATCATTATGGCTATTGTGAGCTTGTTCAATCGAGAACAGTTTCTCATCTGTGAAGACAAATGTTTGCCATCGATCACCTGCGGCCCACACCTTTGAAGTCTTGTGCGTTTGTTCTCTGCTGTTAGCTTTTGAGCCTGTTTCATTTTGTAAGGGCGAAGACCAAGCTCTATTCTTGCCATCAAACGTGCGGTTTCTCTGTTGATCTTCATCTCTCTAGCAACCTTTCTCATTGAAATCCTAGGATTTCGTTGAACTCGGTTTTTGATAACTTTGCGGTTTCTTGATGCGCTAACTGTGCGCTTTCTCCCTCTTCCTGGCCTGTCACCATCATGTCTGAGTTCTTTAAACCTTTTGATTGTGTATGAAACCGTCTGCTTAGGCACTTTCAATAGTTGAACAATTTCCCATTGTTTCTTTCCTTATAGCTCAAGTATGGCAGATCATTTGTTAACCATAATGGTTATCACAACTAACTTACTTACACCTGTTTAGTCGCTTTCTAGGATCAATACTTAATGAAATAAATTTATAACTTAAGCGGTAGTTACAGATATTTCGTTTGAAACTTCGTCCAAGTTATTTCTTGTCACCCTGTAAAATGTTGTCCTAACCAAACTTTAATTTTTAACTAGAGACCATTCTGTTTCCTTTAACTGGATGTTGTATCCTGGATGTTCGGACATCTTGCTTTATTCAAATTAGTGTACTACAAATTAATGGCAACTTTTTTTTTTTTTTTTTATTTTTTTTTTTGCTGTATGAAAAAAATCGTCGCCATTACTATTATTATTATTATTATTATCATTATTATTATTTTCCTGTTTAAAAGAAATCGTCCTCTCGTCCTAATAAAACTAGTTGGCATAGGTGGACTATGCTCAGTTCCCCATCATATTTATGTTCTCATAAATTTCTAGCGAGACATATTATAATCATGTTAAAAGGAATGAATTTGACCAAAGATTGATACAGTGACAGAATGAAATCCCCGCCTAATAGGCTATCCACCGTTCACTTCGATATATTTATCTTATTCTAATCTATTAATTTATTTTATCGGGGTCGATTCCGTTGTTTAGTTTTCATGCTACTATTTCCAAAGCAATAATCCTCAAAATTCATATTTATATGAAAAATTTACAATTTCCCTATGTTGATAAAATCGTAAATTACGATTAATTTACGAAATTTTCCTATTAGAATATTTGTATTCAATCATGTTCAAACAAATATCGTAAAAGTAATTTTAAAGTTGTCTAATGTATTTATGATCCTCAAAATGGAAGTTTATGCTCAATTTTGCCTTATTTTGACATGTTAAGTAAATCGTAAATTCCAAATAACTTACGAAATTTTTAAATTGGAAAAATCATAGTCTATGATATTCATGCCACTATCCTAAATAATATTTCGAAAGTGGTTTGACATCTTTACGATGAAAATATCCCTCACGATTGACGTTTATGTGAAATTTTGCTCTATTCTGCCATGTTAAGAAATTCGTAAATTTCCAATAACTTACGAAATTTTAATACTCAAAAATTCATAGTCATTAATATTCATGCCAGTGTCCTAAATAATATTTCAAAAGTAGTCTGACATCTCTACGATGAAAATATCGCTAAAAATTGACGTTTATGTGAAATTTTGCCCTGTACTGCCATGTTAAGAAATTCGTAAATTTCCAGTAACTTGCGAAATTTTCAAAGTAGCATATTTATAGTTACTGATGTTCCTTCCGGCATGAAAACTGATATTTTAAAATTGATCTGACATTTTTACAGTAAAAATTTTCAATTTAATGCACGTTTAAGTGAAATTTTGTGCTATTCTCCCATGTTAAGAAAATCGTAAATTTCTAATAACTTACGAAGTTTTTTAATTCGAATGTTGCAAATAAATAGGGTTCTTGCCAGTATCGAAAGTAATATTTTAAAACTGATCTGACCTCTCTGCGATTATTTGTTCGTGAGATATCGTGTAAACAGACTAACAAACTAACGGACTAACGGACTGACCCACTAACGGACTGACACACTAACAGACACCCTACAGACAGACACCGTACAAATTTTGTCATTTTCGGATTCCTCACACCTGAAAACGTATAAAAAAGTCAAAAAACCGAGGTCGAAATTTTTCACGATTACCTAAGTTCCCCATACCTATAGTATGATGGGGAACTAATAAATGCATTTTACTAATTTTAATTTGTACCACAAGGCCCGATATTCACAAAAAATACTTTTAAGTTTTCCCAGAAGCAAGAGGAAAAAACTAAAAACCTTATGTTGGCAAATACATCTTAATTTATTATTATTATTATTTTGCATTATTTATTTTCGTCGTTTGGCAGTATGCAAAAATTTTAAGCAACTTTATTGTTGCCACATTCTGCTAATTAAACTTGTTATATTCTTCTTCCGTAAAGTACAGTGATTTCCTGGATTAGGATCAATTATTCAATCCGTGCGAAATTGAAACATATAAAACTTTATTCCATAGACTAGAATAAAATCGACTTTACTACGCTTGTTGAAATAAAACTTTATTCTAGAACATATTTGAATTGATCATGGCTGTCTGTCATCCTCGAATTTAGATAAAAATTGGTTTTAGTTTCCACTTATGCACGTTTCATCATTGATTAAACTTCAATTAAAATTCAAATATTATTATTTTTTTCATTTGGTTCCTTGCAAAGAAATATTGATTACTCTTATTAATTTTCCGCGTTTGTGAATTTCCCAGATTTAAAATAAATTTTAAATTGCTAATTTTTTCTTTATTAAATTATAAATTAAAACATTGTTCTTCTACCAGAAAACACAGCTAATGATTCACTCGGTCTTCGTTATTTAATTTGTAGAAAGAAAAATAAAGTTCGAGGAGAAACTTTATTTCAATTGCTTGCAAAAATAAAAAAAAAACTAATATTACAAAGAATGAATGATAAATCAATTTTTATTCAATTTTAAATACCTGAAACAAAATGAAATCTTTCATCATTATTAATAATTAAAGTTAATGAAAAATTATGGTTCCTTAGCCGAACATAAATTTGCAGATTTTAAAACTGGGGAAAATTAAAAAATGGATGCTGAAAGAAAAGTTATTATATTTCGTGTCCTTGTCCGAAAAGAAATTCAGTTATTAAAGTTAATGACAAAAGTTATTATTATTATTATTATTATTATTATTATTTTACGAAAAACATTACTTTATTTCATGTAATTTTCATAAGTTGAGATAATATTTAAAACAAAAAACCTGGTGTGTCATTCACATGACTTTCTCTTACATTGCATTTCAATACCATAAAGACGTATTGCAGATATGACGTGAGATCAATGAGGTAAGATAATAAAGTTCAATCTACTTTAAGTATAATTTAAAATAGGTTTTGGAACAGATTTAATTGAAATAAAATTCTGTGTGGGGGGGGGGGGGGACCGAACCCTCAACCCCGTTTTCAGCTATATTGCCTATATATATATGTATATATATATATATAATCCTCTTGATAGTAGAAGCAGAGAATGAAAACGAAGAACAGTTAGTCAAACAATTCACCAAAGAGACATACACACGCCAAACAAAGCAACAAGATTTCCCAAATTGGCTCAATTATCAAGTTCAACAATAGCACTGACGCCAATCCACTGTACAACAATACCTGTTGAAAATTGAAATAGGACCGTGTAATTAGATTCTGATGAAAAGAAGGTTGACTCTAGAACACTATTTCAAGGTGAAAAAAGAGAACCATGTAATGAACAATAATGACCCATCAAGCGCAGTAGAAGCCAAGCAACAGACACAAGACCACCGAAACTACAAAGACCAACAAGAATGAACATTTTTTCCATGCAGGAGAAGCCCAGAAATGTGAAAAATAAATAAATAAATAAATAATTCATCAGGGGATGAAATACACATATCCAAAGAAACCAAACCTAATCCTTAACATCCCGCAAAACAAACGATACAACAAACCATCTCAACCAAATCCCAACAGAAAAACTCAAACTAAATCGAAATCCAGGGAAAAAAACAACCCAAAAAACCCAAGTAAGGAAGGAAGGAGGCAAGCGGCAAGACCTGTGACCTATACTTTTTTTTTTCAGTTAGGCTTGTTATTAATTTGCCATTAAACTTGCATATCTTGATCAAATTTTTCAAATGGTAACTTAATATGAACTTCAAAATACCAAATTTGAATTTCCTGCGATTATTTGTTTTTAACTTATGATGATAAAGGATATACATTCTTATCAACCTGATCAAAATTAGTCTTTCACAATCAAAGCACCTTAAAATGTGAAATTATACAAAAATACCAGAGTTGAAAGTACAACTCAAAAACAATATTTCGTTTACAGTATCGGAGTGAAAAATTAATTTTGCTTCATGAGCAGTGTTTGCCCGCATAGTAAACTATAGCAATGCACTTCCATCAATTACATTCAGTAAAAGAGAATTGTAAATAGGGTAAGGTGGGATAAGTGGGCCACCCCCCCCCCTGGCATTTCCCCAGTTATTGACTCAAAAAAAATCTGTTATAATAATTTTATGTACCTACCCCAATAGATGTAGAAAACATTATGGCACCGTTTTCATTTATGTGTGTGATAAGTTACAAGCCTTTTTGTGACGATTTTTAAATTTGCAGTCCTATCGTAATTCGCGCCATCGTACTAATTATTTTTTTTCTTCCAAACCGTTCATGATACAAACTAAAACTTTAAATATTTTGAAAGTGCATAAAACACAGAATCTTTTTGTAGTATCGTGTACTCATGAGGTTAATAAGGTTGGAAAAAAAATTGGGGGGCCCACTTGCCCCGTGTTTGGGGTAAGTGGGCCACCACAATGGCGGGGTAAGTGGGCCACCCACCCCAACTCTTTAATATAGTTAAAAAATAGTCATATGCACTGATTTATAGGGTTTACCTCTGGATGACTCCACCAGTAGTGATTCAAGTTCCGAAGATGAACAATCAGTTATTACCCAGTACCACAGGACTTAAAAATGGGGATTATGCCTTTGTCCAGTTTGAAGGCAAAAAAAAAAAGAAATAGTATGTTGGCTTGGTATTAAATGACAGTCAAAACGATGAAGATACAGTTGTCATGTAATACATGCACAAAGACACAACTATGCGTAATAACTTTTTCCCCCCCTGAAGCTAATGATATTCATGATGTATTCCTAGAAGATGTTGTGCTGAAACTAAATAAACCAACACTTCCCAAGAGACTTTCAAAATACATGTTTACCAACGATTTATCAAGATATAATGTTCACTAGCATGTAATACTGCCATAGGCTAGTTTAAACTTTGTAAAGTAAAAAGTTGAAAATTTGACATTTTTTTCTTTTAGCAGGCTTGTGTGCAGAAAAAGTTGCTATGGGTGAACTAATGGAGATACTTCAGTGATTTTTTTTTCAAAGATTCAGAAAACCATGTAGATTGTCCCACTTGCTCCACCAAATCTCTACCAGTTATGTGTAAAAATATATTAAGGGGGGGTCCCACTTACCCCACCTTGCGGGGCAAGTGGGCCACCCCGATGACTACCCAAAATAATTTTTTTTTTAATTCATCATTTGCCAATTTGGTTAGAGGTTGCCATGGGTACAGTAACAACATATGAGTGAATGAACCGCAAAAAAAAAATTAAGTTGTTAGGCCTATTACATCCGGTGCTATGTTGAGCTAAAGTCGAATTATGCCGAAAAGGGGTCCCATTTACCCCACCTTACCCTAATCTCTAAAAAAAAAAGAGTTAAATTGAGCACGTGTCATTTGTTAATTATATTAAAAACACTTTAAACACACGTAAAATAAAATTTTATTTAAAAGATGTTAAAAAAAATTATCCGAAGCTTTTCGCTTTAATAGTAAAGCATCGTCAGGGATTTTTATTATTCGTTTCTAATGAGCAGTTTTTAAATATTTTTTTTCTTTTCACAGTCAACAGTTAAGTCTTTTAATAACGTGAATATCAGTAAAGTCAATTTGAAGTTCGATAAAGGTTGAATCAAGGAGCTAAGAAAAATAAGAGAAGCTGGAACTATTGAAGTATCACACGAGGCTATTGTAGGAGAAAAACCATCATAAATTAGCAGATATAAACTATTATCTATTTTGTAATTTTGTGCCAAATTATTGGCAAAATTGCAGCATCTTTGGAATTTATTGTATTTTTGCATTTAATTATATAATAGCTTCGAAAATGCAAAGTTCTTGGACAGTAGATAGCCCACCTAATTTTCATTATTCTTATTTATTATTTATTTTCCCATAGTTTTTCTCCTACAATAGCCTCGTGTGATATTTCAATAGTTCCAGCTTCTCTTATTTTTCTTAGCTCCTTGATCCAACCTTTACCGGACTTCAAATTGACATTGCTGATATTCACGTTATTAAAAGACTTAACTGTTCACTGTGAAAAGAAAAAATATTTAATAAATGCTCATTGGAATGGAATAATAAAAATTCCTGATGATGCTTTACTATTAAAGTGAAAAGCTTCGGATAAATTATGTCCCCCATACGCGCAGGGCCCGACTATGCTTTTTGAAGACCCGGGGCACTGATGCTATTCGGAGGCCCCCTTACCCTGCTCTAAAGAGCTTGCCAAAAGGATCTATTCTCAAATATGAAAATAAATAAATAAAAATATTGCATTTTTAAAATTTTTCCTTCAATTATACCTTCTCTTTCCTCTTTTTTCTAGCAACCTATAAACAAAATCATTAGTTTTTTGTTCAAAACAAAAAACTGAAGCATATTGATCAGTCAATGTTTAGGAAATTAGTCACAAAATTTAATAATTGTTTAAGCTCTCTAACAAAATATAGAAAGAAAAATTTAATCAGTTTTTCTTTTTAATAGACATATAATGAAAGAAATTGTGCTATTACTTCTCAATTTTTGGAAATGAGGCCCCCTAAATTTGGAGGCCCTGGGCCAGTGCCCCATGTGCCCGTGCCATAATCTGGCCCTGCATACGCGTAATGTCTTTGAATTCTCTTGGATGACCCTGTAAACGAATTATTTGTTTGGTCTCAATGAAAAGTTTAGTTTTGCATCAATATATGATACGCATTTAGAATACTGATTTCGGATGTCCTGCTATTATTTGTTCCTGAGATATGCTGATAACCGACGCGCACACAGACAGACAGACTAACCACTAAAAGTATGATTTTTCGATTCAGTGGACCTCGGAGCATGGAAATATTACAAAACACTTGATTTCGAAAATGTGGCTTAAAAACAATACTTTCTGTACCATGTATATGGGTAAGAACGTGTAAGAATAAGAATATACGTAAAAATACAAATTCATGAGTTTGTAAATGGGTAAAGAAGGGTACATAATCCGTCATGTAGGCAGTTGCATGCAAATAATTACTAAAATATCGTAAAACGATTTTAGTTTTCAGCTCCCGATTAAAAAAACAAGGATGTTACAAGTTTGAAGCAGTGTTCCAAAGTAACTGTACACTAATACGTAAATATTTAAGACTAAAATTTTAGTATTAATAAAACCACTTGCTGAAGTTAATTCACAGGCCTGCGATGAAATTTTTTTCTTTAAGGTGTTGTGTTTTTCTGGTGTGTTTTTGAATGCTGATTGAGGAAAAACTATTCAAAAATTTCCATCACGTACAATTTTGACAAAAAAGGTGATTTTTTGAGCTTAAAACTTCTCTTTTTCAACTCCTATTTAAGTTATTTTCCGGAAAATCTGGGTGATGTGAATGAATAACAAAAAGAGCTTTTTCATCAAGGCATCAAAGAAATGTAAAAAAGGTATTAGGGTCGATGGAGTGTTAACATGTTAGCAGATTATTCTTGGATGCTACATAGAGAATTCCCCCGTTCTCTCCAAGCCT
Source organism: Salticus scenicus (assembly GCA_963930645.1). NCBI lineage: Eukaryota > Metazoa > Arthropoda > Arachnida > Araneae > Salticidae > Salticus > Salticus scenicus. Next base: position 101,360,437 of record OZ005660.1, read on the forward strand.
TTCAAGCCATTCACGAAAGATAACACTCTGAAGGGAACTTTCGCGTAAAGAAACACATTTAAAAGGTAATGTATAAACAATAGCCTGTTTTAATGCATTTTATAAATGAAAAGTTTCGAATTTATTGTTGTTTTTGTGATATCGAAAATCACATATTCAAAATTACGTATTATTTCTCAAAATTTAATTCATTTCCCATCTTTATGAAGAGCGATTCTAAAAACAGTATACCATTTAAAATCAAGTTTGCGGTTTCTCAGCAGGCAAAATATCTATACTCTCTCTTTGTTTCTTACCAAAAAAAAAAAAAAAAAAAATCTGAGGCAAAGCTTTAGCTGGGATAGTTCTCCTTTCTTCTCAACAAAATAAAATAGAATGAGTTTTGCTGGCGTTGTCATATGTAGCAAAGAATAGATATGCTCTTTGAAAAGAAAGTTATGTAGTTCAAATCGGCTCAAAGGTTTATGAAACCATAACAAGTAAAAACATCTATTGTGAATAAAATTCTAGAGGTTGGATTTCTTACATACATTTTTCATTTTCCCAAGATCTTTTAACGATATTTTTGGCTAAAATTAGGGTTGCCAATATATTTAAAAATATATACTGATTACAGCGTAACTGAAAAAAAAAAATGGATGTTGTTTTGATTTCTTTGAGATTTAGGTTTGATGATCATATTGTGGTTTTTGATGAGAAGTAACTGAGCCAAAATTTAATCACTTTTTCTTCGACTTCAGAGATGTAAAGACTCTCCGCATATCTCCCCGTGTCCCCGTCTTCATCCTTATTAACAACTTGTTATCATGAATTTTTTTTTTTTTTTTTTTTTTTTTTTTTTATGATTTCTTTCTCAAGACATGATAAATTAATGTAACACTGGAATATTTTTGTCGAGATTTTAAGTAAAATAAAATATTTCAAATCAGCAAGTTCAACTTGGATTATTGTGCCTCAACGTAATTACTGTCATTTGCTTGAAGGAATATTGAAAGTTTCTCACTCTATTTTCGTAGCATATCTCTTCATTAACTAACCGAATTTATGAAGCAAAAACTGTTTCTTCGTCTAAACAATATATCTAAACAGACCAACAAACAATATAACAGTCTTTGTATCGATTCTCCTCTCTTCTTATATTCATCCTTATTTTGAAAGAAAACCTAAAAACCTACGTGATAAGAAGAAAAGACAAGCATTTCTGAGTTTAGCGTATTAAAATACGTTAGAGACACCTAACACAGGGAAAAAAAAAAAAAAAATGAAAAGTACGATTTCGCAAGCCTGTGTTATTTTGTGCTTAATATATGCATTTTTTTAAATATTTTTTAATTTTACCCTCCTTTAACCCAATGAAACATGTTTTTAGAGAGTGACAATTAAATTTGGTACATTTAGAAAAGTACCATATACGTTTAAATTAAAAAAAAAAAAAGACAAAGAATGAAAACAGTTTGTTGCTTTAAGTGAGTGTACTTTGTACAGTAGATGAATATGCCACTGAAACTGCTGTCTTAAGGGTATTTCCCCAATGATAACGCGTCAAATTCTGAGCCACATGTTTGTGAATTTATATTGAAAGGTTATACTTAGAAATTTCTTCCATTATCTCAATTTTGTAAAAAAAAAAAAAGTTTTGGTGAGAACTTATTTATTAGAGATATTTTATAAAAATGCATTAAATTTAAAAAAAAAAAAATATCTTATAAAAATGTATTAAATTCTTAAAGAACTTTCTATGATTTATTTATTTATTTATTTATTTATTTATTTTTATAAAAGTTTTGTTGTTGAACTTTTATGTCAGAACTTTAATCGTAAAAGTTCTTGTGAATCAGTTAACCGAAACTTCTTGAAAAAAGTTCTATAATTATTTTAAACACTAATTTGAAGACTGTATATCTGCGCTTGTGCGGATGGGCCAGTTTGCAACATTGGAATAACTTTCTATCATGCATTTATTATTATTATTATTATTTATTAGAGCGCTGATTTATTCGATATAGATCTTAGCTATGTTTGATAAAAATCTATTGATAGGATTTTTTTTTTTTTTTTTAATATAATTTTTTTAAATGTGAATCTCTTCAGGCCATTTTACATTAATATATTTAAATTACCAAGCTATCAATTTTTCAACTTCCGAAACATCTTAGATGATAAAAGATTTATGGAAAAAAAATCTTTAAAAAAGTGCAAATAATATATATCTATATAAATTCCATAAAATGTGCATCTATATAAATTCGCTGTAAAAAGTTATTATTAGTTAACAATTCAAACTTCTTTAAGTTCAATTTTTAAATTAGAGATTTATAGAAAAATAATATTTAATTAAAATTAAAGCCAGCATGCGTTAATATTTCATAATTTGCGCTCTTTCAATTGAAAATTACATATTTTATGAAAAAAAAATCTCGTGTAACATTCACGTTACTTTCTCTTACTCTAGTAAATGTAAAAAGTTTTTATATACATTGTATTTCTGTGTGAAGAGGGAGGGGGGTTATCATCCATTTTAACTCACGTTTAATTATTCTACCTATATTCATAAATCATCTTAATTGTTATTATATATATATGTAACGTTATAACGGAGGTCCCGTAATATTAAATGGGTCGGTATTCCAGTCATGTGAGCATCTTAGAAAGGATGAGGAGTCCAGAATCACTAATAATCCTTTATTAAGTTCCAGATGCAGTCTTGGCCTGAATGTTAGACATCCTGAGCGTCATAAGTCCCGTAACTATGCCGAAAGTCAGCCCTTCTCCGTAGCGACGTCCCATCGGGCCCGCGGGATTCGTTAGCGAGCTGTTACATGATAAGATTAATATTTAACGTAGATTTCCTAAGCAAGTCAATATCGGAAAAAAGCCACGATTTCTCGTGTGTCCCAGCTTAAATACCATCTATTTCGGCGGGAATATTTAGTCCTGCCCTGCTTAATCATTGGCTATTAACTTTATGATTGACAGTCCAGCTCAGGCTTGGATCCCCAGGATTAATTAACATGCATTACTTAACCACAAGAAAAGGAAGTTTGCACTTATTCAGCACTTTTTATTCTGAAAGTTGTTCAATTTTTCTGATTTTCGCGTTATAAAGTCTTCTGCTGTGAAACAAAGTTTAAAGGCGCACTTAAAAATTATTAGCGATTTCTAGATTTAAAAATAGGGTTTTAATTATTTAAATTTAACAATTTTTTATCCCTTTCATATCCCACCCTCCCAAGCTAGATCCCCCGGGTTTGCCTGCAAAGCCGTGGGATATATATATATATATACATATATATATATATATATATATATATATATATATATATATATTAAATATTCAAAGAAATTTTACTTACACTCACTTAAAAACTTACCGAACTTAGATAAAATATTTAAGTAACATTCCGATATGATCCTCGAAAAGGATACTTTGAACTCCCTTCATTTATTTCCTTTTAAATTAAACTGAAAACAGACACATATTCCAATCTCTAAAACTTTCCTTTTCATGTAGGGAACCTGAAAACGCGCAGTTATAGTAATTACTGGACACCAAATACTGGTCTCCAAGCAATATTTGGTCGGTCATATTAGTACGAGAAACTAATTGTAATTCTTAAACAAATTTCATGGACAAGATATAATTTGCAGAAGCATTTTCATCAATTATAGTAGACAGAGCAGAAAAGAATGTATTCACATAAATTTGAATACGCCTGTATATCCTCTAAAAATTGTATATACATACTACTTAGTATATTTAAATTTAGGACAGGAAAAAAATTAAAATTAAATGTACCATTACTTGAAATGCAGTTCGAAGGACATGACAGAGAGAGACATAATTTCCTATAAATGTATATAATGAGAATTATTTATTACTTTTTAATGTAAAATTAAATATATATATATATATATATATATATATATATATATATATATAATAACTGACAAAAAAAAAAAAGAAGAAGAAGAACGTTACATGTAGGGATATATAGCTTTCCACCGTGGGGGTGAAAAGATTTTCAATATGGATGGGTATCTTTCACACACACACACACACAAAAGAACTTGTCAACATTTCTTTAAAACGAATTATTCAAACATAGATCTGTCATAATTTAAAATGAAATTATCTATTTTATTTCTAATAGATATATATATATTTATCTAAGATGTTAAGATGTTTTTATGATTTGCATAAAATTGGTTTTCTTTGCACATTTAGTCTTATACTTCTTTGTGAAGAAAGTCATCAGCATTCACCATGGAAAATAATTCTGATAAATAATGATTTTAATAAATAATATGTACAGTGGAATTTTTACAGGAAAATATCGAACAAAGTTTCGAGGGGCGGCCCACGACACACTAGTTTATCTATGTCTCTAACCCTTCTTTTGTAACAAAAAAACCACCTTATAATTTTAAACATTTTTAAACATTTTAATTCTTAGAATATATGAAAACTTCACATTCTGAGCTAAAAATCTAACAAAATCCACCCATAGATATAGCAATAAGACATAGATTGATCATGGAGGGAAAAAAGTTATTCCTTTTTACTCCAAGAAAGACAGCCATTTTGCCAGTTAATGGCACGTCTTTCTCCGACTGGATACACACGGATAATTTAGCAAATAAAATTTATGAATAATTTATGTACTAAAGGTGAATGAAAAGCTACAGATACAATTTCAAATTCATTTTTCTTTTTCTTTCTTTTTTAATTTATTAATTTAGTTAATAACTCTTTTTTTTATACTAAAACTAAAGTTCTTTTCCTGCGCCGCTGCTATCTGTATTTAAAAGAATTTTAAAAATTCTATATGACTTACTAATATAAAATCTTAAAAAATATCAAACTTTTAAAAAAAGTATTCTATTAAAAATCAAAACAGTTTTTATTTACTAATAATTACAAAGCAACTGATTATACAAATTATATTTTCACAATTCAGTCAAATATAATTTACTTTTATGATAACTTATCCCATTTCTTTTCATAAATTTATTAGAAGAATTAAAAGATGCAATATTTTGACATTTTGAAAATTCATCAATATTCTATTCTATTACAATTTCCGAGTTTCAGTCATAGATATAGTAATTTATATAGATCTATCATCCCCAAGTTAACGAGCAAAGATTTTTTATGTCGAAAAAGTTTTTTGGCATCAGCCATTAGAGAGTTAAAACTCGAAAATAGTAATAGAATAGAATGTTAATGAATTTTGAAAATGCCGAAATATTGCATGGCTTAAGTGTTGCATGGCCCAAGCTATAATTTTTTTTTTTTTTTTTTTTTTTTTTTTTTTTTTTTTTGGGGGGGGGGGGGAGGCTAAGAGTTTTCAAGATGTTATTCCAGATCAATGAAAAATTTACAATTGTAACATTCAAATGTGTTGCATGGCTTAAGTGTTGCATGGCCCAAGTGTTCTAATAAATATATGAAAAGAAATGGGATAAGTATTCATAAATAAATTATATTCAAGTAATTTATGAAAAATAAAAATTTTATAAGAAGTTGCTTTGTTATTAATATGAAACAATTACTGTCGGAATATTTTTTTTAAATTTTAATATTTTTTAATACTTTATATTAGTAAGTAATATGGAATTCTCAAAATTATTTTAAATGTAGTTAGCAGTCGCGGGAGTTTTAATATATGACTAATATGTTGTGGTCACCACAAGACTTTCTTCTACATACAATCCTATACAAATTTACGCAATACAAATTATTTATTAAATTATAATTTATTAAAATTATCTTTCATGATGAATGCAGACGATTTTTATCTCAAAGAAGCATAATAATAAATACTGAAAGAAAGAAAGTGAGTTTTGTGCAGACATGAGTATACTAGTATATAAAAAAGAAAGAAAGAAAGGGAAAGGAAAATTAAAAGAAAGAAAGAAAGAAAAATGGGTATCTGGAGTTTTTCATTCTCTTTTAGTACATAAATTTTATTTGCTAAATTATCTGTGTGTATTCCCGTGTATATTCACTCGCGAAAAGACATCCATATGAGAGTAAAATGACCGTCTTTTCCTAAATGAAAAGGAATCAATTTTCCCCCCTCAATAATCAATCTATGTCTTATTACTATATCTATGGTTTCAATACCAGTTAATGGCTGTTGCCAAAAAATTTTTCGGCATCAAAAATATTTGCATGATAACATGGGGATGATAGATCTATATAAATTACTATATCTATAAATCCACCATTTTCTTAAACATTATAACTCTTTTGCTTTAAATGGCAATAATAAAGTATCATAGCCTAACACTTACTTAAAATGTAAAAGGAATTCTCTAATTTCAAGCTACTAAAACTACTTGAAACTCGAGAAACATTAGATTTCCCCGTTAAAATGTATAAAAATACTTTCTGTGGTTAAATTGCCTGATGAGTGCCAAATATTTCCTTCTTCCCTTTATATCAAGCTACGAGAGTTAAAATTAGTTAGAGGGTAATATTACCGCAGAAAATTTTAGTTATTGGGTTTAACTTTTCTAAACAGAGCATGATAAAACTAGAATTATTTCTGCGCTTCATGGCAATATTTTGGGTAAATATGAGAATCTCGATTTTGAAATACAGTTACTTTTGAAAACAAGGATTAGAAAAATGGTCAAAAATTATATAAGCAGTTCAAAATTAAGTGAAGAATTTAATGGAATATTCACAAGTGGCTTTAAAAATAATATACTTTGAAGTGTTTTTTCAATTTCCAAAAAACTGCCAACTTTTTTACACTATTTGAAATTTAGTTTTTTATTCACGCTCCCCCCCCTCCCCCAATTAAAAAAAACTAGTATGTTGTGGCCACCACAAGACTTTCTTCTATATTTTCCTATATACATATTCAATCAGTAACAATATTAAAAAAAAAAAAAAAAAAAAAAAATTACGATTTTTTTCTATTTTTTTTTTTTTTTTGGTAAAAGTAATACATATTCAAACAGTAACAATATTAAAAAAAAAAAAAAAAAAAAAAAAAAAAAAAAAATACGATTTTTTTTCTAAGTTCTTTTTTTTTGTTAAAAGTAAAAAAAATCGGTAACTTTGTTTTAAATTATCACAGATTTATAGTTCAACCATTCGTTTAAAAGGTATTGACGAGATCTTTCGAAAGATACCCATCTTGAAACTTTACCCCCCCGGGGGGGAACCGGTGCCCCCACATGCACAAAATTGTTTTCGTAGTTAACTACTGCTATTATCAATAATTCATATTAATTTTAAAATCACAAGTTTAAAATAACGCTCACTATGTACATTTATACGAAATTTTGTCCTATATTGCCATGTTAAAAATTTAGAAAAAATGCGATCACAGCGCCACCTGTTGAGCTACTGATCCCTAAATGTAATCAGCACCAGTTTATGTCGGGGACCAACTAAATACCAAGTTTGGTTAAGTTTCGTTTTAAAAAAAAAATACGATTTTTTTCCAAGTTTTTTTTTTTTTTTTTGTTAAAAGTAAAAAAATCGATAACTTTGTTTCAAATTGTCACAGATTCATAGTTCAATCATTCGTTTTAAAGGTATTGACAAGATCTTTCGAAAGATACCCATCTTGAAAATTTACCCCCAGCATGGGGGGGTTCTTCCCCCCCAGGGGGGGGGAACCGGTGCCCCCACATGCACAAAATTTTTTTCGTAGTTAACTACTACTATTATCAATAATTCATATTAATGTTACAATCACAAGTTTAAAATAACGCTCATTATGTACATTTATACGAAATTTTGTCCTATGCTGCCATGTTAAAAGTTTACATAAAATGCGATCACAGCGCCATCTGCTGGGCGATTGATCCCAAAATCTAATCAGACCCTTTCCATGTCAGGGTCCAACTATACACCAAGTTTGGTTCAATTTCATTCATCGGTTCGTGAGATACGGTGTAACATACGAAATTTTGCGATCACAACGCCACCTGCTGGACGATTGATCCCCAAATCTAATCAGCACCATGCCCCGTCAGGTTCCAACTATATACCAAGTTTGGTTGAATTTCATTCATTGGTTAGTGAGATTCGGTGAAAAATACGAAAATTTGTCCTATACTGCCATGTTAAAAATTTACATAAAATGCGATCACAGCGCCACCTGATGGGCTATTGATCCCCAAATCTAATCAGCACAATGCCCCGCCAGGGTCCAACTATATACCAAGTTTGGTTGAATTTCATTCATTGGTTCGTGAGATACGGTGAAAACACTAAACCACAGACAGACAGACAGACAGACACACAGACAGACATTTTTAAAAAAACTATCAATTCGTGTCCAGGACATCCCAAAGCGTGTAGATCCGTCAAAAAACGGAGGTCGAAAATTTTCGCGAATCCAATACTTTCTCTATATTACATATAGAAGAAAGTAATAATAACAAAAGTACTAAAAATTCTGTCAAAGACAGAATTTAGTTTAGTACGAAGGACTATTAACCTCAATCTGTAAAAATTTTATTTTTATTTTTCGATTTTTAATTTTAATTTATATTTTATCTCATTTTTTGACCGTAAATCTGCGCCACGTACTTTTTAAAATGACTGAAATGAATTAAAATGAAGTGCTTCCAAATAAATTTCATACTTAATTTAATTTTAACAAATCTAATTGTCGGGTAGAAAAACTGTTTGCACCCCTGGATTCAGAAAATCTGCCCCTTTCATTACATGTCGAACTTGAAACATAATTTTGTACAATTGAAATACGCATCACGCATAAATAGTTAAAAATTATTACTGATCTATATTTTTATAGTTTTAATTTTTTAACTTAGTGCATTAGTAATTACATTTTTAATTATTTTTAAAATAATTTACGAGCTGTGTGACAATGAAAATATACTTTACAGTGCAGCCACATATCCTAAAACTAGCAGTGAGGACGCGTCCAAAATGTTGGAGGGATGCCAGCTTGACCGACAGTTTGAAATTTGGAAAACATCCAGTAATTCCGCGCTCTGTGTTATTGCTCATTTTTTCTGAGTCAGATGACTGTCACCCCTATTTTAGCACTGGACTCGTTGAGTTAGCACTTGCGCAGATGCTTCCATGGTTTCATGAAACGTGGTCGAAGAATATTTATGAACTTAAATATGTTTTGAATGATTTTTTAGATGAATCATTAACTTTCATTTAGATTCGGGTTTCGAGTCGGGTTCGAGTAAAAAGAAGTCGGATCTCGGGTCGGTTTCGGGTATCAAAAAATCGGATTCGGATCGGTGCAGGTTGTCAAAATTGTTTATGGCGGTTACGGGTCGGTTTTCAGGTCGATTAAAATTTTTTGCCGGTTTCTGGTCGGGTTTCGGGTTAATTTCAAATTCATCTGTCGGGTTCGGGTCGGGTTGCAGGACTTTTATTTGGGAGAATATCGGCCGATTGGTGGCGCTTCTATCCTGAAAATTTTCCCGTATCTTCAAGATAAAAATTCACTTCCGTTGGACATTTCGTGTAACACCTCTCTGAGATGAATATAGTCTGCAATTATAGTGGAAAAAATAAGAATTAACAATTTGTACTGCGTGAATTTGTATAGGAATATATAGAAGAAATTTTTCTAATGACTACAAATTTTTTTTCTCCTTTTTTTGAATTCCACAGTCATTTTAAGAAGTTATTTCAAACTTGAGCGGAGAAAAGGAAAAGCCTTGTATTTTAATAAAAATTCTCGTCTATTTCCCTCTTTTCCATCACCATTTTTCTTTTTTTTTTTTCCTCGCCTCTAAAAATGTCCCTCTTACATTGAGGGGACAAAAATATTTTGTTTTCCTCTTCTTTTTCTATCCCCGTTTCTGAAGAAAATAGACGCAGGTGGAAGAATTATTATAATTTTTCACTCTTTAAGGGAAGAAAAAAAATGGATTTGAAAGCATAAAAGTGGAAAATACAGATATAATTCCATTCAAGTTTTACGTTTTATTTTTGAAAGTTCAAAAGTAGAAAGTTTGGAATAAATGAATGTAAAAAAGGAAGACGTGCGAACAATCGGTGATGCATGATTTAAGGAGTATAGATTTTTTAAATTTTAAAGGTGGGAAAGAAAAATTTTTAGTTGAATTTCTTCACTTTTTTCTGCTTGGTGTTCTTTATTAAAACCGCTCTTTTTTTTTTTTTTTTTTTTGCGAGTCGACAATAAATGGCTTTCATTTCTTATTCCATGTTTTTCTCAAGAAAAAGATGATGGGGAAAAAAAAGAATGAAAAGAAAAGAAATCATTTCTTTACTGTACCCTCTAGAAAATATCGAGATTTGTGACTGTTATAGTTGTTCTAACAGATGACAGGTAAAATATAATCTTTTAAAATATACCTTTTTTTCCCCTCTCCAAAAATAGTTTTTAAACGATTTTAAAAACTATAAAAGTAGTTTTTTTTTTTTTTTTTAATTATACACTAGCGTAAAACTTTTAAAATATTGAAATTACAATAGAGGGTAAAATTGCATGTCATGACGAGGTAAACAATTGTTAAACAATATATAGAGCCATCTTTCAAATACAGAAATTGTTATTAAACAAGTGAAAAATAGCAAAATTAAATTAAATCTTCAATTTTTATGCAGTATTGATTACAACAAAATACATAAGTCTGCCTCTAAAAAATAATATCAATAACTTTGTGGCACAAATTAAACAGAGAATAAAGGGGAAAAAATAATATTACTTTCATAATTATTAGACATTAACAATTAAGATAAAAACAATTTATATATATATATATATTTTAACTGGTTTGTATCTATATATTTGTGTGTGTGTGTGTGTGTGCGTGTATGTATGTGTTTATCCACATTGGAAAATAGCAGGGTGGCCAAACTTTTTTCTGAAACTCGCAAAAAACAAATCAACAGCACTAAATTTCGTCTGCGAAAATGTGTAATAAATGATCCAATGTTTTGTCCCGAAAAAAATTTAATTTGCTTCACGACAACGCCAGACGGCACTCAGCAATATAGGTCAAATAATTTTTAATATAATAGAATTAACAGTCATGTCACAATCTACATATTCACTCTCTTTAGCTCCTTGTCACTTTGAAAATTTGAAAGAAATTTGGGTGGCTGCTACAGCCAAATTACCTTCCGTCAAAATAAAAGAATTCAATTTTTAATTTCAGTTTTTGATTTACTAATCTACATGATTTTTTCCCCCGTAAATATGGGCTAGTAACCCTTACAAAGAACCCACACGTCGAGCACTCCCCCTCAAGTCTAGGATCCTAGTGCACACAATCGTCCTTATTCCCCACAACCCCACCTATACAAAATTTCACAAAAAGTGACGGGGATTATTTTGTAGGGGACTCTTTCAACTTTAAGACAAACGTTAATAGATATCGTTTATTATTCGAATTATTATTGACTTATATATATGCATTACTCTAACGTTAATTTTTGCAGCAAAGGTTACTTTATTGGTTATTCGAACAAGTGAGGAAAACTACTAAATAATATTAAATCAAATTATATTTTACGCCGTTTGAAACCAACATTCTTTGTCAAACGCCTTTGTCAATCGGCAAAAATTCATTTGTACGGAAAAGGCGATGCTTCAATTAATATCTATGTAATATTTCTCTAATGTGGATCAATTACGATTACATTTTCTCGAAACGATACGATAGTGATGTAAGTAATAAAATACACAAGGATAAAAAAAAATAATATTTATAAAAGGACAATATTTATGCACGTGGTTTCAGCTTAATCGTGGGTGAAAATAAAAAAATTTTCGCTGGACTGAAGTATATATATATATATATATATATGTGTGTGTGTGTAATATTGGGTAAAATATAATAAACTCATACATAATGTATGTAAATATTCAAAACATACATTTCCAAAGGTTACATTAATAAGCATAAGTATGAAAACTTAGCAAAATAATTTATTAATATAATTGAACTAGCATTAATAGGGGCTGATTCAGAAAAAAAAATAGGACCTTTATTTGCCCCTAACAAAGATTAATTCCATAAAATTGGCCTATCTGTATTATAACACATAAGAAAAACTGAATTCAGTCAATAGACTGAAAACTTTCACCCATGAGCTTAATGATCTAATAAGAAAAAATTACGCTTGTCTTATGAGACCATTTTACAGAAAAAATGTATTTTTAAAAGTTGCTTCTTCAGAATCTTTGCGTCATTTAAACCTAGCAAGACTTTAAAGATATATGCAGAATATGAATTATTATCATAAATTGACTAAAAAACGCATAAAAAGTATAATTAAAGTAGGAAGTAGTTTTTTTTTTTTTTTTTTTTTTTTTTTTGACAAAAAAATCATGCAAAAAAATAAATAAATAAATAAAAATAAAATAAAATAAATAAATAAATAAAATACCATTGCCAATATGATGAGAAAATTTAAAGGGAGTCATGGGGTCCTATACTAAAACTGTACTGCCTGCGAAGTATGAAAACTGGGTTGTCAACCATGAATTTTGTTTTGAAACCTTTCTTTGAATGATTTTGATTTCACTATTGCACAATATTAATTTGGTTCTAATAATAATTTGGCTTCTGGAAAAATAAAAATTTAATTAGATGGTGAAATTGGTATAATATCTACAGTCGGCTGCAAAATTATTCGAGCACTAGCCAATAATTCCTATATTTAAAAAGTACACTTAAGACTGTTTTGCTAAGTAAATCCTTGTCGAATCATGTTCTTAGACTGATTAAGAACATGACTCGACAAGGATTTATTTAACAAAGCTGTATTAAGTGTAGTTTTTTTTGGCAAGGAATATTGCTAGTGCTCGAATAATTTTGCAGCCGACTGTACGAGTTTCGAATTTTAAAAGTAAATAAGAAAAGAAATAAAGTGCGAAAATTTCGAATGAGCTTGCTAGTAGTAAATATTAACATATACTTGAAATCTTTTGTTAATCACCATGGGGATTGCCTAATATTACTATTCCCCACCATACTATATGGGGAATTTAGGTAATTGTGAATTTTTTTTTTTTTTTTTTTTTTTTTTTTACACGTTTTGAGGTCTGAGAACTCCAGAAATATGAAAATGGGTATCGTGTCCGTCTGTAGGGTGTCTGTTAGTTTGTAGTCCGTTAGTGCGGTAGTGTGTTGGTATGTTAGTCTACGTACACGAAATCTCACGAAAAAATGATCGCAGAGAGGTCGGACCAGTTTTAAAGTATTAATTACGACACTGGCAAGAACCTTATTCACTTGCAACATTCTAATTAAAAAACTTCAGAAGTTATTCGAAATTTACGATTTTCTTAACATGGGAGAATAGGGTAAAATTTCAATTAAACGTACATGAAAAAAAAAAAAAAAAAAAAAAAAAGAAAGAAATTTACTGTAAAAATATAGGAACAGCTTTTAAATATCAGTTTTGATGCCAGGATGAACATTATTAACTATAAACATGCTACCTTGAAAATTTCGTAAATTATTAGAAATTTATGAATTTGTAAATTTGTGTTAATATGCGAATATTTAAAAATTTATGTCGACTTTTAAGCCAATTCCTGTCGTCCTTTTGATCTGAAATTTTGCGTACATGTATAACTATGATGGCAATACATGCTCAAGTAATAACGAAATTAAAAATGGGTCCCCGTGCCCCTAACACCAATTCAAAAATTGTTTCGAATTTTAACCCACTTCTCATTGCGCTGTTGATATGAAATTTAGGATGATTTTGAAATTTATACTCTTATGATGACAATACTTGCTCAAGTAATAACAGACTTAAGAATGGGACCCTGTGCCCCTAACTCCTGTTCAAAAATTAATTCAAATTTTAACCCACTTCCTATCACGCTATTGATATGAAATTTCGCATACATGTGTAACCATGATGTTGATGATAATACATGCTCAAGTAGTAACAGAATTAAGAATGGGTTCCCGTGTCGCTAACATCATTTCAAAAACTGCTTCGAATTTTAACCCACTTTGTACTGCGATGTTGATATGAAATTTTTAATGAAATATATGATACAATGATGGCAATACTTGCTCAAATAGAAACACACTTAAGAATGGGACCCTGTGCCCCTAACACCAGTTCAAAAATTGTTTCGAATTTTAATCCACTTCTTATCACGCTATTGATATGAAATTTTGCATACATGTATAACTCCGATGACAATACATGCTCAAGTAGTAATTGACTTATGGGGGGGAGGGGGACTGAGGACCTGAGATCCTAATTCCAGCTTCAAATTTGTTTTCGAATTTTAAACCACTTCGTATCACCCGATTGAGATGAAGTTTGACATAGATGTACATTGTCCACATATGCTGATTTTGAGTTTTTAGTATATTATAAAATAAAAGCTTGTCTTTATTTATTTATTTTTTATATATTTACAGTCAGCAGCAAAATTATCGAAGCACATATCCGCATTTGTTTATATTTTCTTTTTTAGTTTGATCACTAATTTTTATCATAAATTTAATTTTTTATAACAGTATAAAGACTAATATCGTGACTCGACAAATATTTACTTAACAAAACAATATTAGATGCAAATTGTTTAAATACGAATTATTGCTAGCACTTCAATAATTTTGCTGCCGACTGTATGTATTATTTTTTATTTGTTTAATCCTGGACTGTGGCAAGTGGATGTTTTGTTTTACATATAAAACAAAATGTTAAAAGTTGCTCTTTATTTTGTTAATTCTAAGATGACTGTTGGCAAAATGGCAGAACGACAAAATTAAAAGGCGTGAGATTTTTAAATAGCTTCACAGAACACACATTAACAAAGAATGCGAAAAATTCTGACAAAACACAAACAGAAAACGAGCTAATGTCTGGCCTTGCGTATTTTTAAAAAGAATTTTCGACGGAATTTCATAGAACACGACTTTGCTCTTTCGTTCTATTCTGGTACCTGAAAGGAAAAGTAATTTTTGAACGTTACAGAGATTATGAAGCGTTTTCTTCCTCTCTTTCTTTGTAAGAAAGAAATAGAAATATTTGTCATACAATGAGGTAAGTATAATGTTTTGGAAATACAATAAAAACACAATTCTGAAATTAAGATGCTCATTCCAGAATTTACACCGTTTCCTGTTCTTTTGGAAGACATTGTACAGTCGGTAACAAAAGTATCCGAACACTAGCAAAAATTCATAAGTAAAAAACTAGAGTTAATACTGTTTTGTTAAATAAATCCTTGTCGAATCATGTTCTTAGTCAGTCTAAGAACATGATTCGACAAGGATTTATTTAATAAAACAGTATTAACTCTACTTTTTTTACATAAGAATTTTTGCTAGTGTTCAGATACTTTTGTTACCGACTGTACAACTGATTATATTGGAGCAATAATTTTCAAAATCTTACATGGGAAATTCTGTGCATAATTGTCAACTTTAGCCCTTTTTCGCTACTGAAAATTTTTAACAGAAACTCTTTAGAAGTTTCTATACAGTCGGCAGCAAAATTATTCGAGTGCTAGCAATATTTCCGATGTAAAAGAAGTACACTTAATGCTGTTTTGTTAACAATCCTTGTCGAATCATGTTTCAGACTGACTAAGAACATGATTCGACAAGGATTTATTTAACAAAACAGTATTAAGTGCACTTTTTTTACATAGAAATTATTGTTAGCGCTCGAATACTTTTGCTGCAGTCTGTAACAGTTTTCACTGATTAAATAAAATAAATATGTATATTAAAATTTTCTGGTAGCCAAGAAGGGCTAAAGTTGGCAATTATGATTCCATGTAAATACAAAGACCATTCACAGATACCGCCAATGTTTTCTAAGAATATTCACTGTATTATTTTATAATAAATAATTGCTGGAAATAATAACTGCTTAACAAATAATTGCTGAAATTTTAATATTTGTGAAGAAAAAGATAAACGATTTTATACAGTGCCTTATTTTTATCATTCATTTGGCCATGAATCAATTGACAACCCGGTTTTGAACACACTAGCTACATATGACAGGATCATTAGGATCTATTAGGATCATGTTAATAGACGAATAGACCCAGGACAAGTGTACAACTCAGCTCCCTTCTTTAATCTTTTATTTAACCGTTTCTATTTCTCTCTTTTTATTTCGTGCTTTCTTTGAAAATTAATCATCAGTTTTATAAATTATATATCATTCTTCAAAATTATTGGTGATAATTAAATAAAAAAATTCGCTAAATTTGACAACACTGCCCATACGTCAGAAATTTCTATTGAAAAATAGTGACATTTAAATCTAAATTTAGAAAAAAAAAATGTTGGTATCAGCTCGTAGAATCACAAGAGAGCTATAGGTTCTGAAAAAGGTAAAGTAATAAGTCGTAAGCTAAACTATTGTGAACCTGAATAACATACACCAGTTTCAAGACATATCTGGAACTGAAGTTATTATAGTAAAGTTATTAACTTTTGAATAACGTTTCAGTTCGATGTGTTTTACCTTTGAAGCTTACGAGTAGATGTGGATTTTGTATATGATGAGGGTACCAACCTCATGCAAAAACCCCAATCTGGAGAACCAGACTGTTCTTTTCTCGTCTGGCACCTACCCTCAGACTTGTCCAGCTTGGGAGACCCTACTAGTGCCTAGGCCACTGCCTGCATAGCTCATTGGGAAATTGGTGCACGTAAACATCACCGCCCTATCGGGAGATGCGGTATCTACGATTTCTAAAGGACAACACAGTTATGAACAAAATCAGAAATGGAGATATTAGAAGAGAATTAAAAGATTTTAGCCTCTTCAAAGTCAGTGACTACCGCACTAATTGCAAAAATAAGGTCCAACGTATAACAAACAAAAGACTACCGAGAGCTGCCTTCTACTACATTCCAAGAAGCAAGCGAGACCGCGGCACACCAAGAAAACGGTGGTTAGACCAAGAAAACGGAACAGGCTTCCAGCCTGATCCTTGAAGATGATGATAATGATGAATAACGTTATAGATATGTTGAAGTATTTTCTCTCTCTTTTCTCTTAGTTTGCAAGAAATACAAATGTTTGTCACACAGTGAGGAACCTAGAATGGTTTAGAAATACAATAAAATACACAATTTCTAGAAGAACATCATCATATTTAGATTTATACAATTGTTTATTCTTCTGGGAGATAATATGTAACTAACTATATTGCTGCAATAATTTTAAAACTTACATGAAAAATTCCATTTTTTTTTTTTTTTTTTTTTTTTTAAGAATGTGAGCATTAAACAAGCACTGCATTTGTGCATTTTTGTACATTTCAAATACACAACACACTTAAGGGTCCTCTTCACTCACCGCCGCCGGAAGCCGAAACCAATGTTATTCAATGGGAAATTTTTCTTTACAAATAACTTATTAACTAATACACATTTTTAAATTCTGTTTTCACATTCTGAAAGTTCCCAGCTGTTAAATTGACGCACCTTTTCTAAAATATTATTTTTTTATATTTTATTTTGAAGCTGCAAAATACGAATTTTCAATATGTGAATTTTTTTCATTTTGCAATTTCGAAATAAAATATAAAAAATTAAAAAAATAATATTTTTAAAAAAGGTCCGTCAATTTAACAGTTGGGAATTTTCTGAATGTGAAAACAGAATTTAAAAATATGTATTAGTTAATAAGTTATTTGTAAAGAAAATTTCCCCATTGAATAACATTGGCTCGGGCTTCCGGCGACGGTGAGTGAAGAGGGCCGTTAAATGGTTAAAAATAATCAAGTATGTCACTGACACGACTTTCTTTTAGCCTGAAATTTAATACTATGAATGCAGATTGGAAATTAAGGGGTAAGATATGGAGTAATGTTATCTAAACCTTTGATGAAACAATTCAAATTAGGAACAGTTTTATTTCATAAATAATTCTGTGTGAGGGGTCTACTGACCCCCTCAACCCCCGTTTTATTATTGTACCTACCATTATATAGAATTCAAATCTGTTATTAAATTCAAAAGCTCCTTTAAAATTATTCAGGCAAATTTCACACGCAGCATTCCTTGAAACTTATCAAATTTGATCAGGTTTTTCCAGTAACAAACGTATTAAATTCAAAATACAACACTTGAATCGCCAAAAATTATTTGTTTTTAATTTACTCTAAGGGACACAGACAAAGATCAATTGTTAAAACTTGAGTTTGTGGTATTCAGGAAGCCTCAAAACGTTTAAGTATACAAAAAACGACGTAATGAATGTTTAGTTTAAAAAAAACATTATTTACCATATGACCATGAGGAATTAATTTCAATTCCTGAGCAGTTTTCCTGGACATGGTAAAATATTATGGGAAAGCACTTCCACTAACAATAAAAAAGAATGCTATGGCTTAAATATTGGCAGTTTTGTATATCTTCTGAAGATTATGTACACATCACATGGTTTACGTAAATATAATCCTATATTAATAACACACGGCACAACTAGAAATATACTTCCATCAATTTTCAAGTATTGTCGCACTATAATCTATTTCTTTTGTATAGCTCTGTAAATAAACAGTGAATGATTTCTATACCATATTGTACATGAAATATGATTTTATGCATATAAAAAATAAATATTCGTTTCATTTGGTTTAATGCAGTCCATAAATGTTAAACTACTTACCTGCAAAATTTCCTCATCGACGTAATGTATTTGAATTCTCTTGTGCGTACCATTTACTTGAACCATTTACACGAACCATTTACTTGATCTCAACGAAAAGTTTAATGTAGCATCCCTATATGATACATGTTTAGAATACTAAGTTTGAATTTTCTACTATTAATTGTTCTTGAGATATTCTGATAAAAGACACAGACACACAGATACACAGACCAACCGTCAAAAACATGATTTTTGGATTCAGCGCGAACCTTAAAATGTGCAAATATAGCAAAAACTCGATTTCGGAAATTTCATCCAAACACAATACTTTCTCTATCATCTATTTGGGTAAGAGAAAGTAATTATTATTAATACATTTTTCAGATTTTTAAAATTTTAAAAATTTTAACTTAAAATGTATTAGTAATAACATTTTTAATTCTTTTTAAAATGATTTAGCAATTGTGTGACACTAAAAATTTGCTTTATTTTATCAATTAAAAAAAGAAAAATGTATGATTTAGATAGAAATTATTAATGTATTTTAATTTTCCAGTTTCGAGTCAGGTTTCAGATTAATTTAAAATTCCTCTGTTGGGATCGGGCCGGTTTGCTCGACTCTACTTTACTGTTTGATTGTATTCTTGTTCTGAAAAAGAAAATTAACATTTGATTAGTGGGTTTACAGATTATGATATTAAACAATTCATTTTAGTTACGTATGAATGAGTCATCAATTTTTAATTCACTGCTCGGCATGAAAATTGCCTCTGACACCATTTCAGCATATTCTTATATAAAATGACCTCCTGAATCCGAATAGGACGCCCATTTTGCAGCGCCACCTACCGTTTTTACTTTCTTCTATATTCAATAGAAGAAAGTATTGGATTCGTAAAAATTTTCGACCTCGGGTTTTTAATGGATTTACACGTTTTGAGAGCTGTAGAACACGATTTGACCATTTTTAGAAAATGTCTGTCTGTCTGTCTGTCTGTGTGTGTGTGTGACAAAATTTTGTGGCAACTGTATCTCAGGAACTACTGCACAGAATTTCATACAAATTGGTATGTAGTTGCCCCTTGATATAAATTAGTGCCTATGAACTGTTGGTGAAAATTGTTTTACAGGTTGCGTTGCCATCCCGCTTTTTCTAAATTTTTAACATGGTGATATAGGACAAAATTTTGTATAAATGTGCATAAAGATAATTATTTTTTAGTAATCATTATGAAATTTACAAGAATTATTTATAATAGAGATAGTCAACTAGGAAAATTCTTTTGTATATGTAGGAGCCTCGCCAACCCTCCTGGGGGGCAAGTCCCCCCTCGAGGGGAGTAAATTTTTATGATGGGTATCAGTAGTGAGATAATGGGGTTCTGCGCCAGAGGTGCAAGAGGTGTGATGCGTTGATGCGCTTTGCGTCAGAAGATGCGCACATCGATCGCATCATCCCCAATCACTACTACCATGTCGACAGATATAAGCTTGAAATTTATCTTCTATAGTAGTGAGCATGAGGCTTTAGGTATTGTATAATCTTATTAAAAGTTTTTGAGTAAAACAAAAATAATCATGTTTTCTCAAAACCTTCGTTTAAGTTTAGTTAGAAAAATTTTTAATATTAAAATTAAGTCGTGAAATTACTTTTCATACTTAGAATATGCAATCTTTAGAAAAATTGTAAAACAATTTCCCTTTAATACATTCCTTCGTTTTTTAATAACATAAATTTATAAAAAAATTAATTTTTTTCTTTTTAATAAATTAATTTTGTAATAATCATGCTTTTCTTAAAACTTGTATTTAGTATTAGTGTTAAAGTTAGTAATGTTTAAATTAAATCATCAAATTACTTTATATTATATTTTCTTTTAATAAAACAGTTTTCTTTTTCTTTTCTTCTTCGCCTTTTTTCTTTTAACCTATTAGTAAAATTCACAAACATTCTAAATGTAACAATTCTGAAATAAAACAGACACGGTTTACAGTTAATTAAAAACTTTATTGCAACATTATTTCCACATGGTGTTTCCAAAATTCTTTAAACTTGCTTGCATCACAAAATTAGTATACACATATAATTTATCAAATACAACAAAATTTGCAACATTCATTTTTTACAAGCATTCATCTAGTAAGTTGTCATTACAATAATTAGTATATACAATTTCGTCAACAATAACGAAGGTTACAATATAAAATCTTGAACAATTTTTACACTATTTACAAATATTTTCAAAGTTTCTATGTATTAAGATAACATCATAATTATTATATACATATAATTACAACACTTATAACGAAGTTTACAATAGAGTTAATTACAGTATAGGTTACAATATCTTCGGCAATTTTTACAATATTTAAGCTTAAAGTTCTACATTTTGATCAATTTCGCAATGTCCATAAGCTAAACTTGTTATACCATCATCTAAGATGAATCTTTTATCATCGAAGGGACTCAGACTTATTTTATTTTGGTGGATTGTGTACAGTTTATGATTTTCTTGGCCTATTTTTATTTGTTTTTCAATGCTTGTCTTTTGTTGTTGTAAACACTGGAAATAGTCTTCATGATTAATTTTATGTCGCACAACCTGAGTGGATACACCTTTCGCTCTCTTTTTTTCATCTTTACATGATTTTATGGAATACATTTTTGCCTTCAATCCGACAAACTCTAGAGCTATTTCACCACTTAATTCGTCTTTAAATTTCCCAATGACTTTTTTGTTTTCATTAGAATAAAGAGGATGATCTGTAGGATAATCAGAAAAATCAAAGATAGTTGTATTACTTTGCATATCTTGATATATGTCATCTGTTGTAATATGATACGTTAGTGAATCAGTATCAGTAAATAAGAGCGTCGCTCGCTCGTTATATAGTGGCTTTATGTAATTATAGTGAAAATTATACATTAGGAGTTTAGAAAGTTCAAGAATGCAAAACCCAACATAAATAGGACGATTCATCAGAATGCTTGTTTTAAGTCTTTCGACAGCAGTTAGATCTTCATCATAAGTTTTAAATGATTTAAAGGTGGGAGATGCTACTAACTTTACTGCTCTTTTAGAGGTGTTACTACAAAGTTCAATATTACGTCTTTTTCGTAAGTTTTCCATGGTTTTCCCATACACACTATTGTTTAAAAGTTTAAAAAAATCTTTTTCAAAGGATGATGAAGCTTTTTTACGTTTTTCGGTGTTGAATAATATATATTTTTCCAACCAAGGAGCTTGTTTAAATTGAATGGCTTTATGCACTGCTGTAACTTTCAATCCTAATTGAAGATAGAGTTTTAAATTTCGATAATGCACCACATAATTTTTCTTGTTTTGAAGGTTAGGTATTAATTTTGGTGTCCCAACATATTTTCTATCGTGAAGTAAACTTTTAGCATAAGGTGACAGCATTTCTTCGGTTAAGGTTAATCTTTCAGGTGCAAGTGGATAATCGTTATGGGTATGATGAAGGTGCTGAGGGTAATCGAGATCAACTTCAAAAATATAACCAATATCAGAATCATCTCGAAGAGATAGAATCCAGTCTTCAGTTATATCATTTATGTCGATCCATTTGAAGTTTCCATAGGGTAGGTACTGGGACATAGCCCAACCGTAAAGGTTATTGGCATCCCAGTACATTATATAACTATTGGATTCATCTGGATTATAATCATTCATATAAGGATTGTTTGCTCTGGCCAGTCTTCGGCTAATCATGCTAATTCCACCTCGAATCCCTTTTTCTATTAACAACAACATATTAATGTCTGTTAAGAGCTCTAGAGGTGTTTCAGTCATTTTTAGGCATGCTTGCCATGCAAGTCCAGGAGTGGTAAAAAGGTGTGCACAATCAATTTTATAATAACGCATGCAAAGTTCTCTGAAATTCTGAAATACGTCAGCAAGCAATAAAACGTCTGTTTTTACATATAAATTATGGTAATCACCAAGATTTTTCATATTGAATGTACTCCAAATTTTTTGAGCATGTTCGTAATCATCCTCAGAAATAGCCTCTTCTGTCAATGAATTATAAAATGCAGAAGGAGGAGGGAGTGATGATTCTTCGAATTTATTAAAACAGTTAAAATAGTCGTAGGGATAAACACCCTTGCGTGTTAGTAAATCTAAACATGTGTTAACGGGGAAATTTTCTTTTAAAATAGTGAACTGTGAAGAGTCAAGGTTTTTCACAAGTTTTTCTAGAGATGTTGGAAGAAACTGAAACGAATCTAAGAAAATCAATTGAATAGGATATCCAGGTTTCTTTAATCGAAAGGTAATGTAATTTTCTAGGGTTGTGGCAATAACTTCTATTTGATGATCTTTATATTTTCCAAGTTTTGTCATAATATGATGACCATCATAATTTTTCAAATTGTGAAATATAACAGGAATTGATTTAGACTGTTTAAGTTAAGGTTGCAGGAAGCATGTAATGCACCTCTATAAGCTCCCGAAATATGACAATGATCTCTAACACGATCATTATGTAAAGGTTTTTTACACAAAGTGCAAAATTTAGCTTCTTGAAAAGCTTTCTCCTCCTCTAAAGTTAATTTCATTGGTTTTATTTTCATTAATTTTTCACCAAGCATCTCTTTTTCTTGCATAATTTGGTCTAAAAAGTGCTCAACAGCATTTTCACCACGATAAACTACAATAGGTTTAATAGAATGTCCATCAGGACCGATAATAACATATGCATAACCACAAGGCTCATGGTATGCAATTTTTTCACTGTGTGAAATATCTGAAGAAGGTGAAACTGAGGTAATAGGTACAAGAAGACTTTCAAAATCGGCATATATTGTATAGACAATAGGATGTTGTAAGTGTGTGCCTGAAAATTTTAAAATATTATTTTCCTCAGAGGGCATTTTAATAACTTGTACTTCATGTTGTTGACAGTACTGGACATGTGATTTTAATAAATCTTCTCTAGTGAAACGATGCAAACATCGAAAACAGTAATATGCAGCAGTCTTATGGTTAGTTAAATCACCAAGGAGACGTGAAAAGTTTCGGATGAGACAATAATGTTGCCTTTCATCATCAGAAATTAGTAATAAGTTGATTGTATCAGGGTCTTCTCGGGGAGAAATGTACAGTGGACACACTTCATTGTCTTCATACCCGAAGACATTAATCCGTAAATCATTCATCTTTTCAATCTGTGGTATCTTTGTCATAGGTACAGGACATGTTATATTATCTAGTTTAATGGTATTTTCATAGGGTGTGTAATGAGATACACGTTCAGGATGATCAAGACGGTCTATATTCAATTTATAAGCAATTAAGCACCAAATGAGACATTTATTATCTTCATTTTGAATGTTTAACAGAGCTTTTTTTTGCAGCAAGTTTTAAAGGTAGCTTAATATAGCTACTAGCAGCTAAAGGATGGTATTTAGCTATTTTTAGTTCCAAATAGTGAATTTTCTTAAAAACCCATCCGGATCCTCTCTGGATGAATTCATCTAATGACTTATTAATTTTCGCATACCCTTCACTAATATGCTGTTCAATAGTATCATCTAAAAGTTCGATAATGCAAGAACTTCTAAAATACGTATGCATCTCTTCCATGTCTTCATCAGGTTTTTTACGTTCTAACGAAACTTTCATAACTAAATACCACTTAATGGCATGCTTTTCTTTTAATTGAGACTTAAGTTTTTCACAAACTTGAGGCTGAATGTATGTTTGAAACACATTCATGTCACACTCATTATTTTCGTTTGGATAAAAAAGCACTGTATTAAACACGCTAGAAGTGTTAATCTGTTTTTTAGCCCTTTTAGACTTTACAGCAGGTTCAGTTATCTTCCGTTCATAGAAGCAAAATCTTGGGTGGAATGCTCTTGACGCTTGTGAGATATTAATTCAGATTTTAGATCAAACACTTTATTACAGTCACTGCATGGATATCGTGAACTTTCGTGAAATTTTAAATGTCTTTGAAAATTGTCTAAGCGGGAAAATACAAGATCACATTGTTGACACTTTATCGAAGCTACTTCATCTTTACTTTTATGAAGTAGCATATGTCGTTTCAGCAACCATTTTCGCGAAAATTCCTTATTACAAGAAACACAACTGAAACTTTGTGACACTTTCTTAACATTCTTGTCGACAGGTAGAGATTGGTTTTTATGTATCAACGTATGACGAATCAAGTTTGATTTTAGGCTGAATCCTTTTCCACAGTCATCATACTTGAATAACTTCTCTTTCAAATGTAGCTTTTCATGGCGATGCAAATCATATCTCCTTGAAAATGTCTTGTAACAAGTTGAACAACTCTGAAAAAAATTAATAAAAGGTTTGTTTTAGAATTTTATATACTCATAAATAGTAATTTAAAAAAGTTTTCTTAACATAGTTTTATTAAACATGATTCTATTTTTACTAATGCGATGTAAAAAATACAATTGCATAAAAATATTTACTATCTTAAGCAATTTCCCTAACATAGTTTTACAAATTTTTACTAATGTAATGTAAAAAATACATTTGCATAAAAATATTTACCATCTTAAACAACTTTCCTAACATAGTTTTACTAAGGTATTGTAAAAAATACATTTGCATAAAAATATTTATCATCTTAAACAATTTTCCTAACATAGTTTTACTAATACAATGTAAAAAATACATTTGCATAAAAATATTTACTATCTTAAGCAATTTCCCTAACATAGTTTTACAAATTTTTACTAATGTAATGTAAAAAATACATTTGCATAAAAATAGTTGCTACCTTAAACAATTTTTCTTAACATAATGTTGTAAATTTTTTACTCATGCATTGTTTAATTCTATTTTTAAAAAGGTTTCTTTACAAACGTGAAAAATTTTCCTATCATGAATATGTACTAACATAAAATATATTGCATTTCTAAGAAAAAATACTTAACTCACCTTATTTTTATCACTCAATGAGCTTAAGAGCAGCGGATTATCAACTGTAGGAGGCTTGTCACTAATCATCTGAAAGGAATAAAAAACTTAGGTTAGAATAAAAATCTCTAAAAAATCTTTAAAATATAATAAAAAAAATCTTTTAAAATGTAAAAGAATTAAGTTTGAATTAATACAAGTTTAAAAAAAAGATATTGTTTCGTTCAAGAAAAAAAAACTTACAAAGGATGGTTGAGGTTCTTCATGTGCATTCTTTGCACACGATTCTTCAATCTTCAACATTTCTTCTCTTGGAAAACCATAGTTGATGAAAACTAAAAAAGTAAATGGTTTTCATTTAAAATATATTAAAAATTCACTGTTGCAAAATAATTTTTAAGTTATTAGAGTCCTTTTAAAGAAAATTAATTCTTTGAATCAATCAAATGCTATCCTACCAAAATACTATTTCTAAAAAATTCTTCATTACAATGTGTAAACATCAACAAAATGTAAAACCATGTTGAAAGATCTTTATAAAGTTAAAGTGAAATGCATACAAACACACTCGTTAACCATAGATAATGTATAACATAAAAATTAAAGCATAAGCTTATTAAAAAATTTCTGAAAAATACATTGCCAATTTTAAAACATTCATAAAAGAAAAAATATATTTCTGATTTCAAAAATGCATATATATTATGGAAAAATTCTTTTATATGATTAAACAAACATTTTATCAAGATTTTTAATATAACACTGATTAATAATTTTCATATGAATTAAAATGAAACTAGAACAATTTCAAAGAATCACTAAATGATCAACTTACTTTGTCATCAACAGGCAACAATGATGAGTTCTGGTTAATTTCCATATCGAAATAAAAAAAATCTTAAACTTTCACTCTCAATAAACAAACAGGCAAGATCAATGCAAGGTCGAATAGAAAGCAGGTCTAAACAAGTCTGAAAGACGCTACAGCAAAGCCGACGTTGAAACAACAGAGAGAATAAATATACGTCCGTTCAGATCGAAAGTAGGTAAGCGAATGACAAATTAGATTCAATTTCTTAATTACTAATGGAGAAAAAATAGGCTATCCCATTTCTAAGCATAGGGGTGTCAGGTTTAATGGACTATTCCACTATGTTGAAGAGGAGCGACAGGTTTTGTGAAATAAACTAACAGTGAGATTAAATAATCATTATACATCACATTTTGATTAATTATTATACTATGTCAATCTATTTTTCATACAGAGGGAAAAAAATGTATTAAATGAAAACTTTCACAAACACTTGTTATTAATGATACATAAAAATATTTTTTTAATTATAAAAAACTTACAAGTTTTAATCATGTAGAACATAGATTAAAATTTTAGAGTGTAAACACAATCTATACCTGGAGAATTTTCCTTAATTAAACATGAAAACAACACATAATCACTCTAAAAATACTTAATTAATCATGTTTTAATTAACAATTAACATTCATTGTATACAATTTATTCATTAACGAACTTGTATTGCATTCTAACACTTATATTTTCATTAAAACTGTAAAATCGCTACTTAAACATCCAAAAAACAGTTAATTACTTTAATTAATTACTTTAATCAACAATTATCAAGCATTTCATTAAACATTTGACACACTAGAGTTGTATTAAAGCACAATTTTTCATTGAAATATAAAAAAACTGTAAAAACATCATTTAATTGCCCAAAAATCACTTAATTACTTTAATTAATTACTTTAATCAACAATTATCAATCATTGCATTAAACATTTGACACACTGGAGTTGTATTTAAGCACAATTTTTAATTGAAATATAAAAAAACTGTAAAAACACCATTTAATTGCCTAAAAACTACTTAATTACTTAATTAATTACTTTTATTAACCATTCGTTAGCTTAAACACGCATGACATTAAACATTTTACATATCTAAATTATATTATAACACCTTTTTTCATAAAAAATACTAATAAAACATTGAAAAGTGAATTATTTTTCTGAAAATTCATTAATTTCCTTAATTATCATTAATTAAAGCTAATAAACAACACTTAAACACCTGAAAAATACTTAAGTACCTTAATTTACCATAAATGACATCAAAAAACTCAAAAAACAAAACAACATTTAGTAGGTAAGAAAGGCCAAGGTTCTACTCTAACTTAAAAATCACTCATTAATTTTTTTAATTAATTTTCTTCATTAATACCCTCGTCATCTTTCACGATTAAGTTAGAGGATGTCTCAAGGTCAATGTCAACTCATCTAGACCCCTCAGGGGGTGGTGCGACACCCGCACCGCTTGCCGGTGCACCAGTGCACCACCCTCATGGCCTAGAACCGGCCTTTCTTACCTACTAAATGTTGTTTTGTTTTTTGAGTTTTTTGATGTCAGTTATGCTAAATTAAGGTACTTAAGTATTTTTCAGGTGTTTAAGTGTTGTTTATTAGCTTTAATTAATGATAATTAAGGAAATTAATGAATTTTCAGAAAAATAAGTCACTTTTCAATGTTTTATTAGTATTTTTTATGAAAAATGGTGTTATAATATAATTTAGATATGTAAAATGTTTATTGTCATGCGTGTTTAAGCTAACGAATGGTTAATTAAAGTAATTAATTAAGTAATTAAGTAGTTTTTAGGCAATTAAATGGTGTTTTTACAGTTTTTTTTATATTTCAATTAAAAATTGTGCTTAAATACAACTCCAGTGTGTCAAATGTTTAATGCAATGATTGATAATTGTTGATTAAAGTAATTAATTAAAGTAATTAAGTGGTTTTTGGGCAATTAAATGATGTTTTTACAGTTTTTTTATATTTCAATGAAAAATTGTGCTTTAATACAACTCTAGTGTGTCAAATGTTTAATGAAATGCTTGATAATTGTTGATTAAAGTAATTAATTAAAGTAATTAACTGTTTTTTGGATGTTTAAGTAGCGATTTTACAGTTTTAATGAAAATATAAGTGTTAGAATGCAATACAAGTTCGTTAATGAATAAATTGTATACAATGAATGTTAATTGTTAATTAAAACATGATTAATTAAGTATTTTTAGAGTGATTATGTGTTGTTTTCATGTTTAATTAAGGAAAATTCTCCAGGTATAGATTGTGTTTACACTCTAAAATTTTAATCTATGTTCTACATGATTAAAACTTGTAAGTTTTTTATAATTAAAAAAATATTTTTATGTATCATTAATAACAAGTGTTTGTGAAAGTTTTCATTTAATACATTTTTTTCCCTCTGTATGAAAAATAGATTGACATAGTATAATAATTAATCAAAATGTGATGTATAATGATTATTTAATCTCACTGTTAGTTTATTTCACAAAACCTGTCGCTCCTCTTCAACATAGTGGAATAGTCCATTAAACCTGACACCCCTATGCTTAGAAATGGGATAGCCTATTTTTTCTCCATTAGTAATTAAGAAATTGAATCTAATTTGTCATTCGCTTACCTACTTTCGATCTGAACGGACGTATATTTATTCTCTCTGTTGTTTCAACGTCGGCTTTGCTGTAGCGTCTTTCAGACTTGTTTAGACCTGCTTTCTGTTCGACCTTGCATTGATCTTGCCTGTTTGTTTATTGAGAGTGAAAGTTTAAGATTTTTTTTATTTCGATATGGAAATTAACCAGAACTCATCATTGTTGCCTGTTGATGACAAAGTAAGTTGATCATTTAGTGATTCTTTGAAATTGTTCTAGTTTCATTTTAATTCATATGAAAATTATTAATCAGTGTTATATTAAAAATCTTGATAAAATGTTTGTTTAATCATATAAAAGAATTTTTCCATAATATATATGCATTTTTGAAATCAGAAATATATTTTTTCTTTTATGAATGTTTTAAAATTGGCAATGTATTTTTCAGAAATTTTTTAATAAGCTTATGCTTTAATTTTTATGTTATACATTATCTATGGTTAACGAGTGTGTTTGTATGCATTTCACTTTAACTTTATAAAGATCTTTCAACATGGTTTTACATTTTGTTGATGTTTACACATTGTAAAGAAGAATTTTTTAGAAATAGTATTTTGGTAGGATAGCATTTGATTGATTCAAAGAATTAATTTTCTTTAAAAGGACTCTAATAACTTAAAAATTATTTTGCAACAGTGAATTTTTAATATATTTTAAATGAAAACCATTTACTTTTTTAGTTTTTCATCAACTATGGTTTGCCAAGAGAAGAAATGTTGAAGATTGAAGAATCGTGTGCAAAGAATGCACATGAAGAACCTCAACCATCCTTTGTAAGTTTTTTTTTTCTTGAACGAAACAATATCTTTTTTTTAAACTTGTATTAATTCAAACTTAATTCTTTTACATTTTAAAAGATTTTTTTTATTATATTTTAAAGATTTTTTAGAGATTTTTATTCTAACCTAAGTTTTTTATTCCTTTCAGATGATAAGTGACAAGCCTCCTACAGTTGATAATCCGCTGCTCTTAAGCTCATTGAGTGATAAAAATAAGGTGAGTTAAGTATTTTTTCTTAGAAATGCAATATATTTTATGTTAGTACATATTCATGATAGGAAAATTTTTCACGTTTGTAAAGAAACCTTTTTAAAAATAGAATTAAACAATGCATGAGTAAAAAATTTACAACATTATGTTAAGAAAAATTGTTTAAGGTAGCAAGTATTTTTATGCAAATGTATTTTTTACATTACATTAGTAAAAATTTGTAAAACTATGTTAGGGAAATTGCTTAAGATAGTAAATATTTTTATGCAAATGTATTTTTTACATTGTATTAGTAAAACTATGTTAGGAAAATTGTTTAAGATGGTAAATATTTTTATGCAAATGTATTTTTTACAATACCTTAGTAAAACTATGTTAGGAAAGTTGTTTAAGATGGTAAATATTTTTATGCAAATGTATTTTTTACATTACATTAGTAAAAATTTGTAAAACTATGTTAGGGAAATTGCTTAAGATAGTAAATATTTTTATGCAATTGTATTTTTTACATCGCATTAGTAAAAATAGAATCATGTTTAATAAAACTATGTTAAGAAAACTTTTTTAAATTACTATTTATGAGTATATAAAATTCTAAAACAAACCTTTTATTAATTTTTTTCAGAGTTGTTCAACTTGTTACAAGACATTTTCAAGGAGATATGATTTGCATCGCCATGAAAAGCTACATTTGAAAGAGAAGTTATTCAAGTGTGATGACTGTGGAAAAGGATTCAGCCTAAAATCAAACTTGATTCGTCATACGTTGATACATAAAAACCAATCTCTACCTGTCGACAAGAATGTTAAGAAAGTGTCACAAAGTTTCAGTTGTGTTTCTTGTAATAAGGAATTTTCGCGAAAATGGTTGCTGAAACGACATATGCTACTTCATAAAAGTAAAGATGAAGTAGCTTCGATAAAGTGTCAACAATGTGATCTTGTATTTTCCCGCTTAAACAATTTTCAAAGACATTTAAAATTTCACGAAAGTTCACGATATCCATGCAGTGACTGTAATAAAGTGTTTGATCTAAAATCTGAATTAATATCTCACAAGCGTCAAGAGCATTCCACCCAAGATTTTGCTTCTATGAAACGGAAGATAACTGAACCTGCTGTAATGTCTAAAAGGGCTAAAAAACAGATTAACACTTCTAGCGTGTTTAATACAGTGCTTTTTTATCCAAACGAAAATAATGAGTGTGACATGAATGTGTTTCAAACATACATTCAGCCTCAAGTTTGTGAAAAACTTAAGTCTCAATTAAAAGAAAAGCATGCCATTAAGTGGTATTTAGTTATGAAAGTTTCGTTAGAACGTAAAAAACCTGATGAAGACATGGAAGAGATGCATACGTATTTTAGAAGTTCTTGCATTATCGAACTTTTAGATGATACTATTGAACAGCATATTAGTGAAGGGTATGCGAAAATTAATAAGTCATTAGATGAATTCATCCAGAGAGGATCCGGATGGGTTTTTAAGAAAATTCACTATTTGGAACTAAAAATAGCTAAATACCATCCTTTAGCTGCTAGTAGCTATATTAAGCTACCTTTAAAACTTGCTGCAAAAAAAAGCTCTGTTAAACATTCAAAATGAAGATAATAAATGTCTCATTTGGTGCTTAATTGCTTATAAATTGAATATAGACCGTCTTAATCATGCTAAACGTGTATCTCATTACACACCCTATGAAAATACCATTAAACTAGATAATATAACATGTCCTGTACCTATGACAAAGATACCACAGATTGAAAAGATGAATGATTTACGGATTAATGTCTTCGGGTATGAAGACAATGAAGTGTGTCCACTGTACATTTCTCCCCGAGAAGACCCTGATACAATCAACTTATTACTAATTTCTGATGATGAAAGGCAACATTATTGTCTCATCCGAAACTTTTCACGTCTCCTTGGTGATTTAACTAACCATAAGACTGCTGCATATTACTGTTTTCGATGTTTGCATCGTTTCACTAGAGAAGATTTATTAAAATCACATGTCCAGTACTGTCAACAACATGAAGTACAAGTTATTAAAATGCCCTCTGAGGAAAATAATATTTTAAAATTTTCAGGTACACACTTACAACATCCTATTGTCTATACAATATATGCCGATTTTGAAAGTCTTCTTGTACCTATTACCTCAGTTTCACCTTCTTCAGATATTTCACACAGTGAAAAAATTGCATACCATGAGCCTTGTGGTTATGCATATGTTATTATCGGTCCTGATGGACATTCTATTAAACCTATTGTAGTTTATCGTGGTGAAAATGCTGTTGAGCACTTTTTAGACCAAATTATGCAAGAAAAAGAGATGCTTGGTGAAAAATTAATGAAAATAAAACCAATGAAATTAACTTTAGAGGAGGAGAAAGCTTTTCAAGAAGCTAAATTTTGCACTTTGTGTAAAAAACCTTTACATAATGATCGTGTTAGAGATCATAGTCATATTTCGGGAGCTTATAGAGGTGCATTACATGCTTCCTGCAACCTTAACTTAAACAGTCTAAATCAATTCCTGTTATATTTCACAATTTGAAAAATTATGATGGTCATCATATTATGACAAAACTTGGAAAATATAAAGATCATCAAATAGAAGTTATTGCCACAACCCTAGAAAATTACATTACCTTTCGATTAAAGAAACCTGGATATCCTATTCAATTGATTTTCTTAGATTCGTTTCAGTTTCTTCCAACATCTCTAGAAAAACTTGTGAAAAACCTTGACTCTTCACAGTTCACTATTTTAAAAGAAAATTTCCCCGTTAACACATGTTTAGATTTACTAACACGCAAGGGTGTTTATCCCTACGACTATTTTAACTGTTTTAATAAATTCGAAGAATCATCACTCCCTCCTCCTTCTGCATTTTATAATTCATTGACAGAAGAGGCTATTTCTGAGGATGATTACGAACATGCTCAAAAAATTTGGAGTACATTCAATATGAAAAATCTTGGTGATTACCATAATTTATATGTAAAAACAGACGTTTTATTGCTTGCTGACGTATTTCAGAATTTCAGAGAACTTTGCATGCGTTATTATAAAATTGATTGTGCACACCTTTTTACCACTCCTGGACTTGCATGGCAAGCATGCCTAAAAATGACTGAAACACCTCTAGAGCTCTTAACAGACATTAATATGTTGTTGTTAATAGAAAAAGGGATTCGAGGTGGAATTAGCATGATTAGCCGAAGACTGGCCAGAGCAAACAATCCTTATATGAATGATTATAATCCAGATGAATCCAATAGTTATATAATGTACTGGGATGCCAATAACCTTTACGGTTGGGCTATGTCCCAGTACCTACCCTATGGAAACTTCAAATGGATCGACATAAATGATATAACTGAAGACTGGATTCTATCTCTTCGAGATGATTCTGATATTGGTTATATTTTTGAAGTTGATCTCGATTACCCTCAGCACCTTCATCATACCCATAACGATTATCCACTTGCACCTGAAAGATTAACCTTAACCGAAGAAATGCTGTCACCTTATGCTAAAAGTTTACTTCACGATAGAAAATATGTTGGGACACCAAAATTAATACCTAACCTTCAAAACAAGAAAAATTATGTGGTGCATTATCGAAATTTAAAACTCTATCTTCAATTAGGATTGAAAGTTACAGCAGTGCATAAAGCCATTCAATTTAAACAAGCTCCTTGGTTGGAAAAATATATATTATTCAACACCGAAAAACGTAAAAAAGCTTCATCATCCTTTGAAAAAGATTTTTTTAAACTTTTAAACAATAGTGTGTATGGGAAAACCATGGAAAACTTACGAAAAAGACGTAATATTGAACTTTGTAGTAACACCTCTAAAAGAGCAGTAAAGTTAGTAGCATCTCCCACCTTTAAATCATTTAAAACTTATGATGAAGATCTAACTGCTGTCGAAAGACTTAAAACAAGCATTCTGATGAATCGTCCTATTTATGTTGGGTTTTGCATTCTTGAACTTTCTAAACTCCTAATGTATAATTTTCACTATAATTACATAAAGCCACTATATAACGAGCGAGCGACGCTCTTATTTACTGATACTGATTCACTAACGTATCATATTACAACAGATGACATATATCAAGATATGCAAAGTAATACAACTATCTTTGATTTTTCTGATTATCCTACAGATCATCCTCTTTATTCTAATGAAAACAAAAAAGTCATTGGGAAATTTAAAGACGAATTAAGTGGTGAAATAGCTCTAGAGTTTGTCGGATTGAAGGCAAAAATGTATTCCATAAAATCATGTAAAGATGAAAAAAAGAGAGCGAAAGGTGTATCCACTCAGGTTGTGCGACATAAAATTAATCATGAAGACTATTTCCAGTGTTTACAACAACAAAAGACAAGCATTGAAAAACAAATAAAAATAGGCCAAGAAAATCATAAACTGTACACAATCCACCAAAATAAAATAAGTCTGAGTCCCTTCGATGATAAAAGATTCATCTTAGATGATGGTATAACAAGTTTAGCTTATGGACATTGCGAAATTGATCAAAATGTAGAACTTTAATAAATATTGTAAAAATTGCCGAAGACATTGTAACCTATACTGTAATTATCTCTATTGTAAACTTCGTTATAAGTGTTGTAATTATATGTATATAATAATTATGATGTTATCTTAATACATAGAAACTTTGAAAATATTTGTAAATAGTGTAAAAATTGTTCAAGATTTTATATTGTAACCTTCGTTATTGTTGACGAAATTGTATATACTAATTATTGTAATGACAACTTACTAGATGAATGCTTGTAAAAAATGAATGTTGCAAATTTTGTTGTATTTGATAAATTATATGTGTATACTAATTTTGTGATGCAAGCAAGTTTAAAGAATTTTGGAAACACCATGTGGAAATAATGTTGCAATAAAGTTTTTAATTAACTGTAAACCGTGTCTGTTTTATTTCAGAATTGTTACATTTAGAATGTTTGTGAATTTTACTAATAGGTTAAAAGAAAAAAGGCGAAGAAGAAAAGAAAAAGAAAACTGTTTTATTAAAAGAAAATATAATATAAAGTAATTTGATGATTTAATTTAAACATTACTAACTTTAACACTAATACTAAATACAAGTTTTAAGAAAAGCATGATTATTACAAAATTAATTTATTAAAAAGAAAAAAATTAATTTTTTTTATAAATTTATGTTATTAAAAAACGAAGGAATGTATTAAAGGGAAATTGTTTTACAATTTTTCTAAAGATTGCATATTCTAAGTATGAAAAGTAATTTCACGACTTAATTTTAATATTAAAAATTTTTCTAACTAAACTTAAACGAAGGTTTTGAGAAAACATGATTATTTTTGTTTTACTCAAAAACTTTTAATAAGATCATACAATACCTAAAGCCTCATGCTCACTACTATAGAAGATAAATTTCAAGCTTATATCTGTCGACATGGTAGTAGTGATTGGGGATGATGCGATCGATGTGCGCATCTTCTGACGCAAAGCGCATCAACGCATCACACCTCTTGCACCTCTGGCGCAGAACCCCATTATCTCACTACTGGTATCTTTCAAAAGAGCTCGCCAATAAATTTAAAACGAATGGTTGAACCATCGATCTGCGATAATTTAAAATAAAGTTATCGATTTTTTTTCGTTTTTAATATTTATTTATTTATTTTTATTCTTTAACTAATATTGACAATAAAATTGACTGGATATTTAGTGTTATAATACTTCTCTAATATGCAAATTGTCTGCATAATCATGGAAGATAATTTTTTTAAATAGTAATTTTAATAAATTATTTTTACTGAGTGAATTTGTACAGGAAAATATATAAGTAAGTCTTGTGGTTGTCACAACATACTAGTTTATGAATGCCCCCCTATTTTTATCATTTTTCGGTGATTTTATGGCTATAAATTTGATTTTTAGGAGGGGGGAATTATTTTAACCGTTAAATACCTTCTGAGGGGCTACAGAGAAAATTCTAAAACATGGATATTTACGACAAGGGAAAAATTTTAGGGGGAGGGGACTTGCCACTGGAATTATGCATTACATATCTTACATTTTTTTAATCTGTTATTAATGTTATTTTTTAAACTTTAAATATTTTTATTTTTAGGGATTGAATTAATTATTTTTCATTCTTCAAATCAAATTCGTGGTCATAAAATTATCGAACAGGGGAAGAAATTGAGGGAGGGGGTGATGTATTTAGAAAACGGTGGGTGACTGGACAAAATGGGAGCCATATTCGGATTCTGGATGCCATTTTACATAAGAATCAGCAAGAATGGTATCAGATCTCGAATCTTTTTTATCTTTTTTTTGCAGAGCAGTGCTATTTTACATGATTAAATTATTTAATAATGAAATCTTATATTTAAGTACGTCTCGACGTTAAATATTTTCTTGTTAATCTAATTTAAGTATACTATTAGCAAAAATACACATCAAGTATTCATAACACATATTGGAATTCTTTTGTGTAGCTGCGCAAACTAATTAATTATTTATTCTATGCATAGAATTTTTCACAGAAAACATGCTTCAAGCACCCTATTAATATATGATAGTTTTATTATACACTATTTACCAAAAAGTATTTGGACATTTTCGAATTTAGACGTTTTGTCAAATATCTTGAAAATTTCTTTAAGGATCACCTTGAAACTTTGGTAGTGTAAAGAACATGCTATACCTCATATATTTCAGCAAAAGATGTGACTTGAAGAGGAGAAAGGAACCAGTAAAATATAAAATAAAAATGAAAATGTTTTGGATCGTCCTGTAAAGAGTAATGAGGCATGCATTTGGGCATAGTAGCATGTGATAATGAGAATTTATTTATATATTATTTTATTTTTTTATTTATTTAATTTTACTTTATTTTTCTTTTATTTATTTTCTTATTTATTTATTTATTTATTTTATTTTATTTTTTTTTTTTTTTTTTGAGGTTTCCACGTATATTCAGGGAGATATAACTTTTTTTCTTAATTAAAAAAAAAATATATATATATATATATGTATACTCTGATTATTTTATGTTATAACTTTGGTTTCCTTTAAGATTTTAATTAATATTTATTTATTCTTTGTTTTAATTTAATTTTTCACTTTTTTTCTCATTCTTTATGGTTTTTTGCTGCATTGATCGGGGCGTGAGATGATATAAATTGCTATGATTAGCAATATTGGTTTACGAAATAGTTGCAGCTTTCTCTGCTTTATGAAGTATGCCCCCCTTGAAAGGTATGCTTCTAATTTTAAGCATTTATATCCAATTGATTATGAGGTTTATTATCTTTTTTCTCTTTCACAAGTTTAATGGTCCTTTTTTATTATCCTTCAGGTCGGCGTAAGTATTTTAAGTTACTATGGTAACTCATTGGTTCCTTATCTATATCGCAACTTTTTGTGTCATTCTTTCCTCTATGTTAAATTCAGTTCTATATTTTAGTGTGCTGTTATTGTTTTAGTTCTATTAATTGCTTAATTTTAAGATTAAATTTTATTACGTTATCTATTATATATATATATATATATATATATATATTTATTTATTATGTTTTATTTATGTTTATTTTTTTTTATGTTTTTGCAGTTAGTTTTACTTATGAATTGTTTCACATTAATTAGTTTTCTCGTAAGTTTTTCTTTAGTTATTTTTGTTACTTATTTACAACTATTATGACTGAAAACATATATTATAATTTCATATGTATATATATATCAATAAATAAATAAAAATAAATAAATAAATAATAATAATAATTCACTTTTTAAATTATAATACGTAGGGTATTTGACACAGTGCAAAGCCATTTTCAGGAAATTTGGCATACTACATTAGACACAGCAAACTGCAATCCGAAAGCAAAAATGTTAAATTTATCACGCAATATGAGCATTTATACTAAATAATTTTTAACTATGCATGTGCTAACTTCTGAAAAATTTTATTTGCGTAATTTAATAACCAAAAGTATTGAGCAACTTATATGAAAACCCCAAACAAATACCGCGTAAAGTCTAAAAGTTATGAGAGATAAAACGAACAGAATTTCAGTTCTCATAAAAAAAAAAAAAAAAAAAAAAAAAAAAAAAATCTGGAGTGACTCCACTCGACTTTCCGAACATTGAGTAACTAACAGTTTTGTAGATAAAATAAAGAAAGAGGAGTTGCTAAACAAACAAAAAAGAGAAAACCATAACAGAGTGTTTGAGTATTTTTCTCCATATATCACACGAGGTTTTATTTAACGCTACTGAACTTTGAGCCCTTAGATCATAATGATAAAGAATTTTTCGTTGTGTCCCTGTAAAAATCTATAAATGCTAGATTCGCCAAAATGCTTATAGTTAGTGCAACAGTGATTTATAATATTCGTACAAATTTTCAGCTCAATTGAATAAGGCGTTTAGATGCTATCGCTGGTCTCATAGGCCATAAAGATAAAGAATTTTTCTTTGTGTCCCTGTAAAAAAACTGTAAGTGCTAGATTCACCAAAATCTATACAGTTGGTTCAAATGTGACCTATAACATGTGTACAAATTCTTTGCTGAGATTAATAAGGCGTTTAGACGCTATCACACTTTTAAAAATTTGGCAAAGAATTTTTCTTTGTGTCCCTGTAAAAAAACTATGAGTGCTAGATTCTCCAAAATCTATACAGATTGAGTATCTGTGACCTATAATATGTGTATAAAGTTTTTGCTCAATTGAATAAGGCATTTAGATGCTATCGCACTTTTAAGATTTTGGTCCCTTGGCCATAATGATAAAGAATTTTTCTTTGTGTCCCTGTAAAAAAACTATAAGTGCTAGATTCACCAAAATCTATAGGGTTCGTACTATGGTGACTTACAATATACGTACCAACTTTCAGCTTATTCGAACAAAGCGTTTAGACGCTAGTGTGTTCACTCACATACATACACACATATATGCACACATACATACACACACACATACATACATCATCGTAAAAATAGGGAAAACGGACCCGTTGGACCTCGAAACGTATAGAAACATCAAAATCTCGAATTCGGATTTTTGACATGATTACAATACTTTCCTCACTATAGTGTTCGGAAAGTAAAAAAAAAGAAAGAAAGAAAAAGATGATAGGGGGTTTTATAATTATTTATATACTATCAGCGAATACTGTGTTACCATTGGGCATTGATTGGATCAAAATAAAAATGAGAAAAAAACACCTTTATAATTCACCTTTTATATTGAGAGGAACTGATATTTCGTTTATTCTAGCTTTCATAACTTTTTTTAATTTATCTGATATTTGTTTGGGCTTTTCATACAAGTTACTCAATACTTTTAGCTATTAAATTATGCAAATGAATTTTTTTTTTTTTTTAAATCTAGCGCATGCGTAGTTAAAAAATTATTTAGTAAAAAGGCTCATATTTCATAAGATATTGAACATTTTTGCATTGTGACTGTAATATGCTGCGTCTAATATAGTATGCCAAATTTTCTAAAAATGGCTTGCACTGGGTCTAATACCCTACGTGTTATAATTTAATAATATTATAGTTTTAAAAAATTAAAGAACACGCTTTTATAGAAATGTGAACTAAAAAGCACAAAATATCTATCTTAGTATTAAAATTCAGGGTAAGAGAAAATCGTGTGAGTGACACACCGTAATATTTACATACATTTAAATCTTTAATTAAAATAACTTAGAATTAACAAAAACCATTTTTAAAAAATCTCCCCTGACGGGGATCGAACGCTGGACCTTTAGGTTCGTAGCGAGGCGTCTTACCTCGAAGCCACATCACTCACGTAGGGTAAGTGTTTTTTTACAATATAAATTTTTTGTTTGCTCCCAGAGAAGTTACAAACAAACAAACATACATACATACATACATACATACATACAAACATACAGGTGAAGCTAATAAAAGCGTGTTAAAAAGTGGAAATTTTCTTTTTTGAATATAAAAAAAAAAAAAAAAAAAGAAAAAAAAAGAAAAAAAGAAAAGAAAAGAAACTTTATATTTTCATGAATATATGTGGAAGCCTCGTAAAATTTTATACAGATAATGAGAAAAATTAAAACTCGAATAAACTACTACGTCAGAAACGCCAAAAAAAAAAATATTTGAGATGCATGCAGCTGTTTCGGTATCCTTAAGCGTACCGTCTTCAGTGCAAAAAGAATTCTGAATCTGGAGAAGTGCTCGTATATATAGGAGAGGGGCCGAATTTACTTCAACCAATAGGATTACGGGAAAGGTGGGGAGTGTGGCCAATAGGAAATTAGGAATATTAGCTGCGTAAACAGTAGAAAAATTAAGAAAATGTGGACTGAATGTAAAATTTCCAACAATGGGACAAATAGGGAACAGCGAAATCACAATTTACAAGGTTTTTAAAAATTTTATAAATATGAAAAGCTTTAAAGAAATCTAGTTCATGAATGGATTTCATGAATAGATGACGTCACTTTAAAAATTTTATACGCATTGATAGAGTGCTAATGTAGTTCTATAGCTATGATTCAACAGAAAATTTAAAAACATGGTATATAAAAAGGTTTTTATCTTATAATTATTTCTTACCTTAATTTCTTGTGTTATTTCCCTAGTGTAAGATTTTTATTTATTTGTTTGCGCATGTGTGATTTTTTACATTTTAAAACGCATTTTTATCTTCTATGTAGTACTTTTTCTGATGCTATGTGACGGCATTCCATTATGACCAGTGATGCCAGATTGGGGATTTTGTCCCCATTCAGGGGACTTTTTGGGCTTCTGGGGACTGAATATTTGTGGGGAAATGTGTGGGGATTTTTGAAATTTTTGGGGAGAAACCTGGGCAAATTTTCAACTCTTTTTTTTTTTTTTTTTTTTTTTGTCTGAAATTGGTCTACCTGATTAGCTTACTGTCTGTGCTGATTAGTTCACTTTCAGTGTTGTGAACTGTAGGGATTTGTCCTTACGCGTACGGATTTTTAGTAGTTTTTTTTAGCATGTAGGGACTTTTTTTGAAGTGCCATTTATCCTTAGGACATCCTCAGAATATCCTGAGGAGGAAAAGACATCTTACAGACATCCTCAGCGCCTGTTGTTTACGGAATTTAGTATAAATACAATTGATTAGAGGGTCTAATAATACGTCTTCACGAATACCCTAGGGAGAGCTGATGAAACTAGACTCAGTACTTCACACAGATAAAAAAAATTTCGATAACTAATATGTATAAAAAGTTAATTAATTAATGTTAAATTAATTAGTTAAAGTTATTTAACAAGTGTAAAATTAATTAAAAGTTAATTAACTAGTCTCTATTCACACTAGCGATGTACTAATGAAATTAATAATGAAGTTAATAACTAGTATGTATAAAAGTTATTCATGTATTTGGGGATTTTTTTCAAAATTGAGCCTTATTTGGGGGAAAATTTGGACTTAAATCTGCTAATTATTTCGAACAAATGTTTTGAAAAATTTACTTTTTTAGTGAAATTGAATTGGGGATTTTTTTGAGAAAAACTCCTGATTTGGGGAAATTTGAAAGCCTGTTTGGGGAAATTGACTGTTGACCATCTGGCAACACTGATTATGATATTTGAAAGGAAAGTTAAATTTTGATAGACGTACATACAGCTTGGATATTTCCCTCATCTCTTTTCCTTTCAAGAAATAGAGACATCTGTCACACATTGAGGTAGGTAGAATATTTTAGGAATACAATACAAAAACACAATTCCGAGTTCAACGATTAGAATTACACCGAAATGATTGGTTCTAAAAAAAGTGAAACGCTAAACGCGGACACCTGGGTAAATGTGATCGAGTTACGCCGGCCGCCGTTTTATGACCGGTGTTCATGAAAGAAGAATATTATTATCATTGTAACTAGAATAATTGATTAATGTAATTTATAGAAAACTGGAAAATTTTTATTATTGCTTTCTTTTATCTTATTTGCCAGCTGAATATAGATTTTTATGACATTCTGCAGATTAGTTCTAGAGTTGCCACAAATAATACTGCACTGCACTGAAAAAAAAAAAAAAAAAAAAAAAAATCGAGCCTTGATACTATTCTTGCTGATTCTTATGTAAAATAACCTCCTACTTCGGAATATGACTCCCATTTTGCCCATCCACCCACCGTTTTCTCGGGGTTTTTGTATTACATATATGTATTTATTTATTTATTTATTTAAAAAAGAGAAAGCATATTTGTAGCTGTAAATTCATGTTTATGGTCTAAGCTGTATTACTCAGTATCGTAAAATTGAAATTTAAGGTCTTCAGCCTATGGTAAAACAGTTGAAAAACATTCTTTATACATTTTCACATCTATGATCTTTTTCATGCTTTACATTTTTTTTTAAAGTACTTTTCTATAAAAATTATTGCCTAGAGCAAAATTCAAGGTCAACACGCACTATTTCATTACAGTCATGAAATAATAAAACACGATAACACTTAAATCTTTTATTCTGTTGCCAAACAGACGTGAGAAATATTAAAAAGAAATGTCTGAAAAAACACGAAAAATTCTTATTTATGTCAGTTTCTTTTTAAAATTGTATTTCGAATAACAATTGAACAATGGTAGTGAGTCAAGCTTCGAGGCTGGAAAATTTATTACAGAAAAGGATTGTAAACATAAAATTGTTAGGTTTAAGTCATTTTTGTTAACTCTCGAGTTTCATATCGAACAATAGAAGAAAAATGGCGTGAAATGTTCTTAAGAAATCCTTTTCATGCTTGGTCAGAAAATATGTGAATCCTGAAGGCAAAGAAAATGTTTTATTCAGTGTTAAGTATATGCTATTTTGATGCTAATTTAACGCATTTCAAAATAATAATAATAATAATAATAATAAAAGTAAAACTTCTGTCAAAGACAGAATTTAGTTTAGTACAGAGCACTATTAATTTCAATCTGTAAAATTTTTATTTATTATTTATTATTTTTTAAATTTTATTTTTAATTTTTAAATTTATTTTTTATCTTATTTTATGATCATAAAACTGGGCCACGTACTTTTTAAAATGACAGAAATGAATTAAAATGAATGTTGCCACCTAAATTTTATACTTTAGTTAATTCTAAAAAAAAAAAAAAAAAAATTAACTGTCGTGTCCCGTGTCGAAAAATTGTTTGCACCCATGGATTCAGAAATATCGCCCCTTTCATTTGGTACCGATCTTGTAATGATAAGACTGACATTTCAAATTTATTCTGGTGTTACATATAACTGGTTTACAAAAACTGGCGACGGCGTTTTTACCCTGATTAAAAAACTAATATTCCTCCCAGTTTTAAATATAAAATAAAACATAGACATATAGCAGCATACATTCAATATGCATGCGCAAATATAATATATGTACAAGGTAATACAATAGGTATACAAGTCCTATTTCATTAGTCTCAGAAATATACGGACAATTGTGAAGCGTTTTGCATTTTAAAATGTATTATTTTAAAAATAAATTAAGTTCAGAACCCTTCATCTCATTCTCTCTCTCTTTCTTTCTTTCTTTTCTTTCTTTTATTATATTTCTATGATCTACAACGTTATTTTCGTTTTTATTCTCTTATAATAAAGATGTTGTTTATGGATCCCGGAAAAAAGGGCACAGCGAAAAAAGGCACCCGGAAAAAAGGGCAATTTTACAATTCGCAAATCGCAAAATAATAAATATCAAATAATGAATTTAAAGAATGACTTTCAAATTACATTTTTAGAAATTGCGATTGATTTGGTGCAACATTCATTTACCTGGGAGAAGGAGAGGGGTGGGGTGGGGGGAGGAGCAAATCGAAAGAAAATGATTGTTTTTATATCACCTTCTTACCGATTTTAATGAAATTTTGTATAATTACGTACAATTTGTGAAACAATTACAGTAAGCGTCAGACATACTTGGGGGTGGGGGTAAACGGAGGGGGCAGAGGAATATATCACCATATTACCGATTTTAATGATATATTATGTAACTATTGGGTGTTTGAATTAATTCGTAGCGTTTTCTAATAGATGGCGTGACAAGTGGCATTTTCCAATAGATGGCGTGACTAGTATTCCCCGTAAACCTACTATCATTGATCATCGTTATTAGTATATGTCATTTGGTTGAAGCGTAAAAACAAATTTTTTTACTTCATCGAATATGCCTAACTTTGTGCCGGATAAAGTGTTTTTGCGGGGAGTTCTACTTCATTACTTTAACATGAAGAAAAGCGATGCCGAAAGTCATCGAATTTTAGTGGAAGTTTATGGAGAGCATGCACTAGTTGAACAAACGTGTCGGAAATGGTTTGCTCGATTTAAAAGAGGTGATTTTGAGCTGGAAGACAAGGAACGACCTGGGCAGCCGAAAAAATTCGAAGATGAAGAATTGAAGTAATTGCTCGATAAAGATCCATGCCAAACGCTTCAAGATTTAGCTGAATCATTAAGACTTGACTTTTTAACAGTCAGCAAACGCCTGAAAGCCATGGGAATGATCCAAAACAGGGAAATTGGGTCCCATACGAACTGAAACCTAGATACGTGCTCGGCCGCACGTCGCAAAACCGGTCAAAACCTACATCAAAACGACCAAATAGGAGGTCCTACCTCACCCGCCGTATTCTCCAGACATTGCTCCATCTGATTATCACTTGTTTCGATCGATGAGCCATGGCCTGTCTGAGGAACATTTCAGTTCTTATGAAGATTGTAAAAAATTGGTCGATTCTTGGATTGCCTCTAAAGAC
Organism: Salticus scenicus; assembly: GCA_963930645.1. Taxonomy (NCBI): domain Eukaryota; kingdom Metazoa; phylum Arthropoda; class Arachnida; order Araneae; family Salticidae; genus Salticus; species Salticus scenicus. The sequence continues at coordinate 101,405,254 of OZ005660.1, forward strand.
GATTCGCTCTTCCGACGCGGAATCCGTATGCTGCCAGAACGATGGGAAAAAGTAGTGGCTAGTGATGGTCAATACTTTGAATAATCTATTTGTAATTATTTTTGCACAATAAAGCCTCAATTTTTGAAAGGAAAACACTACGAATTAATTCAAACACCCAATATCACATACTTTTTATGAAGTTCCCAATGAATGTATCATATCTGGGGGGGGGGGGGGGCAAAGGGGGCGCTAATGGAAATAAAATATATTCTTCTTTAAACTACCTTATTATCGATTTAAAAAACTTTGTGTATATACCACTTACTGTTTAAGAAAAATTACAGTGAGTGTCACACACACCTGGGCGGTTTGCTAAAGGAGGAGGGGGGGGGGGCAGAGTGAAAAAAATGTTTTTTTTTTTTTTTTCATATCACCATGCTACCTTTTTATATGAAATTTTGTGTGACTATCACTTACTTTTTATTAAAATTATAGTGAAAGTAACCTATAGTTGAAAAAGGGGGACAAGTGTGTGTGTGTGGGGGGGGGGGGGGTAGATGAAAAATAAAATAATATTTTTGAACAACACTTATTATCTATTTTTTATTGACATTTTGTGTAAATATCACTTATTGTTAATGAAAAATTGCAGTGAGGTTAGATATATCTAGAAGGGGCGAAGAAGACTATGGGTATAGACAGAAAGAAATTGAATGTTTTATATCACTATATTTTGTATTTCAATAAAATTTATTATAAATACCACTGAATGTTTAGGAAAATGTACGCTGATTGATATATATATGTTACCGCTAAAGTGCAGAAATCAGTTAATCTGCAGATTAGCTAGGTAATCTGCACATTAACTAGGGTGATCTGTTAAAGTGAGGAAAATTGTTTTGTTTCTCAAATTACCTAGGTAATCTGCGAATTACCTAGATAATCTGCACATTACATACTAGGCACTAGTTAAAGTGAAAATAAGATATCTGGTGTTGTAATTTTACAGCACGCTGTGTTGTATTTGTTTTTATTTTCATTCGGAAAAAAAAAAAAGTTATCTTTTCTTTTTTATTTTTTTCTTTACTTATTTTAATCTGTATGTGTTTTAATTTTTATATCTTTTAAAGTTATATTTGTTTTGTTTTTTTAATTTATTTCATCTTTTTTATTCTGTCAATATAAGTTTGAAGATGTTATGCATTTTTAATATGAAATTAATAATAATAATAGCTTTAATAGCTTTCAATAAATTCTATTTTATAAATGAATGTTAGAATTGTAATACAGTAACGATTTCTTTTCAAAATAAAAATATTTAACAATTTAAAATAAAAAAGAAAAAAAGTTTTATTAACAACTTATATTGCTATTACTATTTAAATACTAGAAATATTAAATCATAAAATATTACTAGAAATATTAAATCAGACAAATCAGAAGCATTATTTAAGAAGTACTTCAAATAATTAAAACTTCTTTAACATATTTTAGAATGCATGAAAATTAAAATGACAGTTTTCAATGCTTTATTAAACTATATTTTGCAGTATACATATATCTGCACAAGTTTAGCAAATGTATTAATTTTACAAAAAAAAAAAAAAAAAAAAAAAAACCTTTATTAACGCTTTTTATGTGATAAACTACAACGAAATTATCTGAAAAAGCGAACAAAATTTAAAATAAATAAATAAATAAAAATATAATCATGATATATAAAATATGTACAGGAAACTTGAAAAAATGTAATTAAATGCTAAAAAATGCACAGAAATTTCATATTAAGTATTTATTAAATGCCATAATATTTTTCAAAATTAATAATTAATATATATATATATATATATATATATATATTTTTTTTTTTTTTTTTCAGTAAGTAATAGTAATTTAAATCAATTTTAAAATAAATTAGTTTTAAAAAGTTATGGTTTAATAGTTTTAGTTCGGAAGGAAATAATTACTGTAATGTAAATCTAATATTCATAATTCAAAATGGAGTTTCACAAGAGAGAACTTTTAATAAAGATTACATTTCATTAATAAAATGCAGACCCTTATCAAACTTATATTGACAGAATTAAAAAAAGATAAAAATAAAATCAAAATTAAAACAATTATAACTTACTTGTTACTTTAAATGTTGTGTTAGTCATAATAATAAACCTAATCATGGCATCCATCCTCCACATTTTGCGTTTGCCGTTTATCGGTTTATCATCATAGCATAGCGGAAGTGCGGAAGGGAAAGGGTAAAAGTTTTAGTTATGTTTGAAGGTCATTCGCGTATCTGTATCACATGACTGTTTGACGTCATAGTGAATGTAAAAAAAACTAAGGCTCGAAACAAACATTTGAACGTTAACGATACTGAAACCGTTAATCTGCAGATTACCTAGTTAAAATGCGGAAAATTCTTTATTCCGCACTTTAACGAGTTATTTTAGTTAATCTGCAGATTAGCTAGGTAATCTGCAGATTAACGTATTTCGCATTTTAACGGTAACATATGTTTATATATATATATATATATATATATATATATATATACATTGTGGGCAATGGGGTGCAGAAGAGAAAAATGATTGCATAAATATCACAATGTTACCAATTTTAATTAAACTTTCAACAACTATCACCTACTTTGAAAGAAAATTTTCAAAAAGTGTTTACCAAGAGGAAGGGGGGGGAGCTGAGGGGAAAAAATGATTGTTTTTAAATGATTTTGCTTTATACTTGTAGAAAATTTTGTATAAATATCTCTTACTATTTATATTTATCAAAAATTGCAGAGAGGGTTACATTATCCGGTGAGAGCTAGGGAGCATCTGGAAAAGCAGGATATATTTTTATACCACCCTGTTAATGAAACTTTGCAGAAATATTACTTGCCTTTAATAAACATTACAGTGAGGATTACGTATCAGTTTTCTTCTCTTCCTCAGTTTGTACGCTAAATTCAATGCATAATTTAAATCTAAAAAATGTTATTCAAAAAAGAAATTTCTTCTTTTAAGCACTCCCTTTTATCTCCGCCTTTTTTTTTTTTTTTTTTTTTCACCAAATTTTTTGTAGAGTATTTTTCCTCAATATGTGAGAATGATTAAATAAGAAGAAAATTATTTTGTAAAATTTCTGGTGTGAGAATAAGGCGGGGCTAACACTGCTTTAGAACAAATTATGAAACTTCACAACTGTGATTTTACCGCAATATATTTTTTAATTGAATGCAATAGAAAGTAATGATGATGATGATGAAAGTTAAAGACAACTGTAATAAAAATAACTATACACATACAACGTAACTTGGTTAGAGCCTATTTCATAAAAAGTGACATTTATATCATCTATGTAATGTCTATGAACTATTCCAAGGTCTTCAATAACGGTTTACCTTTTCAGTAAAAGAAAGCGAAAGAGCTTCACTTTTTCCTCTTTGCTCCGCCCCCTTTCACCGCAGATGTTCTTTTGTTACATGATCAAATATACAATTTGAAAGCATTAGTATCATATCCATCGATAAAAAAATAAAATAAATAAAAATGAAAAAATAAATAAATAAAGTTACAAAGAAGTAGCGTAGATGTTCGTGTTATATTTATATTTTATTTTAGCCAGAAGCTGGGCAGTTATTATATTCCCTTTTAAGGGGAGTATTCTGTTCTTTTTTTTTTATTATGTGATTTATTATTTGATTTATTATTATTATTATTTTTTTTTTTTTTTTTTTTTTTTTTGCCGCTGAAGTTCAAAAGAGGTAGCAGAAAAAGTTGGGGAAAAGGGAGGTTGCAGTTGAATGAATCATCACGATTACAACCTGTGGAAAACAAGTGCACAATAGGCTGCATAACAATAGATTTTTCTTCTTTTTCTTTTTTTCATGTTGTATGTTTTTTGAATATTTTCAGTAACGGTTGTTACGTGTATTTATGTGTTTAGGAATTCACACCGGGTTAGAAATAAAAAGATATAAATTTAGACATGTAATATACTGTAAAATATAATAGATGTATATATATGCTTGTATATATACAAGCACAGAAAAATAATAAATTGCAACTCTGATTTAAGATAATCCAACTAAAAAAATTGAGTTCTTTTATTTATTTATTTATGTTGAGGGGACGGTGGGCATTATAAATAAATATTTTTATAAATAATCTCTAAAAAATAAAGAGTTAAATTGAACACGTGTCATTTGTTAAATATATTTAAAACACTTTAAACACACGTAAATATAAATTTATTTAAAAGAAATAAATCTTTTTAATAATCTTTTAAGCCCACCATCTCTTTTAAATAAATTTATATTTACGTGTGTTTAAAGTGTTTTAAATATATATATATTTAAATATTTTTAATTTTACAGCAAAAGTTCAAATTTTTTGTATATATATATATATATATATATATATATATATATATATATGCACTGAAGTATTACAATATTAATAACATAAAAATAAAAATAAAAATTATTCAATTTTTTTTTTAATTTTAATTTTTTTTTTTTTTTTTTTTTTTTTTTTTAATGTCTCCCGCGTTTATATTTTTCATATATTTTTATTATTTTGATTGATTATTATTCATTTATATATTTTAAATAAATTTGGGTATCGGATTTTCTATTCGTTCAAAAGTTTAGTTTTAAGAATAATTTTTGTGAAATGAACTGATTTTTTATGACAATTTCAATATCACGCATAATAAAACTTAAAAATCTAAATATAAGCGAAACTTAAAACGGATACCCAGATTTCACTGAAATGTAACATAAAACACCTTAAATCAATTCTTATTAATTTTAAGCCAAAATTGCTACACGAGAGACATTTGAAAGAAGGGAAAATCGTTAAAAAACACATTAAGTGAGACAAAACAGCATTTAAATTGAATTTCATCAGTTCAGTATAAGTTATAGAAAATAAATATAACAAAACGAAAAACTGATGTTTTCCGTTGATTTTTACGATTTTCAAAGCCCACCATCTCCTTAAAGAAACGAACTTATAAAGCAAATTAAGTAAATATAGTTTAAAAAATACTTTCCAAAGAATAGTTTAGTTTTTTTTTTTTTTTTTTTTTTTTTTCTTTAATTAATGTACTTTTATCATTTTCTTTTTATTCAGAATTTTAAAAATTGCACAAAGTTTTTAATATTATTATAAAAAAAAGAGTATTTTACCCCCAGAAAATGGTATTTAAAGTAAAATATCGATAAATGCGACAAGCAGTACAGTAGAAGTACAGTAAATAGGTAATATGTAAATGGCAGACCTACAACTCTCGAGGTCTGGGACAAAAGCAGTGTTGCCAGATCGAACGACTTTTATTCAATAGCCACCAATCATTTTTAGAAGAGGTATTTTATATACATAAAAGGGGAATCTAATCGAATCGAAGAATCGTCGATTATGTATATCAAATATCACTTCTCAAAATTATTGGTGACTATTGAATAAAAAAGTCTGGTAACGCTGGACAAAAATTTTACAGAGGCCCTCTAATTGGAGCCCCTCCTACATTGAGGCTTCCTTGCAGTGTTGCCAGATTTGCGACTTTTTTATTCTATTTCCACCAGTAAATTTTAAATATGACGGTTGGCTAATTATTTCGAAGATTAATCGACTATTATCTATATCAAATATCATTTCTTAAAATTACACTGCGCTGCCAAAAAATAAAATAAAATAAAATAAAATAAAAAATAAAATAAAAATAAAAATATCGACCCCTGATACCATTTTTGCTGATTCTTATGTAAAACGACCTCCTGAATTCGAATATGACTACCATTTTACCCATTCACCAAGCGTTTTCTCGGGACACCACCCCCCTCCCCCATTTTTTATCACTATTTGGTAATTTTATGGCCATGAATTTGATTCGGAGAATGAAAAAGAATTAATTTAACATTTAAAAACATATTATTTAATAAATAACATTAATAATAGTATTTATCGAACAACCCAATATATGAGAAATGTAATGCATAATTTCAGTGACAAATTCCCCCTAAATTTTCCCCTTGCCGCAAATGTAGATGTTTTAGAATTTTCAAACTCTGTAGCCCCCCAGAAGATATTTAACAGTTAAAATAATACTCCTTCCCCCTAAAAATCGAATTTATAGCCATACAATTACCGAAAAGGGATAAAAATAGGGGGCCGTCCCTAAAATCAATGGATGATAGGACAAAATGGACGTCATATTCGGATTCAGGGGGTCATTTTACATAAGAATTTGCCAAAAGGGTGTTGGAGGCAATTTTTATGCCGAGCAGTGTTATTGGTGGTTATTAAATAACAAAGTAGCAAAATATGTCAAATCTACTTCCTTGCAGTTTTTCACTTAAATTTATTATTGTGAAAAGGCATTGATGTAAGTTTTAAGATTGTTTCGGAAGTCCAGGTCCAGACCATGAAGAAGGCTAGAGGCTTTAGCCTCACTTGCCCTGCCTTAATTAGACCTTGCATAAAATGAATGAGTTATTTATTTATTTTTTTTTATTTTTTTTTTTTTTTTAGTTGTCGCTCTGCAGTTACCTTTTGTACTTTAAGGCTCTTTAGATGGCTTAAAGTGGAACTGCAGTGAATATTCCAGGTTAAAATAATGTATCGTATTTTACAGCGTATAACGCTCAGGTTTGCTTAATGAGTTATACATTATACACCGGAAATTTAAATATACAGTAAAAGCTATTTTTTAATATGCTTTTGTTACTTACAAATATATAGCTTTATTTGTAAATTAAATTTTCTGGTGTGTAACTCACTTTTTTGACCTGCGCGTTATCATAGCCTCCTTAACTAGATGCCTGTCGCGTAGCTCGGAAGCTAGGCAACAGTTGAAGCGGTAGACAGCGCCATCTAGTACAGATTATAGGACTTTTTTAGTCAACTGTCACCAATAATTTAAAGGAGGGATACATGATATATATAATCGACGTTTCTTCAATTATATTCGCCTTTTATGTATATCATATCCCACTTTTAAAAATTTTTGGTAGCTGTTGAATAAAAAAGTCGCGCAATCTGTACCAGGTGGCGCTGTCTACCGCTTAAACTGTTGCCTAGTTTTCGAGCTACGCGACAGGCATCTAATTAAGGAGGCTATGGCGTTATACGCCGGAAGATGCGGTAATGACAAATTTGCCAAATGCATTACTTAAAGGTTAAGTTTCTTTGCAGCCCCTTTGAAAACCAGAGGTGCAGGGCGGGTTGTCCCCTTCGCCCCACCCTTGGTACATCACCGAAATATATCAATTAATAATAGATTGTAACAGAGAATATCACAATTAAATATTACAAAAATGTTAGATCGTTGTTTCTCACCTGATTGGTAAATCCTTGAAATTTTTGTATTATTTGTAAAATTAATTCTATGCGAGTTTATAAATGTGTCTAAAAAATTGGCATAATTGAGTGCGAAGAAACTTTACTTACATTCCGTTCTTGAGGCTATCCCAAAACCTTTCATCTTTCTTATTTGACAAAGTGGTTTTTCTAATACAATGCAGCTGGCAACGCTTCATTTTTTAAAAGAAGTCTAGCATGCCAACATTTTAATTTATTCTGGATTAATGTTAGTACCCGCTCTTTTTCACACCAACTTTACTGGAAGTGAATTTTTCCCTGTGTGTAACTGACGATTAAATAAGAGGAAATATATCCTTCAAGAAAAGCGGTGGGGCAAAAAAGGGTGAATATTAACAACACTTTCAAAAAAATTAAAATGTTGGCATATCTGTTATTGTCATTATTTAGTTACAAAAAATCTCTCTTAATATTTTTTGACGAAAAAATATTTAACATTAGGTCTATCGGAAGATTCTGCGCCTTTCTTAAGAGTACAATTGGAAATTTTTTATTCTGCAATAATGATACTTGTTAAAATACCTTTTTAAATGATATATATATAAATATTATCGAGTAAAATTGTCCGATGTCAGTGTTTCATTTCAATCGGACAGAATTTTCCTATACACTTAATACTATTATTCCAAAAGAAAAATACAAATTTCCCCAAGGAAATAAAGATAGTTGGCAATTATAATTACATCCCAACATGTACAAAAATTTTAAATAATCATATTTTTCCGAATGTTAACAGATTTTTTTCATATATGTATAAATAGTATATTTAATCGTAAATAAGATAAATAATAAAAAAGACTCTGTCTTTCACAGATTTTAACTTATTGCCAAAGCCTACACTACAGCTTTCCATATCAGGATGGTCCTGCCAGCGACCAAGAGGTTCTGCTCACAAGTCACGAAGTTGGTAGACGGGAAAAGCCAGTTTCGAACACAGAAAGCCTCTTTCCCTATGAAGTCATTTTACACAGGACAGTTTTCCTAGAATAGACATTCGGCTTTAAATCAAACACTCACTCTATGTTACAGTTACGATAATGAGTATTTTATGAAAAAAAGAAAAAAAAAAAAAATCCAATCGTTTCATTGAAATTGTTTAAACAGTTTTGTCTTCTGTAATGTTGTTCTGTAATGGTTCTGCCCTGATACGGATTACCCTTGGCCGTTTTGGGATTTTTTGTTTTCCCGTAAAGAACAAACAATACGCTGCACACAGAATAAATCATTGAATCATGCGTTTAAACACTGGATGCTTTGGAACATTGGTTTACTGAAACACTGGTTTACTGAAACATGGAACCATGTTTAGAAGGAATATCAGCCATGGGTTTTTGGAGATAATGATCATATCGACAAATAGCGAGCGTTATAAAACGGTACACATTATTATTTTTTTTCCCTTACTTTTACGTGGATTGCTAGGGAAAACTAATTTTCCCATAAGGAATAATCAACCTATGCGTCACACTGGGAAAAAAAAAAAAAAAAAAAAAAAAAAGAAAAAAAAAAAAAAAAAATACGTGTGGCACTCGAGGACTGCCGCGGTAAAGCTATTGCATAGCATTTTTTATCAACATATGCAATTATAATTATTTATTTATTTTATTTATGCAGTATTTTTTTTTTCTTTCATATTAATTCAAGTTTTTTCTTTGATATTTATTCAAGTTACACTTTTTGAGCGTGGTGACCGATAAGAAAACAAATTTTTTTCTTTTATTGAATAAATGAGAATATATCCGCAATGAGAATATATTAAAAATATCCGCAATCGATTTGTAGGTATCGAAAACCTCGATGTACCAAATTTGAATGATCTAACTCTATTTTTTGAGAAAAGGTATTTTAATAGGTTTTTAAAGGCCTGCAAGTCGAATGGGGATATTCAAGTTTTTTCTTTGATATAATTTCAAGTTACACTTTTTGAGCGTGGTGACCGATAAGAAAACAAATTTTAATAGAGAAAAGGTATTTAATAGGTTTTAAAGGCCTGCAAGTCGAATGGAGATATTCAAGTTTTTTCTTTGATATTAATTCAAGTTACACTTTTTGAGCGTGGTGACCGATAAGAAAACAAATTTTAATAGAGAAAAGGTATTTAATAGGTTTTAAAGGCCTGCAAGTCGAATGGAGATATTCAAGTTTTTCCTTTGATATTAATGAATAAGATAACAATAATGATAAGAAAACAAATTTTAATAAAGAAAAGGTATTTTAATAGGTTTTAAAGGCCTGCAAGTCGAATGGGGATATTCAAGTTTTTTCTTTGATATTAATTCAAGTTACCCTTTTTGAGCGTGGTGACCGATAAGAAAACAAATTTTAATAGAGAAAAGGTATTTAATAGGTTTTAAAGGCCTGCAAGTCGAATGGGGATATTCAAGTTTTTTCTTTGATATTAATTCAAGTTACACTTTTTGAGCGTGGTGACCGATAAGAAAACAAATTTTAATAGAGAAAAGGTATTTAATAGGTTTTAAAGGCCTGCAAGTCGAATGGGGATATTCAAGTTTTTTCTTTGATATTAATTCAAGTTACACTTTTTGAGCGTGGTGACCGATAAGAAAACAAATTTTAATAGAGAAAAGGTATTTAATAGGTTTTAAAGGCCTGCAAGTCGAATGGAGATATTCAAGTTTTTCCTTTGATATTAATGAATAAGATAACAATAATGATAAGAAAACAAATTTTAATAAAGAAAAGGTATTTTAATAGGTTTTAAAGGCCTGCAAGTCGAATGGGGATATTCAAGTTTTTTCTTTGATATTAATTCAAGTTACCCTTTTTGAGCGTGGTGACCGATAAGAAAACAAATTTTAATAGAGAAAAGGTATTTAATAGGTTTTAAAGGCCTGCAAGTCGAATGGGGATATTCAAGTTTTTTCTTTGATATTAATTCAAGTTACACTTTTTGAGCGTGGTGACCGATAAGAAAACAAATTTTAATAGAGAAAAGGTATTTAATAGGTTTTAAAGGCCTGCAAGTCGAATGGGGATATTCAAGTTTTTTCTTTGATATTTATTCAAGTTACACTTTTTGAGCGTGGTGACCGATAAGAAAACAAATTTTTTTCTTTTATTGAATAAATGAGAATATATCCGCAATGAGAATATATTAAAAATATCCGCAATCGATTTGTAGGTATCGAAAACGTCGATGTACCAAATTTGAATGATCTAACTCTATTTTTTGAGAAAAGGTATTTTAATAGGTTTTTAAAGGCCTGCAAGTCGAATGGGGATATTCAAGTTTTTTCTTTGATATAATTTCAAGTTACACTTTTTGAGCGTGGTGACCGATAAGAAAACAAATTTTAATAGAGAAAAGGTATTTAATAGGTTTTAAAGGCCTGCAAGTCGAATGGGGATATTCAAGTTTTTTCTTTGATATTAATTCAAGTTACACTTTTTGAGCGTGGTGACCGATAAGAAAACAAATTTTAATAGAGAAAAGGTATTTAATAGGTTTTAAAGGCCTGCAAGTCGAATGGGGATATTCAAGTTTTTCCTTTGATATTAATGAATAAGATAACAATAATGATAAGAAAACAAATTTTAATAAAGAAAAGGTATTTTAATAGGTTTTAAAGGCCTGCAAGTCGAATGGGGATATTCAAGTTTTTTCTTTGATATTAATTCAAGTTACCCTTTTTGAGCGTGGTGACCGATAAGAAAACAAATTTTAATAGAGAAAAGGTATTTAATAGGTTTTAAAGGCCTGCAAGTCGAATGGGGATATTCAAGTTTTTTCTTTGATATTAATTCAAGTTACACTTTTTTAACGTGGTGACCGATAAGAAAATAAATTTTAATAGAGAAAAGGTATTTAATAGGTTTTAAAGGCCTGCAAGTCGAATGGGGATGTTCAAGTTTTTTCTTCGATATTAATTAAAGTTACACTTTTTGAGCGTGGTGACCGATAAGAAAACAATTTTTTTTTATTGAATAAATGAGAATATATCCGCAATGAGAATATATCAAAAATATTCGCAATCGATTTGCAGGTATCGAAAACCTCGATGTACCAAATTTCAATGATCTAACTCTATTTTTTGAAAAAAGGTATTTTAATAGGTTTTTAAAGGCCTGCAAGTCGAATGGGGATATTCAAGTTTTTTCTTTGATATAATTTCAAGTTACACTTTTTGAGCGTGGTGACCGATAAGAAAACAAATTTTAATAGAGAAAAGGTATTTAATAGGTTTTAAAGGCCTGCAAGTCGAATGGGGATATTCAAGTTTTTTCTTTGATATTAATGAATAAGATAACAATAATAAGAAAACAAATTTTAATAGAGAAAAGGTATTTTAATAGGATTTAAAGGCCTGCAAGTCGAATGGGGATATTCCAGATTTTTCTTTGATATTAATTGAAGTTACACTTTTTGAGCGTGGTGACCGATAAGAAAGCAAATTTTAATAGAGAAAAGGTATTTAATAGGTTTTAAAGGCCTGCAAGTCGAATGGGGTCATTCAAGTTTTTTCTTTGATATTAATGAATAAGATAACAATAATGATAAGATAACAAATTTTAATAGAGAAAAGGTAATTTAATAGGTTTTAAAGGCCTGCAAGTCGAATGGGGATATTCAAGTTTTTCTTTGATATTAATTCAAGTTACACTTTTTGAGCGTGGTGTCCGATATAAAACAAATTTTAATAGAGAAAAGGTATTTAATAGGTTTTAAAGGCCTGCAAGTCGAATGGGGCCATTCAAGTTTTTTCTTTGATATTAATGAATAAGATAACAATAATGATAAGATAACAATAATGATGAGAAAGCAAATTTTAATAGAGAAAAGGTATTTTAATAGGTTTTAAAGGCCTGCAAGTCGAATGGGGATATTCAATTTTTTTCTTTGATATTAATTCAAGTTACACTTTTTGAGCGTGGTGACCGATAAGAAAACAAATTTTAATAGAGAAAAGGTATTTAATAGGTTTTAAAGGCCTGCAAGTCGAATTGGGATATTCAAAATTTTTTTTTTTTTTGATATTCAAGTTACACTTTTTGAGCGTGGTGACCGATAAGAAAACAAATTTTAATAGAGAAAAGGTGTTTAATAGGTTTTAAAGGTCTGCAAGTCGAATGGGGATATTCAAGTTTTTTCTTTGATATTAATTCAAGTTACACTTTTTGAGCGTAGTGACCGATATAAAACAAATTTTAATAGAGAAAAGGTATTTAATAGGTTTTAAAGGCCTGCAAGTCGAATGGGGATATTCAAGTTTTTTCTTTGATATTAATTCAAGTTACACTTTTTGAGCGTGGTGACCGATATAAAACAAATTTTAATAGAGAAAAGTTATTTAATAGGTTTTAAAGGCCTGCAAGTCGAATGGGGCCATTCAAGTTTTTTCTTTGATATTAATGAATAAGATAACAATAATGATAAGATAACAATAATGATAAGAAAACAAATTTTAATAGAGAAAGGTATTTTAATAGGTTTTAAAGGCCAGCAAGTCGAATGGGGATATTCAATTTTTTTCTTTGATATTAATTCAAGTTACAATTTTTGAGCGTGGTGACCGATAAGAAAATAAATTTTAATAGAGAAAAGGTATTTAATAGGTTTTAAAGGCCTGCAAGTCGAATGGGGATATTCAAGTTTTTTTTTTTTTTTTTTTTTTTTTTTTTTTGATATTAATTCAAGTTATACTTTTTGAGTGTGGTGACCGATAAGAAAACAAATTTTAATAGAGAAAAGGTATTTAATAGGTTTTAAAGGTCTGCAAGTCGAATGGGGATATTCAAGTTTTTTCTTTGATATTAATTCAAGTTACACTTTTTGAGCGTGGTGACCGATATAAAACAAATTTTAATAGAGAAAAGGTATTTAATAGGTTTTAAAGGCCTGCAAGTCGAATGGGGATATTCAAGTTTTTTCTTTGATATTAATTCAAGTTACACTTTTTGAGCGTGGTGACCGATAAGAAAACAAATTTTAATAGAGAAAAGGTATTTAATAGGTTTTAAAGGCCTGCAAGTCGAATGGAGATATTCAAGTTTTTCCTTTGATATTAATGAATAAGATAACAATAATGATAAGAAAACAAATTTTAATAAAGAAAAGGTATTTTAATAGGTTTTAAAGGCCTGCAAGTCGAATGGGGATATTCAAGTTTTTTCTTTGATATTAATTCAAGTTACCCTTTTTGAGCGTGGTGACCGATAAGAAAACAAATTTTAATAGAGAAAAGGTATTTAATAGGTTTTAAAGGCCTGCAAGTCGAATGGGGATATTCAAGTTTTTTCTTTGATATTAATTCAAGTTACACTTTTTGAGCGTGGTGACCGATAAGAAAACAAATTTTAATAGAGAAAAGGTATTTAATAGGTTTTAAAGGCCTGCAAGTCGATTGGGGATATTCAAGTTTTTTCTTTGATATTTATTCAAGTTACACTTTTTGAGCGTGGTGACCGATAAGAAAACAAATTTTTTTCTTTTATTGAATAAATGAGAATATATCCGCAATGAGAATATATTAAAAATATCCGCAATCGATTTGTAGGTATCGAAAACGTCGATGTACCAAATTTGAATGATCTAACTCTATTTTTTGAGAAAAGGTATTTTAATAGGTTTTTAAAGGCCTGCAAGTCGAATGGGGATATTCAAGTTTTTTCTTTGATATAATTTCAAGTTACACTTTTTGAGCGTGGTGACCGATAAGAAAACAAATTTTAATAGAGATAAGGTATTTAATAGGTTTTAAAGGCCTGCAAGTTGAATGGGGATATTCAAGTTTTTTCTTTGATATTAATTCAAGTTACACTTTTTGAGCGTGGTGACCGATAAGAAAACAAATTTTAATAGAGAAAAGGTATTTAATAGGTTTTAAAGGCCTGCAAGTCGAATGGGGATATTCAAGTTTTTCCTTTGATATTAATGAATAAGGTAACAATAATGATAAGAAAACAAATTTTAATAAAGAAAAGGTATTTTAATAGGTTTTAAAGGCCTGCAAGTCGAATGGGGATATTCAAGTTTTTTCTTTGATATTAATTCAAGTTACCCTTTTTGAGCGTGGTGACCGATAAGAAAACAAATTTTAATAGAGAAAAGGTATTTAATAGGTTTTAAAGGCCTGCAAGTCGAATGGGGATATTCAAGTTATTTTTGATATTAATTCAAGTTACACTTTTTTAACGTGGTGACCGATAAGAAAACAAATTTTAATAGAGAAAAGGTATTTAATAGGTTTTAAAGGCCTGCAAGTCGAATGGGAATATTCAAGTTTTTTCTTCGATATTAATTCAAGTTACACTTTTTGAGCGTGGTGACAGATAAGAAAACAATTTTTTTTTATTGAATAAATGAGAATATATCCGCAATGAGAATATATCAAAAATATTCGCAATCGATTTGCAGGTATCGAAAACCTCGATGTACCAAATTTCAATGATCTAACTCTATTTTTTGAAAAAAGGTATTTTAATAGGTTTTTAAAGGCCTGCAAGTCGAATGGGGATATTCAAGTTTTTTCTTTGATATAATTTCGAGTTACGCTTTTTGAGCGTGGTGACCGGTAAGAAAACAAATTTTAATAGAGAAAAGGTATTTAATAGGTTTTAAAGGCCTGCAAGTCGAATGGGGATATTCAAGTTTTTTCTTTGATATTAATGAATAAGATAACAATAATAAGAAAACAAATTTTAATAGAGAAAAGGTATTTTAATAGGATTTAAAGGCCTGCAAGTCGAATGGGGATATTCCAGATTTTTCTTTGATATTAATTGAAGTTACACTTTTTGAGCGTGGTGACCGATAAGAAAGCAAATTTTAATAGAGAAAAGGTATTTAATAGGTTTTAAAGGCCTGCAAGTCGAATGGGGTCATTCAAGTTTTTTCTTTGATATTAATGAATAAGATAACAATAATGATAAGATAACAAATTTTAATAGAGAAAAGGTAATTTAATAGGTTTTAAAGGCCTGCAAGTCGAATGGGGATATTCAAGTTTTTCTTTGATATTAATTCAAGTTACACTTTTTGAGCGTGGTGTCCGATATAAAACAAATTTTAATAGAGAAAAGGTATTTAATAGGTTTTAAAGGCCTGCAAGTCGAATGGGGCCATTCAAGTTTTTTCTTTGATATTAATGAATAAGATAACAATAATGATGAGAAAGCAAATTTTAACAGAGAAAAGGTATTTTAATAGGTTTTAAAGGCCTGCAAGTCGAATGGGGATATTCAATTTTTTTCTTTGATATTAATTCAAGTTACACTTTTTGAGCGTGGTGACCGATAAGAAAACAAATTTTAATAGAGAAAAGGTATTTAATAGGTTTTAAAGGCCTGCAAGTCGAATGGGGATATTCAAATTTTTTTTTTTTTTATATTAATTCAAGTTACACTTTTTGAGCGTGGTGACCGATAAGAAAACAAATTTTAATAGAGAAAAGGTGTTTAATAGGTTTTAAAGGTCTGCAAGTCGAATGGGGATATTCAAGTTTTTTCTTTGATATTAATTCAAGTTACACTTTTTGAGCGTAGTGAGCGATATAAAACAAATTTTAATAGAGAAAAGGTATTTAATAGGTTTTAAAGGCCTGCAAGTCGAATGGGGATATTCAAGTTTTTTCTTTGATATTAATTGAAGTTACACTTTTTGAGCGTGGTGACCGATATAAAACAAATTTTAATAGAGAAAAGTTATTTAATAGGTTTTAAAGGCCTGCAAGTCGAATGGGGCCATTCAAGTTTTTTCTTTGATATTAATGAATAAGATAACAATAATGATAAGATAACAATAATGATAAGAAAACAAATTTTAATAGAGAAAGGTATTTTAATAGGTTTTAAAGGCCAGCAAGTCGAATGGGGATATTCAATTTTTTTCTTTGATATTAATTCAAGTTACAATTTTTGAGCGTGGTGACCGATAAGAAAATAAATTTTAATAGAGAAAAGGTATTTAATAGGTTTTAAAGGCCTGCAAGTCGAATGGGGATATTCAAGTTTTTTTTTTTTTTGATATTAATTCAAGTTATACTTTTTGAGTGTGGTGACCGATAAGAAAACAAATTTTAATAGAGAAAAGGTATTTAATAGGTTTTAAAGGTCTGCAAGTCGAATGGGGATATTCAAGTTTTTTCTTTGATATTAATTCAAGTTACACTTTTTGAGCGTGGTGACCGATATAAAACAAATTTTAATAGAGAAAAGGTATTTAATAAGTTTTAAAGGCCTGCAAGTCGAATGGGGATATTCAAGGTTTTTCTTTGATATTAATGAATAAGATAACAATAATGATAAGATAACAATAATGATAAGATAACAATAATGATAAGAAAACAAATTTTAATAGAGAAAAGGTATTTTAATAGGTTTTAAAGGCCTGCAAGTCGAATGGGGATATTCAAGTTTTTTCTTTGATATTAATTCAAGTTACACTTTTTGAGCGTGGTGACCGATAAGAAAACGAATTTTAATAGAGAAAAGGTATTTAATAGGTTTTAAAGGCCTGCAAGTCGAATGGGGATATTCAAGTTTTTTCTTGATATTAATTCAAGTTACACTTTTTTAGCGTGGTGACCGATAAGAAAACAAATTTTAATAGAGAAAAGGTATTTAATAGGTTTTAAAGGCCTGCAAGTCGAATGGGGATATTCAAGTTTTTTCTTTGATATTAATTCATGTTACACTTTTTGAGCGTGGTGACCGATAAGAAAACGAATTTTAATAGAGAAAAGGTATTTAATAGGTTTTAAAGGCCTGTAAGTCGAATGGGGATATTCAAGTCTTTTCTTTGATATTAATTGAAGTTACACTTTTTGAGCGTGGTGACCGATAAGAAAACAAATTTTAATAGAGAAAAGGTATTTAATAGGTTTTAAAGGCCTGCATGTCGAATGGGGATATTCAAGTTTTTTCTTTGATATTAATGAATAAGATAACAATAATGATAGGATAACAATAATGATAAGAAAAGAAATTTTAATAGAGAAAAGGTATTTTAATAGGTTTTAAAGGCCTGCATGTCGAATGGAGATATTCAAGTTTTTTCTTTGATATTAATTCAAGTTACACTTTTTGAGCGTGGTGTCCGATAAGAAAACAAATTTTAACGGAGAAAAAGTATTTAATAGGTTTTAAAGTCCTGCAAGTCGAATGGGCATATTCAAGTTTTTTCTTTGATATTAATGAATAAGATAACAATAATGATAAGATAACAATAATGATAAGAAAAACAAATTTTAATAGAGAAAAGGTATTTAATAGGTTTTAAAGGCCTGCAAGTCGAATGGAGATATTCAAGTTTTATCTGATCTACTTTATACACAAATTTTACGCGTACAGCTATTCACTGTTGTACATAGATGATAGATACCTATACACCTATATACTTTCTCACAAACAGCTGCTTATGTATTCGTCCGATTTCGGAGCAGCTCGTCTCGATCTGTGCGAGCTTCGTACAGCTGAAGTCTACCGAACTGCGTTAGGTTTTTTTTTTTCGTTACAGAATTTTTCGATTTGGTCGCCGCGCTCAAAGCCCGCGATAAAAGCTATACAATAGCTTAAAAACATTGAATCATGCACTGAAACTTTGGAGGCGTTGAAACGTTAGTGCAATGAAACAACAAATCAGAATTAATCGGAACCTTTGTTTACCAGAGATAACGAATCGATGAGTGTTACATAAATGTACAGAAATGTCATACTTTTGTTATAACGCGGATTTCAGATAGTACACCAGTCCTATAACAGGGATTACTAGGGAAAGCTAATTTCCCCATGAGGAAGAATCAACCTATGCGTCACGCTGGAAAAAAAAAAAAAAAAAAAAAAACATCGAATCATGCACTGAAACATTGGAGGCGTATAAACATTAGTGCAATGAAAGAATAAATTAGAATTAATCGGAACCTTTGGCTACCAGAGATAACGAATCGATGAGTGTTACATAAATTTACTGAAATGTCACACTTTTGTTATAACGCGGATTTTAGATAGTACAACAGTCCTAAAACGTATCTGTGTTATTAATAAATTTTTTAAACTACAATTTACTGATATGAACAGTCTACCAGTGGCTGAGAGGTACTGCTCCCAATGAGGTGCCAGATTCGATCCCAAGTCGCGCTCGTCGGCCTAGCTGTTCGGAGATTTCCGTGGTTTCCTCAAGAACTTGCGTAATTACGGGCTAGGATCTTAGAACACCCCACCCCCCACCCCCACAGAGGACACTCCCTCTCAGCCCTCTGAGATCTGAGAGCAATCATTTGGCCTTAACCTGAACACCAACACTCGAAATGAACAAGATCTTTCATATTATATTTCCCTTATGCACTAGTTACTTTCCCATAAATTAAACTTTATCTGTACTAAAACTTTAATTTAAATAAATGGAACTCATTTAACTATCGTTCACAATAACATTTCATAAGGAAGAACCATAGACCTATTATAAGAGGGGACGGGACAATGGAAACTTTTTTTAGTGGCAAAGATAACTCATAAAAAGGTCATGTGAATGTTGATCTACAAGATGCCAAACTGGCCAATATTGAAATTTACTCGCCATGCTCTAACTCTGCTTTTTATTAAGCAGACGATATTTTCCCTTTTTCTCTGAAAGTTCTTTTTAAAGTTTTATTTCACTTTAAAAGTTAGATTGTTTTGAATTTAAGAAGAATTTTATAACAAGAAATAGTAATTAGATGTACTTTAAAAACCCTAGAAGATATGTAAAATGAGGATTTTATTTCGCAGGCAAGATTCTTTTTTAATTTTTTTTTTTTTTTCGTTCCTTTTAAGTAATTATTTTTATAAAATGCTTATAATTGCTATACTTATTTCTTTAAATTGAATTAGTTTAACTATATTATATCTTATATTATTTCAAAAATGTCCATAATTATTAATGAGAGTTAAAACGAGTATAGACAAACCAAAGTTATAAAAACTTCTGAATTTTGTTAGATGTTAATAACAAGGTAAAAATAAATTTCAGCAGCTGTAATATTTTACACTAGTTTTGCTTGTTGTATCTTTTAATAATAATAATAATAATATATATATTTATATTCAAAACAAAAAATTGCCAATAACGC
The DNA here is from genome assembly GCA_963930645.1 of Salticus scenicus. Lineage (NCBI taxonomy): Eukaryota > Metazoa > Arthropoda > Arachnida > Araneae > Salticidae > Salticus > Salticus scenicus. The sequence continues at coordinate 101,424,680 of OZ005660.1, forward strand.
GATAAATGCCAAAAAAGGTAACCTTCTTCAGCATTCACATGGTTTCATCTTTGCACCTTTTCTGATATTCCTTTAATAATGGAATGCTCCGTCTACTCTTATAATAGGTCTATGGGAAGAACATAAGTTCAATTAATTTTATTCAAGAGAAATGCCAAAAAGATAGCAATGAATTTTATGACATCTCTACAGTCGTATAAATCCATGCAGCGTAATAACAATAAATCAAACAAAAGTTTCTCAAGAAAATGGCATCAGCTTCTCGATCGTAAAAGTTTTATCAAGGGGAAACAGTTTGTTTGCATCGATCTTTTATATCTGTCTTACAAAATCGACCCTAAGCGGCGTGGGTTTTGTAGAAAGATGGCATAGATATGTAATTTCCGCTCCCACACAGTTATAGGGTTCGTTGTCCTTGTAATTCAGATTCTCTCTGGCAGTATTCCAAACGGGTTAAAATTAAGCACGGTGAGCGGAAGCTGATGATGCGAACCTACGCTACTGAATATAAACTTCAGAATAGGTGAAATTGATAGCAAACGAAATGACTATGAATCTCAGAGAAAGGGGAAATTAATAGCCGAAAATGGTATGCATACAATATAAAAGGAATACGTATAAAATGTGAACCTCGGTTTTAAATTTTTATATATTGTATGTATCTTAGACATATACAGGGTTGCATGTACAGACTTTTATGTGAGGACTATTTTACCACCTGCTTTTTACAACGAAATTCTTTCTAAAGTTAGTGGTTTATTTTATGGCAAAAATTACTATTTAAATTATTGGTACAAAAAAATAAGGACTGAATGAGTCTTGACATATTAAAAATTACACAGTTGCGTTCAAAAAAAAAAGGGGGGGAGGAGAAAATTTTATAAAACTGGTTAGAATATTTGTGAGATATTATATTTTAATAATTACAGTATTTGAATTTTTATACATGTATCAATTTCAATATATATATACAGTCGAACTTCGTTGAGGTGAACACGCTTTACGTAAATTATTTTCAATATGAACTGTTTCAACAATCCTTGTCAAAATGAATATTAATTTCTGAGTTACTGATAGTATGAAGTACTGATAACATGAACTTTTTTTTTTTTTTTTTTTTTTTTTTTTTTTACATTAACGGGGTTCGGCTGCATATATAAAGGGAAATGTCTCCCATACAATAGTAATGATATGTAAAAATGTTCAACATTGTATCAAACATTCTTCACCAATTAACTGAAGTCGATATTTCTGTACTGATAAGTATAAAGGATTTAAGTCCATATTCTTGATTTTTCAGGAAGCGAAAAATAAAATTAAACTGTCTAAAAAGAAATCAGAAGAATCGATTAGGGAAAAGGGATTATGTTGATTTATACCCTTTATACCATTCAGTGATTATCAACCTTCATTTAAAAACAGGAAAAAACTGAATTAAATATTTTATACCATGCATGAATGGTACATTTCTGATTTGAACCTTTTTTTACCAATCGATTTTCTCAAAAACTAAAATGCATAGACTTAAATCCTTTATACCAATCGATTGAGAATTTTTTTCCGAGTCTGACTATGTACTTAACTCAAAATTGACATATCAGTACAGATATTAGCTTCCACTTTGTATAAGTCTGCAAGATTCCTTAAAAAAAACTTCGCTCTTTCAATTTTGGTGACACTTGGCCGATAGTTGACTCTGTTATGCAGTCTTTTTTATAATTTTATGTACCGTAATTTCTGGTAGATAACCCGCAGGTAAGGTGTGTCATTTCTCCACCAGAAATTTAATAGAGAAATCTATACTTTTTCGAAGGAAGAGTTCGTACAAATATAAATTTATTTATCAATTGAAATATCTGGTGCAAAACGGGATTATATAACCTCCGGGGTATCTACCAGAAAATATGGTAGTTTTCCGACCCATTCATATGATCCTACTTGCGATAGTCTTGTGATGGCCTCACAAATATTAGCTTTTATAACTATTCAAATTAAATAGTTTTTAATAAAAATATTCTAAACAAAAACAACTGCAATTTATATTTTTTAAAAACAGGAAATATTACATTATGGATTTAAAAAAAAAAAAAAAAAAAAAAAAAAAAACAGATTTAATACGTAATTCAGTTCAACCTTGTTATGTGTAATGGAATAAGCAGGGCCAAAACAGGCCTTCTTTTGTGCAAATTTATTTACAATCCGTTTAATGATATGCTAATTGAAGAAAAAAAGTTATATAGCTCTACGTAGTGAATAACCAGATATACGTATAAATATTTACGAAATTTGTACTTACACTATCCACCAATAAGTATTTGGACATTAAAACCCGAATAAACTACTACGTCAGAAACGCCAAAGAAAAATATTGGAAATGCATACAGCTGTTTCGGTAGCCTTAAGCGTACCGTCTTCAGTGCAAAAAGGAGGAAGCCTTAAGCATACCGTGCCTTTTTCTCCTGTTATTATTTATTAAGTATTTGGACACTTTCGAATTTAGACGTTTTGTCAAATAGCTAGACAAATTCTATAGGTACAGACGGACACCATATTGGTTTTGTAATGTTTTGATTCCTCAAACCTCAAAACGTGTATAAACATCCAAAAATCTTGGTAAAAAATTATCCCAAATATCTTATTTTCTCATGATTGTAACATGATAGGAAACTAAAAATCATTATGTTTGAAAATAAATTGTCTCTTCATGAAAAGTCTTTTTTTTTTTTTTTTTTAATGCAAAGAATAAAATAAATATGTTTCTCTTTAAGTTTAAATTTTCTTTATTTTATCTTCGGTTCAGAAAATTTAAAGTCGATGGTAATTTATATTGAATTTCTAAAATATATTTATACTGATATTTATACACATACATATAAAAGACAGTAAGCCCCAAAACAATAGATATTTTAATATTATCGGCTTATTTAAATTATTTGTTTTCTTTTAATGCCGTTTAAAGAAATTTACACCGGCATTAATATAAAGATATCTGAAACACCTTGCCATTAAAATACCTCTAATACTAAAAAAAAAAAAAAAAAAAAAAAAAATGTAAAATATATTTAAGTCGATTGTTAAAGGCAACTATTACAAGGTCGATGTTCTTTTATGAATTGCTGCTTCTTTATACTCTAAAGGAGAAAAATGATAAAAATATATCATTATCAAGCACTTTTACAAAAGAATATTTTATAAAAGGTCTTTAAATAACAATGCAAGAACAATAAACTGTTTTTTTTTTTAATTATTATTATTTTTTTTTATTGTTTAATATTGTTAATCAATGTTTCGCAGTAAATTTTTACCTTGATTCAAAATTAATGTTTTACACGCCAATGTTCCATAAATGGAATATAGAATTAAAAATTCATTTAAAAATTAAATATCATGAATACTGACTTGAAAAAATTATCAGATATAATAAAAAGATGACTTGATTTTTGAAATAGAAATTACAGTTCAATCATGAAAGGAGAAATAGAAAATTATAAATATGACCCATTTTACCTTTCTCCCCTGTTACCCCACAGTTTAAAAATTCACATAATTTTGAAAAATAAGCAAATGCTTCTAAAAATAGGCTGGCATGTTTAAAATAGCTTACATTATTAAAATAATAAAAATATATGTATAATATTAAAATATAATAACATTAAATTAATAATGTTAAATATAATAATATTAAATTAATAATATTAAATATAAAAATCTTAAAGTATATTATTATTATTATTACACATTTTAATGATAGAGTTCTTTAAACTAAAGCATTAGAAGGCAAAATATGTAAAAAAACTAATTAAAATTACACCCGGATCTGAATGCGATGTGCAAAAGGTTAAAGCTGCCTTAAATCAAAACAGTTGAATTCGTAAGAGTATGCTTCGATCACAGATCATGAAACCATGGAAGCATTTGCGCAAGTGCTAACTCAACGAGTCCTACGCTAAAATAGGGGTGACAGTCATCTGACTTAGAGAAAATGAGCAACAACACAGAGCGCGGAATTACTGGACGCTTTCCAAATTTCAAATTGTCGGTCAGGCTGGCATCCCTCCAACATTTTGGACGCGTCCTCACTGCTAGTTTTACGATATGTGGCTGCACTGTATTTTATGCTTCAGTTATATCTGTTTTCCACTAATTTTGTTAAGAAATTATAACTTAAAGAATTAATGCACAGGCTTTATGCATCATTATCATTTATTATTCCATAGATCATTTTAAAAAATTGATGATAACAAGATTTATCAATACAGAGAAATATAATTGTAAATTAATGATAAGAGAAATTTCATTTTCTAAATTGGAAAAAAAAAAGAATGTGGGACCAACAATTGGTATCTCAAAAATGGTTCAAAGGATCCTCTCAAATATGCCACATAATTTTAGTACTAACTATTAGAGTACTAACTATATAGTACTAAGTATTATAGTAATAACTATTAGATGTTCTTTCAGCTATTTAAAAAAAAAAAAAAAAAAAAAAAAAGAGACATTTTGACAATTAAAATCAGTGCATCTTCATACACATTTTTTTAATTACTTGATTAAATAAATTAGTTGCATGAAAAAAAAGTATTAAACATTGCTCAGTTATTATTTTATATTCTTTTATCTGGAAAATGTTTCACAGAAAATTATCAGTACCCTACTTAGGAGGAAAAACTGATCCAGAAAAGGACAACGATTAGCTTAAATAGAAAGGGTTGCTTTTCCGACCGTTTTCAAAGCTGATAATAATGAAACAATCTGTCTCATTCATTGAAATTTTATTTTTCCGACTGAGTGAAAATAATGCATGGACCGGGAGTCGAACGCCGGATCTTTGACTTACAAGGTCAAGGCTCTACCAATTGAGCTATCCAGGCCGACACCCCGGTCAGCATTACTCACTCAGACAACCTTTACGCAGAAACATCTCTGGTCTATCATGTAGATAGCTCAACAGAATGTCAACAGAAGCTATCATGTAGATAGATCCTGCGGCTTATTTTCTGTTGAGCTATCTACATGATAGACCAGAGATGTTTTTGCCTAAAGGTTGTCTGAGTGAGTAATGCTGACCGGAATGTCGGCCTGGATAGCTCAATTGGTAGAGCCTTGACCTTGTAAGTCAAAGATCCGGCGTTCGACTCCCGGTCCATGCATTATTTTCACTCAGTCGGAAAAATAAAATTTCAATAAATATGATTTTCTTCCACAGTTGATTGTGTGATTTTAATAAAAAATCTGTCTCTTTATTACCAAGTCCTTACAAGTTACAATTATTACAAGCCCCGTCCTTAGTTGTTAGTCAGTGTTAGATCTTTAAAATGGGTGTCTCCAAAAATGTCTCTATCATTTATTTTTTTTAACTTGCTTTACAATGCCCCTTTTAGATGTCTTTAGGAAATATGTACTGTCGATGTATATTTACTGCCGCCTGCATATGATATTGAATTACACCAAACATTACATGTGAAGTGTCTAGAATACAAAATCATGATTACTTTTGAGATCAATAGAAGTTACATATGTGTGATATTGCGAGGCTTATGAACCAACCACTAGCATTTCATAGATTTCGTAAACCACATAGATTTAGTATTACACGTTTATTTTTATTTTGTATTATAATATAATAATATTAAAATATAAATTATCTCTAAAAGAGATCTTTGTTAACAAGTATCATTAAGATTAAAAACATTTTTAAAAACACGTTTTCTAAAAATTATACTTTATTTAAAAACATTTTAAAAATTATCCAAAGCTTTTCGCTTTGAAAAATCAAAGCATCATCAGGGATTTAATACATGTTTCTAATGAGCAGTTTTTAAATATTTTACATTTCACGGTTGACAGTTAAGTCCTTTAGAAAATTGAAGAGTGTTGAACAAAAGCAAACTTGTGAAGTCTGGTGAAGATTGGGATCAGGGAGCGAAGAAAAAGAGGGAGTGGAACTTTCATGATCACCTAGGCTCCTAGGCACTGCATGTAGGAGTTGTAACTATTGTAGGATCAGCAAAGTGCTGCAAGTAGAAGCTGTAACTATTGTAGGATCAACCAGGTGCTGCAAGTAGAAGCTGTAACTATTGTAGGATCAGCAAAGTGCTGCAAGTAGAAGTTGTAACTATTGTAGGGTCAACAAAGTGCTGCAAGTAGAAGTTGCAACTATTGTAAGATCATCCAATCTCTTTTAGAGATAATTTATAATTTATTATATTGTTGCGTACTTGGGAGTTCGTGAGTTGTTCGAGAATGAAAGGAAAACTTGCAAAAATTCAGTAATTTATTCACAGAAAGTTCAAGAAAAATACAGTTCTATAAACCAAGTATCAGCTTCAATTCAGCCAGTAAACACAGCTTAAAAACCGCTGTCAATAGCAAATCCACAGTACAAACTGTATAGCAATAACACATAAAGCAAGTCTCTTTCAAAGAGGCTCAAAACAATGCGAGCATTAGCGAAGCTGGCTGAGAACTGAACTGAACTAGCCTTGGCGATGAAAACAGCCCTTATATACGCCTGTAGAAAAGTGTGGAACGTTCCAGAAATCTCCATATCTCATCAGCCAATGGGATTAGAGCTTCCATATTTGGTATATCCCTAATAAAGATTTTCTCGCCAAGGTCGCCAAAAAATCGCCAACGTGGGGAAAAGTCGCCAAAAATGGCGCCAAATCCATTACCTGCCTTATTGGGGCATTTTAATGCGTTTTTAAGGAAAAATAAGGCTATTTCAAGGCTAAAACGACTAGAAATACACAAAATTAGCACTTTATCAACTTACTACGCCTCTTTGGAAGAATTTATACAAAAAAAAACACAATTATTTACAATTTTGTAACAATATAATAATAATAATAAAAATTTATCACTTTTTAAAATAATGCTGATTACGGAAGTTCCTTAGCTGATAAACCAAGCCAATATGTTAGGCAAGGGAAAAAAAACTGTTTCTAAGGTCTTATTTGGACTTATTTTATATCGTCTAAGAACTGAGTGTGGAGAAATCCCCTAAGATCATTATCCCTGAAGACAGATTGTCTCATTATTATCAGCTTTGAAAACGGTCGGAAAAGCACCCCTTTCTACTCAAACTAATCGTTATTCTTTTCTGGATCAGTTTTTCCTACTAAGTAGGGTACTGATAATTTTGTGTGAAACATTTTCTAGAGAAAAGAATGTAAAATAATAACCGAGAAATGTTTAATACTCTTATTCATGCAACTAATTTATTTAATCAAGTAATTAAAAAAATGTGTATGAAAATGCACTGATATTAATCTCAGAGCAATATAAGTTTATGTATTACATAAGTAACATATAAAAGCACTTTTGAGGACCTGTTAATAACAAATTAGGGGAAAGCTAGGAAAAAAAAAAATATAGAAATGCAGTATAGACTAGGAAGATCGATATTTTGACACGGGAAAAAAATGTCAATTTTGAAGATTACAAATAATTAAATTTTGGAAAAACACTCATAGAGAGAAAATATATACCGCCTTTATTTAGAAAGAATAAGTAGTCATTTTCTGATTCCTAAATTAGAAGTATAGATTTCCGAGTTATGCATGTATGATAAGTAAATAAATCGAATAGAAGAAATGATCGAGAAATTCTTTAATAAAAATGATTATTAATTAATTTAATAAAAATGCTCATATTTCCTAAAATATTTAAAATTTTTGTATTCTGATTGCATTATATGCTATGTCTAGTAGTATTGCATTATGCTATGTGGTATGTGGTATGCCAGGTTTCTTAAAAATGGCTTTGCATTGATTCTAATACCGTGCGTGTTATAATTAAAAAAGTGGCAATTTTTTTTTTTTTTTTTGCAATTTTTAAAGAAATCGTCGTGAATATATGTAGTAGGCTCATAAAAATTTATACAGATAAGTAAAAGAAGTTTCATAAGTATATACTACAGCCAAATGCATTTCATGGATTGCATTTTACAGGGTTATCGAAAACATTTTGATATTTATTTAATTTTTTACTAATTCCGTTTTTATCGTCGAAGTAAAATATTTTTCTAATACATATGGGGTATAACATTTTTTTATAATCCCATAATTTCAAGATAATTCGAAAAGAATATTTTTAGATATTTAACAAATATATATATATATAAATTCGAAAATATCTAAATACTTATTGATAGATTGTGTATATAAATAACTTACAAAATATAAACAAATATAAAAAATAAATACAATTATCACACATTTAAAATTATCAGTACACATATGTTATTAAAATACATATATTAAAATTATCAGCACATAATATCATTACAAAAAATTAACAATATATATATGTATTAAATAAATGACAATTAAGAAAGAAAATACAAAGTATATCGCATTACGTAATTTTTTCTTTTTGTAATTAGTTAGGTATAAATAGTTTATTTTAACTTGATGTCAACAGAAAATTAAAAGGAAAAAAAAAAAAAAAACCCGTTTTCATTTGTTCTATGTTGTTTAAATGGAATAGGCGTCCATCCTAATAAATAAATAGTAATAATAATATAAAACATACATTTTGACATAGTATTCATATTTAACCCATTAAATGCCGCTATATGAATCCCAGTGAAAAATTTTGAATTTTCGTATGTTTTGGGTTTCAATGTGCATTCCTAACAAGGTTTCGGATCCGCCCACATACCCCAAAAAACCCGTCTGTTTTTTTTTTTTTTTGGGGGGGGGGGAGGGGGTGCGAGGGTTACCCACTTAAAAAAAAACATCTAATAAAATTTTCACTTTTTAGAAAACAATTTATTATTTTTTCACTTATACTTTTTTACTTGACATTATTATGTATGTAATAAATATATTATATATGTGATATAATAATTATATAATTACTTTATTATGTATATATAATTATTATGTATATATCTACATAACATAATGTATCATATTAGTGAAAAATGTGCCAGTTTGAAATTATGTAACTATTTTTCAAAATCGTTAGAAACATTCCTTTCATTTCAACCATCTATCTGCAAAATCTCTTTTGAACTGAAAAGTTTTGAAAAAAGAAAGATGAGAATAAATGAACAAAATTGCAAGCCATTTTTGTGTTTGTAAATCACGATGTAAAAAAAAAAAAAAAAAGTAATTCAATAAAATTCTAAGGATTTAACAACAGATGTTAAACATACTAATAAATTGACCTTGTAAGGATCAATACAGGCAAAACATGCGATTCTTTTGTTACACTTCACTTTTTTTTTTTCTTTTTTTTTTTTTTTCGAAAAATAAAAAAAAATATTCACAAAAATGGGCCCCAAAGTTTAAAACCTGGATTGACTCCTGGCACCTGAATATGAAATGCGATAACTTTCTTATGAATTCCTTTATTTAATAAGTTTTCAAATATGAATAAAGTATGTCAGTATCAATATTAACAAAAATTAAAAAATATTTTCATACTTCTTTTACTTTCACCATATAAAAATGCATAATTATTCGTAAAATAAAAATCATACATGGAAGGGTTAAAATATTTTTCTTTTGTTACTTGTTTTAATTTTACGCAAAATAACTTAATAACAAAAAATTAAATTCAAAACTGTGATAAAATACTGAATAGAATGAAATTAGAATTCATTTTATAGATTTGATTAAACCAAATATTAATAATATGAAGGTAATTTATTTTTTAATTAATTATAATTAATTACTATTATTTTGTAAAAAGTTTTCTTCTAGTCTAAAACTGTTCTCTTTTTGAAATAAACTTAAAATTCAACCCCAATAGTGTTATTCAACGTTTAATATAAAAACCCAATTAAACCTCAAAAAAATCCATTAAAATCCAATTAAAAACATTAATAACCAAAAATCCCACCAAAGCTGGACTTTTTTTAAAAAACCCGTGTTTTTTAAAAACGTGATTTTTAATTATATGTACTTTAAATAGTTAAAAAATATATATTTTGCTAGAAGATACGATAGGGTTCCAAAATGGGAGATTTGGCACCTAACAGTGGTAGAATAGATGTAGATAAACTGCAAAACCCTTTTAAATTAATCTTCATGATCCATGTTGTTATAATTTGAAAAAAGAACTGTTTCACTTGATGTCAATGTTTTAAACCCCTGTACTCGAATTCGTTATTTTTGACGTTTTCCTTTTCTTATGCAACAGAAACAAACAATTTTGTTTCAATAATTAAAATAAATAGCATTTACATTACAAACTTTTTGAAAAAATTACAAACAAAACTAGGCACTTCAATATCCAATGCAAAAAATTAAAAAAATCTGGAGTGACTCCACTCGACTTTCCGAACATTGAGTAATTAACAGTTTTGTAGATAAAGTAAAGAAAGGGGAGTTGTTAAACAAACAATTGCTTGAGTATTTTTCCTCCATGTATTACACGATGTTTTATTGAACGCTACGGAACTTTGAGCCCATATGATCATAACGATAAAGAATTTTTCGTTGTGTCCCTGTAAAAACCTATAAATGCTAGATTCAAGAAAATGCTTATAGTTAGTGCAACAGTGATTTATAATATTCATATAAATTTTCAGCTCAATTGAATAAGGCGTTTAGATGCTATCGCACTTTTAAAAATTTGGTCCCATAGGCCATAATGATAAAGAATTTTTCTTTGTGTCCCTGTAAAAAAAGTATAAGTGCTAGATTCAATGAAATCAATAGGGTTCGTACTATGGTGACTTACAATATACGTACCAACTTTCAGCTTATTCGAACAAAGCGTTTAGACGCTAGCGTGTTCACTCACAGACGTACACACATACATACACACATATATACACACATATACATACACACACATACATACACACATATACATAGACACATACATACATCATCGTAAAAATAGTGAAAACGGACTCAGGAAACCTCGAAACGTATAGAAACATCAATATCTCAAATTTGGATTTTTGACATGATAACAATACTTTCCTCACTATAGTGTTCGGAAAGTAAAAATACATTCATCTTAATTACTTGTAAAAAAAAAAAAAAATTTTAATTAGATGTCCACGCAGCAGGAGCTTTGTCACTTAATGGGTTGAATAAAAAACACAAAAAGTTTTTAAAAATGTATAAACCATCTTGCTTACACTTTTTTGCTTTTTAAACATAAAAGTGAACAAAAAAGAAATTCATACTTTGAAAATACATAGTTTGATTTTGTCGTCAATTTTTACGCGTTTCTTTTGTCTCTTTATTACTTTTGTTCTAAGTATAAAATGTCGCAGACGATAATAGCGATTCTTGTTGGAAACGTGATTCCAAATATATTGCACACTTGGCAGATAAATGGCCATCATAGAATAGATTTATTAGCCTCGTTTTTCGCTTTTCCTATGTAGATTTTACAAGATTATATTCGGCAGATAACTGGTAATGTTTTACTCCAAAACGTGGATCTTTTGCGAAATCGTGTATTTGAAGTTAAAATAATGTATTGTATTTCGCGTCACGCACTATTTCTCAACTTTTATACACTTGTATATGTGGGATCAAAGACTTTTATTTTGCCTGTTTGATTTAGTTTATCAAAGAGAGGCGATTTCTGTATAATCCGATTAATGTGGGTGGATGTATTTAGTTGTTGAAAAGAATAATTTGTTTTCACAGTTACAGTTGTTTACATGCTAAATTTGAAAATAAGTAAGTAAATGAATAAAGAAAAGTACAGTCAAAAACAACTTTTTTCTTCCTAAGTGAGGACAAATAAATAAATAAATAAATAAATAAATAAAAGTAAAGAATAAAAATGAAATAAAAACCTTTAAGCCTATTTTTGTTTTCTAAGAAATAGAATAAAATCCTGCACAAAACATTCAGTACGACAGGACTTATTTTAATCTATATTACCATATATTTCATTCCCTATGTTTCATTCCCTAGCATCGGTTATTATATTTATTTCTAAAATTTTCTTTCGTATAGCTTTAGCATAAGTGCCCCTTAGCATCTTTTAATTTTTTTTTTTTTTTTTTTGTTTTTGTTTTTTTGTCACTTTGGCGATGAAAACGTTTATCATAATGGTTTTAAGTATATATATCCCAGCAAAAAACGTTCGATCTACTTTGGTGCGAATTTCAAATTTCGCAAAAAATCTTCTACTGAAACTGTTCCATTTCTTTAGAACGATTTTTCTCCATTTGATTTTAATTACTTAAAAAATATACATAAATTTTTAATATAAATATAAATATTTCTATAACGTTAAAAACGCAACGTTGTAAAAAAATATTAAACGCAAACTGCAATTTCGGTAGCGTTAAGCGTACCGTATCTGTACAGAACGATCAGGTGAACTATTGCTTTTATATCTAGCGCTTATATCTAGCTTTTATATCTCTTTATGGAGGCGAATTTCAAAGTCGCAATAGCAGTCAACGGGAATTTGTGAAGCTGAAGCTGTTGGACAGCAGGAAATTAAAATATAGAATGCTATGTGAATGGTAGGTGAAAATCAAGAATATGTAGATCTTATATAATATTTCCAACAATCACAGAAAGAGGGTGTCCCACGATTAAAAAAAGAATAAAAAATGGTCATTTTCTGACTAGGTGGACATAGTAGTTACAAAATTAGCACCTTTTGGTTACCGGAAATTTTTAATATATATATATATATATATATATATATATATTTACTTAATTTGTAAAAACCGTTACAATTCGCTGATTAAATTAAATAAATATTTCTATAAAGTTTTTTCCGGTAGCCAAAAGCAAAATGAGCTAAGTTGGCAATTATGAAGGTGGATGACATGATCGAGCATGGGGAAGTAACGAAACTTAAAAAGTTTACAGTAAACAGTAGGGCAGAAATCTTTTTCAATGCGAAAGACAAGGGTATCAAAAAAGGGAGTGAACCATAGTTTTCAATTTCGTATGGAAATTGTATGTTATTATCAAGAGAATTTATGATCTATAATACAGTCGGTAACAAAAGTGTCCGAACACTAGCAAAAATTCCTATGTAAAAAAAGTACACTTCATACGGTTTTGTTAAATAAATCCTAATCGAATCATGTTCTTAGACTGACTAAGAACAGGATTCGACAAGGATTTATTTAACAAAACCGTAGGAAGAGTACTTTTTATATATAGGAATTTTTGCTAGTGTTCGGACACTCTTGTTACCGACTGTACGTCCCCAATATTGTGGCCAAGGAGTGTCTATCAAAGTGAAAGTATCATCAATATAGCGGGTTCAAAATGGATAAACCATTTTTTCAAAGAGAGAATTTTCGAAATAATGCACGTCCAATAATTTAAGTGCTCCAGTGATTGACACTTTTCGAGCAATTTCTGATGTTTGTAATGTTTTACTCATCAGAAATTATTTTTGGAAATCTTAAGTTAATATATATGAAAGACTTTGAGAACCACATATATGTTAAGATAATTATTATTCTCTTTATGAATTTTTATCTTACACTAACTCAATGTTCCAGTAATTGTCACTGCCAGTTTTTCATTTTACCAGTAATTAGCATCCTATGCTCCAGTGTTTGGCACTGCTAGTTTTTCATTTTACTAGTTATTGGCATCCTATGCTATAGTGTTTGACACACAATGTTAAAATTCTTAAATGTAAAACATCTGTTTTTTTTCTCTTATTTATTAATTATTTCGGGAAAGATGTCAATTACTGGAGCATGTCAATCACTGGAATATCTACCCTACATACCATCGAGAAATGGTGAGAGAGAAGATCCCATGGCTGAATTTTCTGATTGTTGGAAAAATTTACTTTTAAAAATAAAAGTAATTTGTGAGAAACAGGTACGGATAAGAGAAATTACATATGCAGCTTAAATAATTAAATATATATATATATATTTTTTTTTTTGCTAGAAGATATGATATGGTTTCAAAACGGGAGACTTGGCACCTACACCAAGAAAAAAAAATCTGGAGTGACTCCACTCGACTTTCCAAACATTGAGTAACTAACAGTTTTGTAGATAAAATAAAGAAAGAGGAGTTGCTAAACAAAGAAAAAAGAGAAAACCATAACAGAGTGTTTGAGTATTTTTCTCCATATATCACACGAGGTTTTATTTAACGCTACTGAACTTTGAGCCCTTAGATCATAAGGATAAAGAATTTTTCGTTGTGTCCCTGTAAAAATCTATAAATTCTAGATTCACCAAAATGCTTATAGTTAGTGCAACAGTGATTTATAATATTCATACAAATTTTCAGCTCAATTGAATAAGGCGTTTAGATGCTATCGCTGGTCTCATAGGCCATAAAGATAAAGAATTTTTCTTTGTCTCCCTGTAAAAAACCTGTAAGTGCTAGATTCACCAAAATCTATACAGATTGAGTATCTGTGACCTATAATATGTGTATAAAGTTTTTGCTCAATTGAATAAGGCGTTTAGATGCTATCGCACTTTTAAAAATTTGGCAAAGAATTTTTCTTTGTGTCCCTGTAAAAAAACTATAAGTGCTAGATTCTCCAAAATCTATACAGATTGAGTATCTGTGACCTATAATATGTGTATAAAGTTTTTGCTCAATTGAATAAGGCGTTTAGATGCTATCGCACTTTTAAGATTTTGGTCCCTTGGCCATAATGATAAAGAATTTTTCTTTGTGTCCCTGTAAAAAAACTATAAGTGCTAGATTCACCAAAATCTATAGGGTTCGTACTATGGTGACTTACAATATACGTACCAACTTTCAGCTTATTCGAACAAAGCGTTTAGACGCTAGCGTGTTCACTCACAGACATACACACATACATACACACATATATACACACATACATACACACATACATACACACACACATACATACATCATCGTAAAAATAGTGAAAACGGACTCGTTGGACCTCGAAACGTATAGAAACATCAAAATCTCGAATTCGGATTTTTGACATGATTACAATACTTTCCTCACTATAGTGTTCGGAAAGTAAAAATATACTGCCCTCAACTAGAACGAGTAAGTGGTCATTTCTAAATCCCTAAACAAGAAATATAGATTTCCGATCTATGCGTATAAAGCACGTCAATAAACTGAATAGACGAAATGAACGAGAATTTCTAGTCTATACATTTCTAGATGGTGAAACAATATTCTGAATCCTTTGTATTGTGAGAAATTCTTGCTTGATTTTCTAGAATTAGGTCACAAACCAAAATTATAGTTGCTAAAACTCCCCTCTTGTATTCGCATTTATTTGCACAGATTTTTAAATGTTTGACCCCCCCCCCCTATAATATAGGGAAACGCTCTAGAATTCTAATAGAAATTTCTAGAACTCGCTCTAAAAGGGGACTAGAATTTATAAGGATTATATGAAACTATTTTTACAACAGCTACAATTTAGATTCTAGATATCAATTACAGAATTTTTTCTGAGTGTAACAGTGGTAGAATAAATGTATAGTTAAACTGCAATACCCTTCTTAAATTAATCTTCGTGATCCGTGTTTGTTATAATTTAAGAAATGAACTATTTTATTTGATATAATTGTTCTAAACCCCTGCACTCGAATGAATTATTTTTGGCGTTTTCCTTTTCGTATAAAATAGAAACAAACTATTTTGTTTGAATAATTAAAATAAATAGAATTTACTTTACAAACTTTTTGAAAAATTACCTACAAAATTAGGCACCTCAATATCTAATGCAAAAAAATTAAAAAAATACATTCATCTTAATTACTTGTAAAGGAAAAAAATTCTTAATTGGATGTCCACGCAGCAGGAGCTTTGTTGCTTAATGGGTTAAATAAAAAACACAAAAAGTTTTAAAAAAAGTATAAACTATCTTGCTTACACTTTTTTGCTTTTTAAACATAAAATTGGACAAAAGAGAAATTCATACTTTGAAAATATATAGTTTGATTTTGTCGTCAATTTTTACGCGTTTCTTTATCACTTTTGTTTGAAGTATAAAATGTCGCAGACGATAATAGCAGTTCTTGTTGGAAACGTGATTCCAAATACATTGCACACTAGGCAGATAAATGGCCATCATAGAATAGATTTATTAGCCTCGCTTTTCGCTTTTCCTACGTAGATTTTACATGACTATATTCGGCAGATAACTGGTAATGTTTTACTCCAAAACGTGGATCTTTTGCGAAATCGTGTATTTGAAGTTAAAATAATGCATTGTATTTCGCGTCACGCGCTATTTCTCAACTTTTATACACTTGTATATGTGGGATCAAAGACTTTTATTTTGCTGGTTTGATTTAGTTTATCAAAGAGAGGCGATTTCTGTATAATCGGATTACTGTGGGTGGATATATTTAGGTGTTGAAAAGAATAATTTGTTTTCACAGTTACAGTTGTGAAGTTTTTAGTTACAGTTGTTTACACGCTAAATTTGAAAATAAGTAATTCAATGAGTAAATAAAAGTACAACCGTTGTTTTTCTTAATGGAGGGCAAGTAAATAAATAAATAAATAAAAGTAATAAAAAAAAAAAAAAAAAAAAAAAAAAAAAACTAAGCCTATTTTTGTTTTTTAAGTAATAGAATAAAATTTTGCAAAAAACAGAATTTAATTTACCACTGCAGGATTTATTTTAATCTATTCTTCCATATACATGTATGCAGTAACTATATTTCATTCCGTAGCAACGGTTATTATAGTCATTTCTTAAAAAATTTTCGGTATAGCTTTAGCATAGGAAACCTTGGCGGCTTTTAAATTTTTGTTGTCACATTGGCGATAATTTAAATTGGTTATCGCAAGGTCATAATTAAAGATCTTGGCAAGAAAACGTCCGAGTTACTTCGGCGCAAAATTTCAAATTTCGACAAAGAGTTCTATACTGAAGC
The DNA here is from genome assembly GCA_963930645.1 of Salticus scenicus. Lineage (NCBI taxonomy): Eukaryota > Metazoa > Arthropoda > Arachnida > Araneae > Salticidae > Salticus > Salticus scenicus. The sequence goes on from OZ005660.1 coordinate 101,441,496, forward strand.
TGTTCCATTTCTTTAGCACGATTCGATTTTTCACAATTTTATTTTAACCCTTTGTCGGTCCTATTTAATTTCACTTTCTGGTCAGTATTTCTAAATCTAAGGATTTTTTCTTTCATTATCCACCACTAATTTTTAACTGTAACGGTGTTCTAATCATTTTAAAGGTTATTCATCCATTATGTATATCAAATATCACCGCTCAAAATTATTGATGACAACTGAATAAAAAAAGTTCTTGAATTTAGCAACACTGTTTAGAGCGCTATAGAAAGTTAGAGCCATAAAGGGTTAATTATTAAATAATAATAATAATAATAATAATAAAATTCGCATGAATCGTGAATTTTGTTGTCACTGTTATCGTGGTCAAACGTATTTAAAAACCTCCACATATAAATGTGAACTCAAGAGGCAAGCTTTATAATTATAATAATGGTTTATGACTCAATTCTAGGATATCAAGCAAGAATTTCTAGCAAAACAAAAGATTCGTAATATTCAGAACATTGTTTCACCATCTACAAAAGCATAGGCTAGAAATTCTTGACCATTTCCTCTTTCTAGGTTACTTGTTTACCTTATATGCATAACTTATAAATCTAAATTTCTAGTGTAGAGCTTCAGAAAATGACTAATTATTCATTCTAGACAGAGGCGGTATGTTTCCTTTCTCAGTGTAAAAATGGTCAGATTGCATTCAAGACATCTCAAAATGTGTAAATTGATGCTCTGAGAAAAAATTCTGTAACTGACATCTAGAACCAAAAATTGAAGGCCTAGAAAAAATAATTCTATGTCATCCTTATGAATTTCAGTCTCCATTGAAAGTGAGTTCTAGAAACCCTTATTAGAATTCTAGAGCGTTTGCCACTATTATCGAGGGCAAAGTTAGTTAAAAATCTCTGCAAATAAATGAAAATACAAGAGGCGGGTTTCAGCAACTATAATCTTGGTTTATGACTATATTCTAGAAAATCACGCTAGAATTTCTCGCAATACAAAACATTCAGAATATTGTTTCATCATCCAGAAGTGTGTAGTCTAGAAATTCTCGATCATTTCGTCTATTCAGTTTATTGGCGTGCCTCATGCGCACAGCTCGTAAATCTATATTTTTAGTTTAGGGATTTAGAAAATGACCACTTATTCATTCTAGATGAAGGCGGTATACTTTTTTTCTCAGTGTGCAAACCAAAAATTGAAACATTTCACGAATTCCTTATTCTTTTCTCTCTTTCATTTTTTTTTTTTTTTTTTTTTTTTTTTAAATGTATGAAGAAGAAAGTAAAAATATTTTTTATGATTATTCAAAGAAATGTTCTCAAACTAACGATATAATATTTTGCAATGCTTTTATCTTTGCATCATAAAGTCCTTCTCTAAAGACTTTTCAGTAAACCGGAAAAAAGAATTTTTCCAAATAATCTTTTCCAGTCGTTATACTTTATGTCATCTCGTTAAACTATTTACGTAACTATCTCTTTTCAGTAAAAATAGTAACAGTAACGTTTAAAGTAGAGTTTGTTGATAGTATAACCTTTAAAATATACGCTATCATCAGTTTTATGATGCGAAAAAAAAAAAAAAAAAATCCTTAATATACTTAAAGTTTTTTTTTACAAATTGCTTCAGAATATCGTTCCTTTACAAATCTTCTTAAAAAAGCTTTGAAGCATGTATTCACGTATTAAGCAAAGTATTCACGTAACGTCATAAATATTGTGTCGATAATTCGATATTTTTCTAATATCGATATTGAAATATCATTTTTTTTTTTTTCTTTTTTAAGGGATCACGTTTCTTTTAAGTATGTGTTTTTTGTCTAGACTTTGCTATTGTGTAAGCTGTCTTTTTTTTTTTTTTTTTTAAGTAATAAATAAATATCTTCAGTTGATAAAGTGCATGTTTCAAGAAAAGTGCATACTTATACGTATGCAATGGGAAATTCTGAGTAAATATACATGTACATGTACATACATGTATTTAAATTTGCTAATTACGTTTCAAGTTAAAGTTATTCATTGCCTAAAAACTGGGTATTTATTTATTTATTTTTGTAGTTTTTATTCTTTTCATATAAGATTTTTAAGTTGATTTCAGCAATTAGATTCTTATAAACTATTTTGCTAATCACGTTTTCATGCTCATAATAGTCTATAATTAACTATTTTTTATTAATGTATAAAAGTATGCACTGTACACTAGTATTAATTTCTTAGAAATTATATTTTAAAACTTGGAATTTTTTGGTAATAAATTACTTTCTTTATAAGAAATATTAAGTGTACTTAAATGAAAATTTTAATTATATTAATTATTCCATTTGAAAAACATAAACTAATCAGTTAAAATAACAACAATCATGTAATAATAGTAATAGTTTATTTTTAAATTTTAAATATGCCGTCTAATGAAAGTTGTAACTCATAAACATGTTATTATTTAGTGGTATCTAGTTTGAATCAGTTGTGTTTTAGCTAAACATCCTCCTTACGTTTGCTTTTACAAAGAACTTAAATAATCTCCAATTCAAGATGGCTGCTCGTGATTAATTAATGCATGCCAAACAAGTCCAATATTTTCATCAACGGTTAATATATATTCAGGGAAATAGGTTTGAAATACGAGACGAAAAAGGTATTATTACTTTCATATAACTGAATCTGTCAATAGACGATCGCGAAACAAAGAAATGTGTTATTACATGATGTGGAAGCGTGATTTATAACGTGTATTTTGACTTGATCTTCCGTAATTTCAGAATTAAATGAGGTGACGAAACGATTAGATTTATCACAATAATTCAACGAATCTTATGGTTATCATAGAAAGTGTAACATACTTCTAGCGAGGAAATTTGAAGCCACAATGTTTGAAAGTAATATATGAAAATGTTCCTAACGGACTTAAAAATCTGCTGTTGCTTGGGCGACGTAGTTTGAAGAACGTTCTTTTTGAAGTTAATATTTTTTCCGAAGTTCTAGTTCACTTTTTATCTATTCCTCGGTCTAGTTCAGACCAGTGTTGCCAGATTTGGATATTTTTTTAATTCAATAATCACCAATAATTTTTAATTGCAGCGTTTGCCTAATTGCTTCGAAGATTAATCGTCTATTATACATGTCAAATATCACTTTTTAAAATTATTGGTGATTGTTGAATTAAAAAATTAGCCAGACCTGGCAACTCTGGTTGAGACCTCTCCTTTTTGCCGTCTTCAAAATTGTATACTCCCCAAGTCCTTTGAATTTATTCAAAAGTGTCTTTTTTATTTTATTTTATTTTTACTTCCATTACCCTACTACCGTAGGTAATGGAAGTATTGTATTCGGTCTGAAAATTCGATATCGGGTTTTCACCTGATTTACACGTTTTAAGGTCCCCTGAGTCCAAAAAAGTGGTTTTTGGCAATTGGTCAGTGTGTATGTATGTGTGTGTGTGTGTATGTATGTGGAGAATCTTCTGGCTATTATAGCTCAGAAGCTAACAAAGATAGAGCTACGAAACTTTAGAATTGAAATACGTCTGGTGTACAGATGAAATTTCCAAATTTTGGTGAAAATTGAAAAACCGGAAGTGGGACATCGGAAACCGGAAGTGGGACCGTAAGTCCGTATCTCAAAAACGGCTCAAACGATTTTCTTCAAACTTGCTATGTAAACACTCTATAAGATGTCCTTTCGAATGATATAGTTGGTTAGTTCAGGAAAATTGATAGGCGTCCTGTATAAATAGCTCAATTTCAGGCCTCGCAAAGGCGTTCCTTTAAAAACGGTTGTACGGATTTTTTTCAAACTCGCCATTTTAACTCACTTTTAAATATGCTTTTGTATGTAATTATTGTTTTCCTGTCAATAATTGAGTTTCACCGGAAGTGGGACATCGGAAACCGGAAGTGGGACCGTAAGTCCGTATCTCAAAAACGGCTCTAACGATTTTCTTCAAATTTGCTATATAAACACTCTATTAGATGTCCTTTCGAATGATATAGTTGGTCAGTGCAGGAAAATTGATAGGCGTCCTGTATAAATAGCTCAATTTCAGGTCTCCCAAGGGCGTTCCTTTAAAAACAGCTGTACGGATTTTTTTCAAACTCGCCATATTAACTCCCTTTTAAATATCCTTTTGTATGTAATTATTGTTTTCTGGTCAATAATTGAGTATGTCAAGTTTTGGTAAAAGTTGGTATCTCAAAAACGGCTCTAACGATTTTCTTGAAAATTGTTACATCCTTTCTCGTATATAACATTTTAAAAATTACTGAAAATAAAATTAAAGTTTCCAAAAACTTTTTCTCAAATAATAAAATTAATGCAAACTATTTTCTAACAATATCTCCTCAGAATTTCGTAACATATCTGGAAAATGATTAATATATATATTATTATTTTTCTAATTATTATTTTAAATAACTTATTTGACGGATAGAGCAATTTTGTTGCTTATTTAAATCAAAAATGTATATAAAATGTTTATAATGTGTGTAGTACTGGGTAATGGAAGTCGTGTGGCTGTTACACACCAGATTTTTTTTTATAAAATAAAATAAAATAAAAATATTGAAATTTTAAAATAAGTGATGCAAAATTTGTGATAAACCCTTTTTCTTGTGACAATAAACGGGGGGAAATGATGTTAGAAAAAAAATGTCTTATATGATGTTAAATTCATATGTGTTTTTAATAAAAACGAAATGGTTTTGCCTTTCCCTCTGTCAGCTCTCTACAGAAAATGTACCGCATTTACAGACATGGAATTTGGCACACAGATAGTTTGTGCACCTCGAAGCCGTATTTTCAAAATTTTAACTGGGAAAGTGTTATTAATTAAAATGTATTTAGCTCTATTAAATTTCTAGACATTTTTTAGGACGTAGGACTATTAGTCTCAATATACGGATAAAACGTTGTCGCCAGATTTACGATGGTTGGACTTTTATTGAAATCGAAAATTTGTCAAAAATATAATTGAATAATTTGAATGCGATGTTATAATAAAAAAAAAACTAATAGTCTTCCGTGCTAAACTAAATTCTGATTTTGCCAGAATTTCATAATTTCTTTTTCTTTTCTTTTCTTTTTTTTTTTTTTTAAAGAAAAAGAAAAGAAAAGAAAATTATTAATAATCAGCAGCGAAACGGACAGTACCGAAAAAGATTTTAGACAAAGATATACAATTTATTTTAATTTTTAATTGTTGGCAAAAAATGTTTACCAGCTGATTTTTTTTTTTTTTTTTTTAATGAAAAGAAATTCACGCGTAAATATTAAAATTTATGTAAAACGTTGTGAAAAATTAAACTTGCAGGGTAAAGTTGACGTCATTATAGCTCTAAAGTTTTTTTTCTTTTTTTTTTCTTTTCTTTTTTAATTATTATTTATTTATTTTACCAAAACTATTTTTATGGTTTCCGAATGTAACTAGAATATTTGACAGTTTATTTTATTTTATTTTATTTTATCTTATTTTATTTATTTATTTATTTTGCGTTATAATTTCAGCTTGATGCGAATAAAATAAAATGTTTACATTTTTTTTAATTTCATTTATGTTTTCTAACATAAAATTCTCATTTCTCTACACGTGAAAAAAAAAAAAGAAAAAGAAAGAAAGAAAGAAAGAAAAGAAAAGAAAAGAAAAGAAAAGAAAAAAGAAGGGAAAATTAAAGTTGCATTTTCAAAAATTTCCGATAAAACTGGCGTCATAACATTTTAATTTTTTTTATTTTTTTATATTTAAAATATTAATTTCATTAAGTCTTAGGTCTTGTTTTTTCCCTTGATAGAAAACCATTGGTGACATTTAATATATTTTGTCATTTTGGCGATGAATAAAAATAACTATCACAATTGCATAAGTAAACACATTGGCGAGAAACTTTCTAGCTATTTTATAAATTTCAAAGTTCGCCATCGAGGTCCTATAGTATAGCTGTTTTCTAATCTAATTGCATATTTTGTTTATTTTAATAGCTAATTAATAGAATAGAAATAGCGTATGTCTTTCCCTTTGTCAAATGTTTCCAGAAAAATCTACTGAACTTACAGATGTGTAATTTGGCATACACATAGTCTGGATGTCTCCGTGTACACCGCGAAACCTAATTTTTAAAATTTAACTAGTGGATCTGCAGATCAGGAGCCTCAACGTCCTATTTACATCAGACATTATTCAATAGGTCATTTTTATTTATTCCTTATTATATAATCGTATATATTGATTCTATCGACTTGTTACCATAATCAGATACATTCTTGAGGGGGCTGCCGCCCCCCTAAACCCCCCGCTGTATCTCTATTTGTATATCCTATAAAGTGTTACAGAATTGTAAATAATCGCATTTATTTTTGTATAAATTCTTTCAAAAGGTTTAGTAAAGTTAATAAAATGATAACTTTGTGCATTTCTAGTCGTTTTAGCGTAAAATCGCCTAATTTTCCCTTAAAAACACTTAAAAAAGCTACTATAAGGGAAGAAATGGATTTGGCGCCAAATTTGGCGACTATTTTCCTCCTTGGCTATTTTTTGGCGACCTTGGCGAGAAAATCCTTATTAGGGATATACCAAATATGGAAGCTCTAATCTCATTATGAGATACGAGAATTTTCCAGAACAGTCTGTGTTCGATAGAAAAGTATAAAAGGAGCATTTCTTCACCAAGGCGGTCAGTGTCAGATCTGTGTCAGTTTCGTCAAATGCTTGCTTTGCTTTGAGTCTCTTTGGATGAGACATTCTTTATGTGTTATTGCTAAACAGTTTGTACTGTTGTTTTGCTGTTAACGGCTGTTGTTTAAGCTGTGTTTACTGGTTGATTTGAAGCTGATACTTGGTTTATAGACCTGTATTTTTCTGGAACTTTCTGTGAATACATCACTGAATTTTTGCAAGTTTCGCCTTTCATTCTCGGACAACTTACGAACCCCCAAGTAAGCAACAATATGTATTCTTAATAAACGACGGTCTTGTATTATTTCCCTGAAATTCATAAATACCAAATTTCATAACTATCATTTTTCATACAAAAAAAAATTACATAGCATATCGGAAATATTTTGCGTAACCTTTAAACTAATGTCTAAGTCTATGCCCACAATTATCAACAGGAAAACATGCTTTTAATATTCTAATAAAATTGCATTATATTTGATGGAGTGTAACCATGTTAAAATAAACTTTTAAGAAATATTGACTATAGACCGTAATAGTACGAAATTATTTTATGTATCCCGGAAAAGTAGCCACAGTCATTATAAACGCCAATAATAAGAATAAATTAAATTAATTATAACTCATTAATTTTTCAGACTAATTTGACATCATTTCGATGATTATAGTATATACTCGGAATTATTTTGTGTGGTCTCATAAATTATTTAGACTATACATAACTGTTTTCAAGAGTAAACATGATTTTAAGCATCTTTATAATGTATGTTAATTTTATTAAGTTCAATTCAGCATAAACGCATTAAAGAGCGCGCTTAAATAAAAGTTTGTCCATAGGCTCTAATGTTACGAAATTCTTTCTTGTGGCTCTGTAAACAAACCATAAACATTGCATACACCAGTAAAAAATATTCAGCTTATTTTGCGTTTAAAATTAATAATTGTTCCAAATTTAACATAGTTCGCATGATTACGTGACATTATCAGAACACTTTTGTAAGGTCCTGTACATTAATTAGAAAGCTTAAGAGCACATATTTTCTTCAAACAACATGAGTTTAAGCATATTACTCACGTACGCTAGTTTCATTTTCTTCATTGCAAAGTAATGATATTAAAATGCGTTTAAAAGAAATTCACCCCTTATGCCGTAATGTTAAGAATTTTGGCGTGTCCCTATACACATTTTTTAACCAATATAGCATTAAAAATTATGCAAATCTGGAACGTGTGCGCCAATTTGCAAGTCAATCGAAGGACTTTTGCGGCTGCTAATGCGGTACATACAAATTCTTCCCATAGACCGTAATGATAAAAAAAAAAAAAAAAAAGTTGCATTCGGGAGTGCCGACAGAAGTGAAAACGTGAACAATTACGTGTGTATTTCTTGAATCGTCAGGAAACATTTTATTGTGTAGTAAATACTTTTAAATGAAGTGTTTTTTTATTCATTAATATAAACTACTACTACAAAAATTATATTACAATTTTATTTAATCCGCTAACTGCAATAGAGACAGTGTCCGGAGATGAGAGAAGTCGTGTAGAGACGCACCAGATTGGAAAAACGTGAGAAAAATGGCGGCTTTGGCCTTTCGCACTGTTTTGTGAGGTCTAACTGGAATAGAGACAGTGTCCGGAGATGAGAGAATTCGTGTAGAGCCGCACCAGATTGGAAAAACGTGAGAAAAATGGCGGCTTTGGCCTCTCGCACTGTTTTGTGAGGTCTAACTGGAATAGAGACAGTGTCCGGAGATGAGAGAATTCGTGTAGAGCCGCACCAGATTGTTAAAACATGAGAAAAATGGCGGCTTTGGCCTTTCTCACGGTTTTGTGAGGTCTAACTGCAACGTTTCCGGCTGAAATCTTTAAGAGACAGTGGTCGGAGATGAGAGAAGTCGTGTAAAGCCGCATCAGATTGTAAAAACGTGAGAAAAATGGCGGCTTAGGCCTTTCTCACGGTTTTGTGAGGTCTAACTGGAATAGAGACAGTGTCCGGAAATGAGAGAAGTCGTGTAGAGCCGCACCAGATTGTAAAAACTTGAGAGAAATGGCGGCTTTGGCCTTTATCACGGTTTTGTGAGGTCTAACTGGAACGTTTCCGGCTGCAATCTTTAAGAGACAGTGTCCGGAAATGAGAGAAGTCGTGTAGAGCCGCACCAGATTTTAAAAACGTGAGAAAAATGGCGGCTTTGGTCTTTCTCATGGTTCTGTGAAGTCTAACTGCAACGTTTCCGGCTGCAATCTTTAAGAGACTGTGTCCGGAGATGAGTGAAGTCGTGTAGAGCCGCACCCGATTGTAAAAACGTGAGAAAAATGGCGGCTTTGGCCTTTCTCACGGTTTTGTGAGGTCTGACTGCAACGTTTCTGGCTGAAATCTTTAAGAGACAGTGGCCGGAGATGAGAGAAGTCGTGTAGAGCCGCACCAGATTGTAAAAACGTGAGAGAAATGGCGGCTTTGGCCTTTATCACGGTTTTGTGAGGTCTAACTGGAACGTTTCCGGCTGCAATCTTTAAGAGACAGTGTCCGGAAATGAGAGAAGTCGTGTAGAGCCGCACCAGATTTTAAAAACGTGAGAAAAATGGCGGCTTTTGTCTTTCTCATGGTTCTGTGAAGTCTAACTGCAACGTTTCTGGCTGCAATCTTTAACAGACTGTGTCCGGAGATGAGTGAAGTCGTGTAGAGCCGCACCCAATTGTAAAAACGTGAGAAAAATGGCGGCTTTGGCATTTCTCACGGTTTTATGAGGTCTAACTGGAATAGAGACAGTGTCCGGAAATGAGAGATGTCGTGTAGAGCCGCACCAGATTGTAAAAACGTGAGAGAAATGGCGGCTTTGGCCTTTATCACGGTTTTGTGAGGTCTAACTGGAACGTTTTCGGCTGCAATCTTTAAGAGGCAGTGTCCAGAAATGACAGAAGTCGTGTAGAGCCGCACCAGATTTAAAAAATGTGAGAAAAATGGCGGCTTTGGTTTTTCTCATGGTTCTGTGAAGTCTAACTGCAACGTTTCCGGCTGAAATCTTTAAGATACTGTGTCCGGTGATGAGTGAAGTCGTGTAGAGCCGCACCCGATTGTAAAAACGTGAGAAAAATGGCGGCTTTGGCATTTCTCACGGTTTTATGAGGTCTAACTGGAATAGAGACAGTGTCCGGAAATGAGAGATGTCGTGTAGAGCCGCACCAGATTGTAAAAACGTGAGAGAAATGGCGGCTTTGGCCTTTATCACGGTTTTGTGAGGTCTAACTGGAACGTTTTCGGCTGCAATCTTTAAGAGGCAGTGTCCAGAAATGACAGAAGTCGTGTAGAGCCGCACCAGATTTAAAAAATGTGAGAAAAATGGCGGCTTTGGTTTTTCTCATGGTTCTGTGAAGTCTAACTGCAACGTTTCCGGCTGAAATCTTTAAGATACTGTGTCCGGTGATGAGTGAAGTCGTGTAGAGCCGCACCCGATTGTAAAAACGTGAGAAAAATGGCGGCTTTGGCCTTTCTCACTGTTTTGTGTAGTCTAACTGCAATAGAGACAGTGTCCGGAGATGAGAGAAGTCGTGTAGAGCCGCACCAGATTGTAAAAACGTGAGAAAAATTGCGGCTTTGGCCTTTCTCACGGTTTTGTGAGGTCTAACTGCAACGTTTCCGGCTGCAATCTTTAAGAGACTGTGTCCGGAGATAAAATAAGTCGTGTAGAGCCGCACCAGATTGTAAAAACGTGAGAAAAATGGCAGCTTTGGGCTTTCTCACGGTTTTGTGAGGTCTAACTGCAATAGAGACAGTGCTCGGAGATGAGAGAAGTCGTGTAGAGCCGCACCAGATTTTAAAACAATATATACTATAAAATTACTAACACTTCACATTAGCAAGTTAATTGTATGGTACATTATTTGTATCATACAAGGATGGAAAGCGTTTACTGACGATGACGCGAATTCAATGATTTTTTTTCACCCAAAAGTTTTCACTTCAAATGGAAAGCGTAAGCTGACGATGACGGGAGTTTAAAGATTTTTGTTCACCCAAAAGTGCTCAACGCGCCTAAAGAAGTTTTCACTTCAAAAAACTTTGGCGTGTCCCTGTACACGAACTAAAAATGGAATGCGCACCCAAAACTATACAGCTAATTTCGTGGGGATCATGAACATGTATACCAAATTTTAAGTTAAGAGAGTGATATTTGCGGCCGCTATCGCACGACAGACAGACAGACAGACGGACAGGTATACGAACTACAAATGGAATACATACCAAAAACAATACAGCTGATTTCATGGGGCTCATGAACATGCGTACCATATTTCAAGTCAATAGCACTATTTTTGCGGCCGCTACCGCGATACATACAAATTCCTCCCATATGCCGTAATGATAAGAAAAACTCTGACGTGTCCCTGTATACGAACTACAAATGGAATACATACCAAAAACTATACAGCTGATTTCGTGGGGCTCATGAACATGTGTACCAAATTTCAAGTCAATAGCGCTATTTTTGTGGCCACTATCGCGATACATACAAAATCCTCCCATAGGCCGTAATGATAAGAAAAATTTTGGCGTGTCTCTGTATACGAACTACAAATAGAATACATACCAAATACTATACAGCTGATTTCGTGGGGCTCATGAACATGTGTACCAAATTTCAAGTCAATAGCGCTATTTTTGCGGCCGCTACCGCGATACATACAAATTCCTCCCATAGGATGTAATGATAAGAAAAACTTTGGCGTGTCCCTGTATATGAACTACAAATGGAATGCATACCAAAAACTATACAGCTGATTTCGTGGGGCTCATGAACATGTGTACCAAATTTCAAATCAATAGCGCTATTTTTGCGGCCGCCATCGCCATACATACAAATTCCTCCCATAGGCCGTAATGATAAGAAAAACTTTGGCGTGTCCCTGTATACGAACTACAAAGGGAATACGTACCAAAAACTATACAGCTGATTTCGTGGGGCTCATGAACATGTGTACCAAATTTCAAGTCAATAGCGCTATTTTTGCGGCCGCTATCGCGATACATACAAATTCCTCGCATAGGCCGTAATGATAAGAAAAACATTGGCGTGTCCCTGTATACGAACTACAAATGGAATACATACCAAAAACTATACAGCTCATTTCGTGGTGCTCATGAACATGTGTACCAAATTTCAAGTCAATAGCGCTATTTTTGTGGCCGCTATCGCGCGACAGACAGACAGACAGACAGACACACAGACACAGCCCAAAACCGTTTTGAGTCTCAACAGAGGGCCTCCACTGACGTTTCGGCAACTAGAAAGTAATTCACCAATTAAAACATGATTAACTATCGAGCTTTTCGTGATATCTTCTTTTTCACTCTCCGAGGTGAAAAACTGAAGATTCTGCAGTTTCTTCATTCAGTGCGCTATAAGGCGCTATAAAATATCCTTTTTAACACAAACAAGGTCGGAAAGTGTTAATGACTTTGGTTTGTCTGTCTGTCTGTCTGTCTGTACGTCTGTCCGTGCTCTAACTCCCGTAAATATTTATAGAATTTCTTGAAACTAATATATGTTATTCAAGTTCACTATCAGATGTTCCCTATTGAAAATGTAGTGAATATATCTCTACTTGTTTGTGTACAGGGTCATCCGAAAGTATTCCAAATCATTGTGTTCTATTACAGGTTTTCTATAAACCATATTTTAATACCTTTACTGTACACAAATCTTAATGAAATTGAAATATGTTATTCAAGTTCACTATCGAATGTTTCGTATATAAAATGGAGTACATACCACTATTAGTTTGTATACAGGGACACTCGAAAGTATTCTAACGCATTGCGTGAAAGGTATTTTTAAAAACTAAATTTTAATAAAGAAAGTTTAATGAAATCGAATTATGTTATTCATATGCACAAAAGAAATCATTCTATAGAATATAGAATGATGAGCATTAGATTTACAGGGCCACACAAAAATAGTCAGTTCCATTAAGAGCTGTTAATAAAAATTTGCTGGAATTGCACTTTCATTTACTTTAAGCGTTTTTAACACTTTCTAGGAATTTGTAAGTGTGAGTATGTTTTCAGTATGTGCATTTGTCTATCTGTATTTGTCTATGTGTATTTGTTCGTCTGTCCGTCTCTCCGCGCTCTATGTCCCGTAAATATTTACGGAATATTTTGAAGCTGATATATATGTTATGAAAGTTTACTACCGGATGTTTTCTACTGAAAATGGAATGAATACCACTACAGGTTTGTGTACAGGGACATCCAAAAGTACTCCAAATCATTGTGTTCTATGAGAGGTATCTATATAAACCATATTTTAATACCTTGACTGTACACAAATCTTAATGAAATTGAAATATGTAATTCATGTTCACTATCGGATGTTTCTATGTAAAACGAAATAAATACCACCACTGGTTTGTGTACAGGGACACTCAAAAGTATTCTAAAGCACTGCGTTCTATGAGGTATTTCTATAAACCAAATTTTAATAACATTACTTTGTACAAAGCTTAATGAAATTGAAATATGTTATTCATATGCACAAAAGAATGCTTTCTAAAGAATATACTATGATTAGCATTAGAATTTACAGGGTCACATAAAAAAATTCAGTTACATTAAGAGCTATTAATAAAATTTTTATGGAATTGCTCTTTCGTTTACATTATGTGTTTTTAAAACTTTTTAACAATTTTAAGTGTGAATATGATTTCAATTTGTGTATCTGCCTGTCCGGTTTCCTCTTTCTATCTGTCTGTCTCTCGCCCTCAGCGTCTGTAAATAGTTTGTCTTTTTAAAAAAATCATATATATTAATCAAGTTTACTATGAAATGTTTCCTATTTAAAATGACAATAAAAAGTCTTGTATAACTAATTTTTATACATGGACAAAAAAAAAAAAAAAAAAAAATCAGTGGGTTACGTTTTAAAACAAAAGCACATTTAAATAACTTTCTTCTGTAAAAATCATAAATAAATTGATATCATGCATTGTATTCTAAAATAATGTTTTGTATAGAATATGATATGATTAATCTTCAAATTTACTGGGCTTCTCTGAAATATTCAGATACATTAAAGTCTACAATTGTAATCTAATAACTGCATTTTCTTTTGTTCAAGCCTTTTTAACACCTTTCCAGCAATGTCCAAGAGTGATTTTAAATTTAATTTGCCTATGTGTACACTTTTCACTCCTTCTGTCTGTCGGTTGTCTGATAGCGCTGGCAAAAAATAGTGAAAGTTGTACAACGAGTACGTACGGTTTGAAAGTATTAATAATCAATCCGTACTGCATAATTTTTCATCCTTGTTTAAATTCCAATAATGAGATTACTAATAGACCGATTTTTTATTTTATTTTTATTTTATTTTTTTTTTTCATTTTGACATCAAATTAAACTTCATAACATATTGTAGTACTATATTTGGAGTGGAATTGCTAACATTTTATAGGCGACGGGGTAAATCAAATTAAATATTAGACATTACTTGATGATAAATGCTATGTATAGCCTATATAGTATTATTCAATGTATTAATGATTTAAATACGAAAAAGCTACTTCGTTATATATATTTATTATGTTGTCCATTTCGAAACAGCCGTCGTATAAACATCCAAATTAAAATTCAATGGTAAGCCGTCTGTTGTCTCAGGTGCAGGGACACAGACCCAGATATTGTACGTGACGAAGACGCTGCCGAAGATATCAGAGTCCCAAAGCATGTTTTGGGTCGATTTTAATGGATTTTTGTACTTTAAAGTTTTTATTTATAAAGTGAAAATAGTGATTCTTTTTTACTATTACTTATTTAAATATAATGACCAGCGAAGCGGGCAAAGTCTGCTATATGGACATAAAGCTAGTTTTCTAATATAAAATTTTAATAACAATTTCTTTTTAAATAATAATTTCTAAAGTCATTTTTCTAATATAAAATACACTTACTTCATACAGTCGAAATTTGTTCACGTGAGTAAAAAATTTGTTCATTTTATCAGTAGTTCATGCTATCAGTAACCAATCTTCATTTTGACTGCTATTGTGGAAACAGTTCATGTTAAAAGTAATTCATGTTACGCGTGTACACATTATCGAAGTTTGACTCTTTATGGTGTAAAATACATCGGTCATAATTATTGAAAAATATAACTCTGGAATATGACAGTTCACCAAAGTGACATATGAACTTCTGTAGACAGAATTTTTATCCTTTGTACTTATTTAATTTCAATACATTTTAACAAAATAACCAATGAACACTGTATTTTTACAAGTAAATTTTAAAATTAATAATTTTAGCAATAATTTAATTATTATTATTTTGTGATCTGAAAGTGCAAGTTTTCTATAATCTCCCCTCCCCCTTCCCCCTATATCTCTTATGAAGTTTCAGGTCATTTAGACTATTTCAGCAATTTTTTACTTTCTTCTATATGTAAGTATAGAGAAAGTATTGGATTCGTGAAAATTTTCGAAATCCAGTTTTCGATAGATTTACACGTTTTGGGATGTCCTGAACACGATTTGACTGTTTTCAGAAAATGTCTTAACTGTCTGTCTGTGTGTGTGTGTATCGCAAATTTTGTGAACGTTGTATCTCTCTAACCAAGGAATGAAATTTAAGCAAACTCTGTATTTAGTTGGACCCTGACATAAACTGGTGCTGATTAGATTTTTGAAATAATTGCTCAACAGGTGGCACTGTAATCACATTTTTTTCTAAATTTTTAACATGGCATATAGGACAAAATTTCGTATAAATGTACACAATGAGAGTTATTTTAAACGTGTGAATGTTCTATTAATATGAATTATTGATAATAGTAGTAGTTAACTAGGAAAAAAAATGTGCATGTGAGAGCATCGCTTTTCCCCCTTGGGGGGAAGTACAACCCCGGGATGAGTTAATTTTTAGTATGAGTATCTTTCGAAATATCTCGTCAATACCTTTAAAATGAATGGTTGAACTATAGATCTCTGATAATTTAAAACAAAGTTATCGATTTCTTAATGAAAAAAAAAAAAAAAAAAAAAAAAAAAAAAAAAAAACACCTTAGAAAAAATAATCGTAATTCTTCTGATAATTGCAAAATAAATAAATAAATAAAATAATAATAATAATAATAAATTGACTTTCTTTCGACATTTAGTGATATATATACGTAATTCTGTCAGATAAAAATCGTCTGCATTTATAACGGAAAATAATTTAATAATTTAATAAATAATTTGTATTGAATGAATTTTGCGTAAAATTATATAGAAGAAAGTCATGTGGTGGTCACATCATACTAGTTATTTTTGTTTCTGAAGATAATTTTTTCAAATGTCACTGTAAAAGTCCTAATGGCTATCTCAAAATTAATTATAGATAAAATATTAAATTTTTATGACAAAACAATTATTTTCGGAAAATTATCTTGGGAAGGCAGATAGATAAGTATTACAATATAAAAAAATTCTTAAACAATAAAATGCAGATACTGCAGAATATATTCCAAGTTTACTGATAAGTTATTTTTAAAACTGTCTTATCATCAATTTTCCCTCAAGAAATAATTTTTGATTAAAATTCAGCCTGCTAAATCATTTCGCTTGAAATATTTCAAATGATATCGTTCAAGAGATAATTTACATAATGGCTTTAACGTAAAGTTTTGCAAAAAGAAGAATAAAACCAGGTGCAAATGCTTAAATAATATTAAATTTATTCTCTACTCAAAAATTAATGAGAAAAATAGTTGAGTTCTGTAATTTATTTCTAGGAAAAATATTTTATTATATAATCATTCTACGTAGGCAAATTTTAAATCAAAGTTTAAACTGTTACTAAGAAATAACTAACATAACTGGATAAAAGTTTTTATTATTATTATTATTATTAATTGGGCCTCATGTACGTAATTCTGTAAATTGCAGATATTAATATTATTAAAATGTAAAACTTCCAAAAGTTTAAAATTCGTATTGAATTCACGTGTTAACATAATAATATATATATATTGAAAACACTTTAAAACACGTATTAAAATTTATTAAAAAATTGTTTACAAAGCTTTTCGCCACAACTTTATGGCATCTTCAGGTAATTTTTACACAAGCAAAGGTAGACAGCATTTTATGTAACAAAGGAACTTGATACGGTTATAGTCAAAAAAAGATAGCGTGTACACAATATGATGAGTCCATTATAGTTGCATGGATTCAGGAAACAAGTTTGAATTCCAGTAGAGTCACACTAGGGATACATGTCATAAAGTCATGTAGAACATACATAATCTTGAACTTTCCAGATTATGTATCTTCTACAAGACTTTATAACATGTATCCCTAGTGTGACCCTACTGGAACTCAACCTTATTTCCTAAATTCATGCAACTACGTAACAGCGCTGCAAGTTGTTATCGGAAACCTCCAGTTTTCTTTTTCAAGATTATGCATATTCTACAAGACTTTTTGACATGTATCCCTAGTGTGACCCTACTGTAACTCAAACTTTTTTCCTGAATTCATGCAACTAATGGACTCATTATATTGTGTACACGCTATCTTTTTTTTATTATAATCGTATCAAGTTCCTTTGTTATATAAAATGCTGTCTACACTTTGTTTGTTTAAAAATTACCTGAAGATGCCAGAACGTTGTGGCGAAAAGCTTTGTAAACAATTTTTAATAAATTTTAATACGTGTTTTAAAGTGTTTTCAATATATATTTATTAATAATATTGGTTTGTTTGGTTTCAGAAAGCCGTAGATTAAATAAATCCGCATACTCTAAATACCCATACCCGACGAGAGGTCATCGTAAAGTTTCAAATATGAATAAAAATAATCAAGTTATCCGTAATATAATTATTCTGCGTTAATTCTTTCTTGTATACATATTCTTGTAAATCAGAGCTATTAATGTTGACTTTTTTTAATGCAAGTAACCCATAGATTGAAATAACGGACATCCAGCCTATTGTACAATGGAAACCTTCTGAAGATCAAGAAACTCTGGCATAAGTGTACAGCACTAGATGGAGGCACTGTAAAGAAGTGTTAAAAATAACAGCAACAAAAAGAAAAAGTTTCTATTTTACCATGTTTTTATTAACTTCGATTCTTGTTTGTTTTTCCAGTACAAATATTGCAATCAATTTTTAACTAACTTCCCTACTAGCTACACATTTGAAACGTTCACAATAGATCAGAACCCGATGACAACACAATACATCAAAGACTGGTTTTCGAATTTTTCATTCGTTTTCTTTTAATTAATTAAAGTATGAAAATAATAACCTTCTAATAGTTTTAAAAATAGTCATTAAAATATTAGCTATAATTTAACTGCTCAAAAAAAAAAAAAAAAAAAAAAAAAAAAAAAATGCGAGTTTATTTTCTTTTGACATGAAAATAATTATATTTAATTAAACGTAAACGTTAAAATTTCTTTAAAAAAGTTAAATTATGCATCTCACAAAAATTGACGTCATTATCACTTAAAAATTTTTATACGTATTGATAAAGTGCTGCTAATGTAGCTCTGTAGGTATGATTCACCAGAAGATTTAAAAACATGGTATATAAAAACATTTTTATCTTATAATTATTTAATATTTTACAATAACCCCTCGTAGTATCTAAATATAGATGCAGATAAATCACATGATATCTTGATATAAATTACATGATATACTTACAGATATAGTTCTATATGATATTAAAACAGCACAGCAAAATTTCGAAATGAAAAGATGATGAATAAATACTTTTTAAGCTAGCATTACAGTTTAAAAAACACACATTAATAGTTTTTGAAAGAAATAACTACGCACACATCTTCATCAAGCAAAAAGCATGTGCTACATGAAAGCAGCACATTTTTTTATTTTTTTATTTTATTTATTTATTTTTTATTTATTTATTTATTTATTTATTTTTGCCTGACACTCTTAAATATTTGCCAAACTATTGAATTTTGTAGTAACTATCACAGGACAAATTTTCCCGGAGGTTAATATGAAATTTCGAATATTCTAGATGGTGGGTATAATATTCAAGATCACGGGTTCATTATTCAAAATGGTGGGTTCTTCTTTTCAAGAAATTTTCGGGCGGAAAGAAGAAGGAAAGTTTTACCCCCAATGTTTCTAAATTTAGGAACCCAAGCAAGTTTACATATAAGAAAGAGATTCAAATGATTAAAAAAAAATCTGAAACAATTCTATTTCTTGTATTTAATTTCAGAGAAATTCAGTTTGATGGTTGTGTAGCTTAAGGCCGATTGATTAATCTAGTGTTCTAGGCCTATAGGTAGGATGCCCTCCGTGGAGGTCTTTTTATGGGTGCCTAGCCCTTATTTAGGTGAGTTTCGGAGAAACCCATACAAAACTCCGAACGGTTAGGTCGATGAACGCGACCTGGGATCGAACCTGGCACTTCTCATCTACTAACTTTGAGCGCTGAACCGCTCGACCACTCGTGGAACCAGAGAAATTCGGTATCATTATAAGAAAGAAGAAACTAGAGTATCTTAAAAAAAAAAAAAAAAAAAAAAAAAAAAAGGAAAGAAAAGGAAAATAAATAACAAAAGGCAGTTACAAAAATAAATGAAATAAGAGTAAAATAATCTTAATAACAACTTCGTATTTATTATTAATAATTAACCTTTTCAATTTCTACAGAACAAAACATAATATTAAAAAAAACTATAAACCAATTATTCGATATTTAAATTATACTCAAAATTCAACACAGATTAATTAATATTAATCCATTAATTTCCCAAAAACATAATTAATATCAATATACTCATCTTATACACCGGTAAATAACACACATTTTAAATAAATTTCATATTTTTAGTCAAAAAATATCTGAAAACACTAGTCTAAGTAATCAAAAATTTTGCAGCCAAGATCCGTTGGCTCTCTGCTCTAGTTAAAGTGCACAACTACGAACACCTAAGGTTGTGAGTTTGATCCTCACCGATGGGAAGAGAAAAAAACATATTTATAGAATTTTTTGCGGGTTTCACAAAATATTTTAACACAGAGTAAGAAATTATATGGTAAAATTGGATATTGGCAGGCATTTTCGAAGTGAACACTATAAATTGGTAACGACGCAAAATGACAGATTGAAAGAAATAGTCCTGTCGTACTAATAAATAAATAAATAGTTTTTAAAAAAAAGTGCATATGACTTCCTGATGAAGCAGAATAATGAACACAAATAGTAGTGTTGAACAATGAAAAAAATAATAATAATTAATATCAAATTAAAATATGTGTATATATATCTCAGATATTTTCATTTTACTGAAATCGTTTAAAACAAAGCTTAAAAGATGCTGTTAATGAAATTATTTTGAATTGTATCATTATCTTCTGCAAAAATCTCCGCAATCTGCAATAATACACAATTTGCTAGTTCTTTAAAAAAAAAAAAAAAAAAGTACAATAAATTTTACTCTAAAGGGAATCTTTAATTAAAAGTAAGTCATAAAAAAATATTTCATATGGCTTATATTATTTTTCAGAAATTCCAGTAACTTGTAAAGAAAGAAAAAAAAAAAACTTTATAAAAAGGTCTTGTCTATTGCAGACTTTGTTGGAGTTGTTGGGATTGCAGGAGTTGGCATAAGGTGTATCAGCATGCAGAACAAATGAAGTTAATGTTGTCTATTCAGTATGGCTGCCGCAATAGCATACAGTCGGCAGCAAAATTATTCGAGCGCTAGCAATAATTCCTGTGTTAGAAAAGTACACTTAATACTGTTTTGTTAAGTAAATCTTTGTCAAATCCTGTTCTTAGTCAGTCTAAGAACAGGATTCGACATGGATTTATTTAACAAAATAGTATTAAGTGTACATTTTACATAGGAATTTTTGCCAGCGCTCGGATAGTTTTGCTGCTGACTGTAAGTATGGTGAGAGCCATATACTACCAACACATTAAGCCTTAGGGTTTGTTGATGAAATCTCGTTTAAAAGTATAATATAAATTTTATTTCAACTGTAGTATCAATTTTATTATTACTTAGAATTTTTAAAAGAAAATGTATAATTATGTACCAGAAATACTTAATCTGCAATATTCATAGACAACATCATTTAAAGCATGCCGATAAAAATCTATAAAAAAATAGCCTATCATTACACATATTACAAGATTTAATTTCGTACCAAAATGCAGCCACCCGTATGCTTCAAAACATTTTCATTTCACTTGAATGCATTTTAATGCAAATAAAAAGGGGATTCTCCTTCAAATATCTCTTTAAAGTAAAGTCATAAAACAAAATGTCCATAAAGTACAAATAGTAACAGAAACGACTTTATTTTGAAAAAGGAAACAGATAAAGACTGGTTTATGGAAATTACTTTTTGGATGCACATGTATGTAAATATTTTTTTGGCTTGTCATTAACGAACATACTTTATAGCAGGTTATTTACATGGACATGTTTTACAGATTTTACATTGTGTCTCTATAATTTATGTGATGGAGGACTGTTAGATTCAATCTGGAGTTTTTGTGGACAAGTTTTTCGTAACACCAAAATAAATTATTTTTTAAATACCTTCTTGACATCGTAAAAAAATATTTTTTGTATTTTCAGCATCTGGCTAACCATACCTTTCGAATGATACCATTTTCAACCCTCTACTCCTATAATTAATGTGTTTAAAAGGGACTACAAATTTTATGCTTGCCTATTAATATATAGAAGATTAGTTATTTATCACTTTTTATGTATCATATGATGGCTTGTTTAAGATATCTCTTAGAAGCGAACGCTTAAAAAATCAAATAATTTTATGAATGTGTAAAAATTAACAGAAGGTATCAACTTCATAAAATTAAGTACAAAAAATAATTGCTTTCTAAAAAAAAATATATATATATATATACATATATATACAAAGGGCATTCCATAAAAACTGAGAGTAAAATCATAAAAAATCAAGAAATATATTTACAGCAAAAAATACTTCATTCTTCTTCAACATACCTTCCGTCAGATGATATGCAACGGTCCCATCGTTCAACCCACTTTTCAAAGCAAGTAGAGAAGCCCTTTTCTGGAAGCTGCTTCAAAAAACCCTCCACTGCTGAAATAACTTCAGAATCTGTATTAAATTTTCTGCCACGGAGCTTCTCCTTCAACGTCGGAAACAGCCAAAAATCGCGTGGTGCGAGATCTGGACTGTAAGGGGGATGTGGCATGATTTTAATATTGCATTTACTAAGATATTGCTGAACAGAAGTAGAGACATGCGGGTGAGCATTATTGTGATGTAATGTCCAATTCTTTACCAGTTCATGACGCTTTGTCGATATGTGTTGTCGCAAAATTTTCAAAACTGATACATAATATTCACCATTCACAGTAGTTTTTGGAGGCACAGCATGCTGATAGATTAGACCTTTATGATCAAAGAAAATAATCATCATGACCTTTCCAGCAAATTTGGTTTGTCAGATTTTTTTCGTAGGTGGAGAATCAGTATATTTCCATACACTTGTTGCGGACTTCGTAAGGGGATCATAATGATGCACTCATCACCTGTCATTACAGTCTTTAGGAGATTTGGATCATTTTAACAAAGCATCTGTTTCCATTCACAACATTGGTGAATTCCTGTTTTCATTTGTTCTTTAGTAAGGTGATGAGGGATCCATCTGGAACAAACGTAGCAAAGCTGTAAATTGTTGCGTAAAATGCGAAATATCGACGTTTTCGAAATGTTTGTTGATGCCGCTATCTCCTCACATGTCATTCGCCAATTTTCTTGAAGGATTACCCACACAGTGTTAACATTTCGATCATTCACAACACTTTTTGGTCGCCCAGGCCTAGGAGCCAGTTCTGCAGACAAACGGCCTTTCTTGAAATCACCATGCCATCTAAAAATCGTAGACTCACCAAAACATTTGTCTTTGTAAGCTTCTTTCATTAATTTAACTGTTTCTGGAGCTGTTTTACCCAAACGGTAGCAAAATTTTATGGCACAACGCATTTCGTTTTTTTACTCTGAATCACTCATCTCCATTTCTGTAGGGCAAATAAAACAGTTCTTTAAACAAGCATGGAAATAGGAAAATAAAATCGTTTGCTTCGTTTAGAATTTTGTATAAACGTACAGTTAACAGTTTGAAAAAATCGCCTGCACTTCTATTTTTTAGTTTCGCGGTGTTGCCACTACGTAAAAAAATAACTCTCAGTTTTTATGGAATGCCCTTTGTATATTTAGTGAAAAAAACATCAATATCATATATAAATAATAAAATTTACATTTAATAAGTGATATTATAACCCTTCATATTTATTTTCTTTATGAAAACAAAGGGAAGAGGGGACTGAAGCATTTAAAGAAGAAAAAGAAAAAGTCTATAAATAACAGCATGAACAAACGAAATCACTTAAATAAGACTTTGTTCATAAAACGAATCAAAAGAAAAATTATATATTTACAATGATACGGGTATAAACATATGAAATCTTCGATTTTCTATATCACAGTTCAAATCAACAAAAGTAATGAATAAACTTCAATTTAGCATTTAACAATAGAGTGACTTTTGGTTTGATTTAATATTGTCTCTTTAGATCGTAACAGTTTATGTAAACATAATACTTTATAAAAGTTTATTTCTTTTTCTTTCTTTAAGATGTTATAAAAACTATTATTTTCATTTTCTTTTTTGGAAATCCTCTTAATATATGTAAATGGTAGATGCAATTTAAAAAAGATATTCAAAATCCAAGAATAGAAGAAAACATTAAAAAAATATTTCTCCAGGGGCAGAGTTTTTGAATAATGTATGCAAATAAGAGGTTATATATATATATATATTGTGTTGTTAAATAACCCATGTTTTGTGAAAAACCTTTCAAAATAAAATGCTTTCAAAATGTATGTGTATCATTACTTTTACAAACAAAGAAGCTTTAGTGAAATAGCGCTTTAGTTTCTTATGCTGGAAAAATAATGATGAAAATGTCTTTACAAAAACATTTTTAAAGCGGTTGTAAACTAAATTCTTTTGAATTTTAGTTCTGAATTCAAAAAGATGTTCAACAAAATCTTTTAATGCTAAAATAAAGTAATAAATAGTTACTTTGTTAAAAACACTTTTCCAAGAAAAAGTAAATATTTCTTCTTTGAAACTTTTTTATTAAGGTTTTAAGTCGTGTGAAATAATGAAATTGTTTATGTATAAATTATAAAATGTACATTCTAGTCTGTGGACAAAGTATTAGAAATTAAAGAGGAAAATTAAAAGTCAGTCAGGTTGGAGCATTTAAAAATGTACCTAAAAAAGATTAAATTTTTCAGTTTTATTATTTTAATTTAAATAGTTTTCAAAAACTTTTTTATACTTAATTTTGTTATATTTCAATGATAAATGTTCTATGCCAAATTCCTTAAGTTTAAGATGGTGATTTACAGAAGAAAAATATTGCCACTGTTTTTTTAACGAATATTTTCTCTTTGCAATCTGGCAGTTTATTGGGTTGTTCGATAAATAATTTCGTTTTTTTTTTTTTTTTTTTTTTCATGTTTTTCAAATGAAAAATTCCACGTTCGAAGAAGCCTTGGTTTTTAGAAGCGAAGGTTTTAAAAAACGAAATTATTTATCGAACAACTCAATATTATAAGAGTTTATTTTGAAAACATGCTTAAACTTAATAGTAAAACTAAAGGTAGACATAAAGATTTTGATACTTAATGTATTCATACAATTGACTTCAAATTTGGCAGAACTATTTAAAACGTACATGGAATTATCGCCTTTTTTTTTTTTTTTATTTATTGTGACTGTGTTTTGTGTACAGGGGTATCCACAAAATAATCATGTATTATTATGATCTATTGACAGTATTTCCATTAAGTTCAGTTAAGTATTCATTACTTCTATTAAGTATTTCATATACATGTATATATATAAGAAAAAAAACCATTTTCAAAACTTTCACAGGAAAAAAAAAATTAAATATCACATGAAAAAATAGAGGATGTAATTAAAAATTATATTAAAAATCCAAGAATAATATCATACATTAAAACAATAATTCTTCAAGGGCATTGTTTGATTTAATGTATATAAATAATACACACACACACACACACACATATATATATATATATATATTGTGTTGTTAAATAACCCATGTTATGTAAAAGGCATTTCAAAATTAAACTCATTGAAAATGTATGTATATCATTACTTTCACAAATAAAAATCTTTTAGTGAAATAGCGTTTCAGTTCTTCATACAGCAAAAATAATGATGAAAATGTCTTTTCTAAATCTTCTTTAAAAATGGCACTTTACTAAATTCTTTTAAATTGTAGTTCCTAATTCAAACAGAGGTTCAGCAACAAAGGGAAGAAAAATAATCGATTTTGCATAAGTATCAACATTAAAATAAAGTAGCACTTTCCCATAAAAAGAAAAATCACTTTTCCAATAAAAACTAAATATCTCTTTTTTTTGTGTGTCCTTTCTAGTAAATAAAAAATTTTAAGTCGTTTGTAACAATGAAATTGGTTATGTTTAAAATATACATTATTAGCAAACCCGTGTGAAATATTCGTAATTTATTATTATTATATTTTTCTTTTTTCTTTCTTTCTTTTGATTTTTTAACCTTTAAAATCTGAATCTAATAAGCCTTATACTAATTTCATCACCCGATTTAAATTTTAATTCATCAGAAGCTAAGTCATCATCAGTTTTTGTGGGATGAAACGCTAATGATAGTTAAACTAAATCAGTCAAAGGAAAATTTCAAAATGTAATACATGTTTGAGGACCCAGTTTTCATACTTCCTCAGGCAGGACAGTTTAGTATAGGAACCCTATAGCGACTTTTAAATTTTTTTTCGCCATGTTGTTGCCGCCTTTTAAGTTATTTTTTAATCTATTCATTTTAACATAATTTGTATTAAAGAAAAATTAGTACCTATTTTGACTATACTTTTTGTTATTGCATTTTTTAGCTAATTTATGACAAAAATTCATATTTAAACTTTAATTTCAAAATTTTAGTGCATATTTAAACACTTATCTTTAAACTGTTGTTAGGTTTAAATGACGTTCGGAAAGGTTGTAAAGATCCAATGTTTAAAAATAGTCTTTTCTATAAAATAATCTTATTACACATTTTTTACTTACTCTTACCCATAAGGTAGAAAAAGTATTGTTTTTGGGTCAAATTTTCGAACGCGAGATTTTGTTATACTTACACGTTTTGAGGTCCCCTGAATACGAAAATCATATTTTTAGTGAATGGTATGTGTGTATGTCTGTGTGCGTGTGTGTGTCTGTCTGTGTGTGTCTGTCTGTTATCAGCATATCTCAAAAACAAATTATGGCAAAAAGTTCAAACTTGGTATTCTAAATGTGTATCATATAGGGATGCTACAATAAGCTTTTCGTTAAGATCAAGCAAATGGTTCGTGTACAGGGACAACCAAGAGAATTTTAATACATTACGTCTATGGGGGAAATTGCAGGAAAGTAGAGTTTAACGTCTATAGACTGCACTAAACCAAATGAAACGAATATATATTTTTTGTAATAGAGATAGTTAACTGGGATTTTTTTTTTTTTTTTTTTTTTTTGTGTATGTAGGAGCCTCGCCTCCCCCCCTGGGGGGAAGTCCCCCCTCGAGGGTAGTAAATTTTCATGATGGGTATCTTTCAAAAGAGCTCGCCAATATCTTTAAAACGAATAGTTGAACCATCGATCTGCGATAATTTAAAACAAAGTTATCGATTTTTTTTACTTTTAACGAAAAAAAAACCGTACTTTTTTTTTTTTTTTTTTTGAGAATAAAATGGACTTTTTTTTTTATATATTTGCTGTTATACTACTTCTCTAATATGGAAATCGTCTGCCTCATCATAAAAGATATTTTTTTTAAATAATAATTTTAATAAATTATTTTTTAAAATGAGAAATATTTTTTAATAACCGAATTAATGAAACGGGGGGTTGAGGGGGGCGGTAGCCCCCCTAACACAGAACTAATTATCATATAAAACTCTTCAGAAGCCTAATATGAATTGTTTAACATAAATTTACATAACAGTACTCGTTATCTTACCTATCAATCTACAACCTGTATTTATAGTATTAAATTTCAGGGTAAGAAAAAGTCGTGTGAATGACACACCAGATTTTTTTTTTTTTTTTAATTAGATCACTGAACTGAGTCTGCGTGCTTAAATATATTGCTTGTGTATTATTTTTTTTATCTTCGCGTATTTTATTAAATCACTATCGTATCTTTTCTACAAAATGTAATCGTAATTGGTCCATGTTAGAGAAATATTATTTAGATAGTCTATGGACAAAATAATTAAAATTGTGGAAGAATATTATGTATCAGTGAGTTAGCAGCATTTAGAAATTTACTCAAAAAGATTTAATTTTTCAGTTTTATTATTTAAATAGTTTTAAAAATGTTTTTTATTCTTAATTTTATTTAAACACTTTAAGATGTTTACACTGCATCTTAACACTGTTGTACTATATTTTAAACAAATATTTATCTTTTATTTTATTTTATTTTTTCAAAACTTTGTTAAAGCTATTATCTTTTGTAAATCATCCTACCATTTAAAAATTTACATTTTATTATGTTTAATAATCGACATTTTATATTAGGTCTTTGCAAAGGAAATGCTTTGAAAAAGTATCTGTTATTTACTTTCATATATAAAAATACTTTAGTGAAATAGCATTTCTGTTCCTCATACAGGAAAAATAATAATAAAAATATCTGTGCTAAATCATCATTGAAGACGGTACTTTACTAAAATCTTTTTGAACTTTATTTCGTGATGCAAAATAATACTTTCTCTCAACGATAGAAACTTCAAAATATCGATTTTTCAGGAATTCCGATGTAAAATAAAGTAGAAAACAATTACAATTTAAAAATAATTTTTTAAATAAAAAGTAAATATATCTTTTTTGAGACCTTTTTAGTAACTGTAAATTAGGGGTGGGAATCGATTAAGAGTTTTAACTGGGTTAATCGTAGTTCATTAACCGATTAATCGGATTTTTAATTGGTTTTCATTTTTCTTTATATAATTTTATTTCAATGATGAATAAAACTCTCATATTTTACATATATATGTGTATATATATTATTCATAAGTTTGACTGATTTTTTTCTTTTTTCAAAAAATTTTGTCTAATCTATTATATCTGTTTCATAACTGAAATTTAAATGAATTTTCAGAGTAATAATTGGTAACTTTAAGTGTTAATTTCATATAAATATTTTCACTTATTCAATTTTATTTATTTATTTATTTATTATTATTATTATTATTATTATTATTTTAATAAATTAATTTTTCGATTCATTTTGAAAGAAACATTAAATGAATTTATACATATTTTAGTTTTATATTTGCAGACCTTATCCACCTCGCTTGTCACTATTTTTAAATGAATTCTCAAAATTCTATATCATTATCATAAAAATCTCAAATTCTTATATTTTAGTTCTTCTTTGTCTCTTCGGACTAGAACACAGACTATTATTTTCTGTTTCTACTTCAATAGTTACTATCAGCAATTCTGAACAGACAATAAACGCTTGAAGATACTGTGAAACTCTGATGACATTTTCCTCATCAAAAGGATAGTGAAAATCTCAATCCCTTCTTTTTTTTTTTTTTTCCTTTTAATATTTAGCATTTCTATTTTTTGAAAGCTTCTTGTTTCTGAGAATACTATTACTTTAGCCAACACTTTCTGTAGAAGGCTACAGACAGGTGGTGTTGCTCCAGCATGCACATGAAGCGGCATTTTGTTTAATAACTGTCCTCCCCCTTTTCTCTATCAACAAAAGTGCAACAACTTCTTTTGAGAGGTTTTATTTTTATTTATTTATTTTATTTTATTTTATTTTTATTTTCTATTTTTTTGCTTTTTCATTATTTCATGGATGTTTCTTAGAATGTTTTTTAGCAAAATATGTGAAAAAAATATTTTGTAGGCAGAAAATATTTTTACTTTAATTCGTAGTTTGAAAATTTTAATCGGATTTTGAAAATTTTAATCGAATTGATCGATTCGATTAACTCGATTAAAAAAATTGATCGGGATTAGGCATTGATCAATTAACCGAACCGATTAATCGGTTAATTGGCACAGCCCTACTGTAAATATTTATGTCGTTTAAAATAACGAAATTGGATATCTATTAAATGTACATTTAGGTATCAGCGAATTTTAAAATTATCAAAATGTCAAAAAATAAAATATATTCATGTTTCATAAATTATATGTAAATTAAGTTGAATTAAATAAAATGTAAAGCTCAACAATCGTTACAAGTATAACTTTTACAGATAAGTGCAAAAATAGCTTTTAATTAAATAAGTATTTTCCGAAAATATATTAATTAAAATTTATTAACCTTGCGATTTAATTTGAGACTAAATACTGTAAAATTTGTACTGAATAAACCTTATACAGTCGACAGTAAAATTATTGAAACTCTAGCAATAATTCATAAGTATTTTCCGAAAATATATTAATTAAAATTTATTAACCTTGCGATTTAATTTGAGACTAAATACTATAAAATTTGTACTGAATAAACCTTATACAGTCGACAGTAAAATTATTGAAACTCTAGCAATAATTCATAAGTATTTTCCGAAAATATATTAATTAAAATTTATTAACCTTGCGATTTAATTTGAGACTAAATACTATAAAATTTGTACTGAATAAACCTTATACAGTCGACAGTAAAATTATTGAAACTCTAGCAATAATTCCTAAGTATTTTCCGAAAATATATTAATTAAAATTTATTAACCTTGCGATTTAATTTGAGACTAAATACTATAAAATTTGTACTGAATAAACCTTATACAGTCGACAGTAAAATTATTGAAGCACTAGCAATAATTCCTAAGTATTTTCCGAAAATATATGAATTAAAATTTATTAACCTTGCGATTTAACTTGAGACTAAATACTATAAAATTTGTACTGAATAAACCTTATATACAGTGGAGAGTAAAATTATTGAAGCACTAGCAATAATTCCTACTTAAAAGATGTGTATCTAATATTGTTTTGTAACTAAATATTTGTCAAGTCATGATCTGAATCTTATGCTGTTTATAAAAATGTAAGATGACGATAAAAATTAGTAATCAAACTAAAAAGAAATATATGAAAAACGTGGGTGTCTGCTTCAATAATTTTGCTACCGACAGTATACATTTCAATAAAACTGGGTATATTATTATTATTATTATTATTGTTATTATTATTATTATTTTGTGTTTTTGATTCCATATTAATTCAGAGCTTAAAATACAAAGTCAAATTTTAAAATTAATTGTATTTTTATGTTGTGAACTTGAATTTCACATGAAATTCAGGTTAATTCAACATACAGAATTTTATTAATATAAATTAAACATTACAGACATAAAAATATAATACTTATAAATTAACTTGTAAATGAATACCCCCCCCCCAAAAAAAAAAAAAAAAAAAAAAAAAATACAGTAATTTGTTCAAAATACATACGTGAATGAATAACGTAAAATTGATGGACAGAATAAAAAATAGCAAAACTGAAGCACTTAAAAACATTCAAGAAAAAAAAGAATAAAAGAAGGAAAAGGGAAAAAGGAAAAGACTTAATATATATATATATATATTTAATATTGTTGTACAGTCGGTAACAAAAGTGTCCGAACACTAGCAAAAATTCCTATGTAAAAAAAAGTACACTTCATACGGTTTTGTTAAATTAATCCTTATCGAATCATGTTCTTACACTGACTAAGAACAGGATTCGACAAGGATTTATTTAATAAAACCGTATGAAGTGTACTTTTTTTTACATAGGAATTTTTGATAGTGTTCGGACACTTTTGTTACCGACTGTATTTAAATGCACAGGTATGCAACATTTTATAATTTTAAGATGGCGATTTACAAAAAACTTTATAATATCCGTGGTAAAATAAACATTTTACCTCTGCAATCCAGCATATTTTATGTTATCATATAAACTCATTTTAAAAAGTTGCATAAACAAAACAATTAATATTCAAGGCCGTGCAAAAAATTTTCGTTAATCTATTTAATTTTTCAACTGACTTCAAAATTAGTATACATACAGTATTTATGAGTTACATAGATCTAATTTCGTGTTTTTGTTGTTCATAAAGTATGCATATTGCGTAATGTATAAAGTATGTATATTGAAGTACATATATCTGTGTTTATTTTGTGTACAAGGGTGCGATCTTCTACTATTAAGATCTATAAACGCAAACGGCATTTCTATTTAGCGTGTTTTACCAATGCATCTCAGCATAGTTTATTACCTTTTAAACGTTCCTTTATTCGAAACAAACATTTTTTAATTTATTAACATTTGAAAATCATTCTATCTTCGTAAAAAGTTTCTATTTGTTTTCTTTAGTAACTGAAGTTTTATGAAAAATGTTTTAAAAAGAAGCGATTTCAAAAATGTGTAACATTATTTCCACAAACAAAGATGCCTTGGCGAAATAGCGCTTCAGTTTTTCCTATCGGAAAAATAATGATCAAAATGTCTTTCCTATATCGTCTTTGAAGACGGCTTTTAACTCAAGTCATTTTGAACTTTATTCTGTGATGCAAAATGATACTAAACAATCGAAAAAAAGAAAAAGAAAAAAAAAAAAGGCTTTTTCAGGAGTTTCGATGTTTAAGTAAAGTAGCAAGAAATTACTTTCTGAAAAATTACTTTTAAAATGAAAAGTAAATATTTCTTTTTAGAATCTGTTTTAGTAAAAGTAAATGTATGAGTTGTTTGTTGTAACAAAATTGTTTATGTATCAAATGTACATTAAATAAAAGGTTTTAAGTAAACTATTTAAAAAATAAATGCCTCTTTTTCCCCCCTTTCCTTTCAGGGCCGTGGTGGTCTAGTCAGCAGAGCACCGAGCTCGTAAATAGAAGATTGCGGGTGCGATACTGGAGCTCGCCAAAAACCGTCGTGTACACACACTGATAGTGGCCCGTGCACGTAAAATCCATAGTGACCGTAATGTTCTCCATGTTCCATCCAAATTATATCTCAGGGTGTCAAGAGCGTGATGAATAAAAGTTGTGATGGCATATCTACGGACCATTCTTATGCTTTTTAGACCGTCATCAACTACCCATTGCACAATATTAGTGCGACGTTAAAAGCCGAACCAACTTTTTTTTTTTTTTTTTCGATTAACTGTTACCTTTTATTTCCCCATTGTACTACAGGTATGGGAAACTTAGGCAATTGTAAACATTTTCGACTTTTTTTTTTTTTTTTTTCGATTAACTATTACCTTTTAGTTCCTCATTATACTACAGGTATGCGAAACTTAAGCAACCGTAAAAATGTTCAACTTTTTTTTTTTTTTAATGTTTTACATGTTCTAAGGTGTGAGGTATCCGAAAATCATACAATCGGTATGGTGTCTGTCTATAGATTGTCAGTGTGTCAGTCTATTAGCCCGTTAGTCTGTGTACACGACATCTCAAGATCAAATGATGACAAAGTGATCGGGCCAG
This sequence comes from Salticus scenicus, assembly GCA_963930645.1. NCBI lineage: Eukaryota > Metazoa > Arthropoda > Arachnida > Araneae > Salticidae > Salticus > Salticus scenicus. The sequence goes on from OZ005660.1 coordinate 101,473,761, forward strand.
TTTTGAAATAGCACTTATTGTACACTGGTAGAACCCTATCGATTTGCAACATTCTAATTTAAAAACTTTGTAAATTATTCAAAATTTACGATTTTCTTAACGTGGGAGAATAGGGCAATTAACGTGCGTTAACGGAATATTTTTACTGTAAAGACACCAGAGTACCTTTAACATACCATTTATGATGCTTATGGGAAAATAATTAACATCAGCTTTGCAAAATTTGTAAGTCATCTGAAGTTCACGAATTTCTTAACATGGCAGAATAAGACAAAAATTTCTCATAAACACACATTTTGAGGGATATTTTCATTCTAAAAATGTCAGAAAACTATTAAAATATCATTTAGGATACTGGCGTCAACATCATCGACTATGAATTTTCTAATTTAAAAAATCCGTTATTCCATTTTTTACTTTCTCTTGCCCATAAGGTAGAGAAAGTATTGTTTTTACTTTCTCTTACCCATAAGGTACAGAGAAAGTATTGTTTTTGGGTCAAATTTTCGAACGCGAAATTTTGTTATATTTACACGTTTTGAGGTCCCCTGAATACGAAAATCATGTTTTTAGCAAATGGTCTGTGTGTATGTCTGTGTGTCTGTGTGTCTGTGTGTCTGTGTGTCTGTGTGTCTGTCTGTTATCAGCATATCCCAAAAACAAATTATGGCAGAAAGTTCAAGAACAAATAGTAGCAGAAATTCCAAACTCGGTATTCTAAATGTGTATCATATAGGGATGCTACAGTAAGATCAAGCAAAGTTCGTTAAGATCAAGCAAATGGTTCGTGTACAGGGACAATCAAGAGAATTTTAATACATTACGTCTATGGGGGAAATTGCAGAAAAGTAGAGTTTAACGTCTATAGACTGCACTAAATCAAATGAAACGAATATATATTTTTTGTAATGGAGATAGTTAACTGGGAAATTTTTTTTTGTGTATGTAGGAGCCTCGCCTCTCCCCCTGGGGGGGAAGTTCCCCCTCCAGGGGAGTAAATTTTCATGATGGGTATCTTTCGAAAGAGCTCACCAATACCTTTAAAACGAATGGTCGAACCATCGATCTGCAATAATATAAAACAAAGTTATCGATTTTTTTTACTTTTAACCTTTTTTTATTATTATTTTTTAAATATTGAGAATAAAATGGACTTTTTTTGGATATTTGGTGTTATACTACTTCTCTCATATGGAAATCGTCTGCCTTATCATAAAAGATAATTTTTTTAAATAATAATTTTAATAAATTATTTTTTAAAAAGAGAATTATTTTTTAATAACCGAATTAAATTCTATATAAATGTAGGTGCATTATTGAAACGGGGGGTTGAGGGGGGCGGTAGCCTCCCTCACACAGATCTAATTATCATATAAAACTCTTCAGAAGCCTAATATGAATTGTTTAACATAGGTTCACATAACAGTACTCGTTATCTTACCTCTTAATCTGCAACCCGTATTTATAGTATTAAATTTCAGGGTAAGAGAAAGTCGTGTGAGTGACACACCAGATTATTTTTTTTATTAACATGGCAGAATAGGGGAAAATTTTGCAGAAACATCCAATTTTAGAAATATTTTCATCGTAAAGATTTCAGTTTCATTGTAAAGGATGCTATATATAACAGAGTAGTGCAGGGAATTCTACAAAACTCCATATTTAACAAACTAAGAAATCTTTGAAAATTGCTAAATTATAAAACATCAGATCATGAAACATATGAAAATCTTTTCAAATTCGACAGCAGACATGGATCGATATTGAAGAATTTCGTTGCAAATATGAAGCTGAAAACATGCTGAACAGTTTGGAAACATCGTACACCCCGCGACAAAAAGATAGGTACAAAGGGTTTTTCCTTTGATTTTTTCATAAAATAACATTATCTAAATTATGCTTATCATTTATTATTATCATAAAATTACACTATTCCCGGACTAATATTTGTTTTAAGACTAATTTAGAAAAAAATTAAGTCTAAAAATTTTCTTATTTAAGACTACACTCCGCAACAAAAAGATAGGAACAAAGGTTTTTTTAAATTTTTCATAAAATAATATTATGTAAATTGTACTGATTATTTATTATCATAACAAAATATTATCATATCAAAATCATATTAAATATTTGAATCATATTCAAAATATTCATATCCAAAATAATCATATTCAAAAAAAAAAAAAAAAAAAAAAAAAAAAACTTTGTACCTATCTTTTTGTCCCGGTGTGTAGTCTTAAATTAGAAAATTTTAGTCTTAAAATTTTTCTAAATGAGTCTTAAAAGAAAAATTAGTCCGGGAATAGTGTTGTTTTATGATAATAATAAATGATAAGCACAATTTAGATAATGTTAATTTATGAAAAATCAAAGAAAAATCCCTTTGTACCTACCTTTTTGTGCCGGGTGTACGTGTGTGCCATTTACTGAAATATTTGTGTAATCAGTTCCAAAAGTTATTATTTCACTTTGTAATACCGTTAGAAGTTTATTCATTATTGGAAGTATGTAATATAGTATAGAAAATATTTGCAGTATATATTTTTTTAATTAAATAAATATTATATACTCAAAAAAATTCGTTGCGAAAATTGTATATGTGCTTTATGTTATATGTACCGGGAGTACAGTGCCCAATGCATTATACTGTGCCACTGATACATTTATTTATATTTACACCAGACAGGGCTGGAAATTAACAAATGCTCCGTTGGTCCGGGTCCACAAAAATCTTCAACGGACCAGCAAAATATAAATTCTAGTGGTCCGCCGGAACAGTGAAGCTTTTCAATTTTTTTTATTATTATTACTATTATTACTTTTCTCTAAAATTGCCCATAAATCTGTCACAGAATAATATGTGATAACAATAGTAAGTGTACTTCTTTATAATTGTCAATATCCCCTATTTTCTGTAATTTTTACTTTAATTTCTCTTTCATGATCTTTTTTTACTTTTAATTCTTAATGGTAAATACGTAACATTAAGCTCGTTTATTAAAGCATAATTTTTTTATTTATATATGACTTCATTTGTATTTTTTAATTAATTTACAAAAATTTGTTATATTTGACTTATAAATCTATAAACAGTCTTACAGGGAAACATTCAAAAGGTGTCGTCTTCAAAAAATATTGAAAAAATATATATGTGATTCTACTCTTCCTAAAACACCAGTAAGGGAAAAAATTATTGGCTGAATTCAATTACAGCGACAGCAAAAAATTATGAAAATTAAGCATATTTGGCGATTTCACACTCTTAGGCGATTGGTTTCGAGTACTTGGCGGAGAAGCAGAACACGGTTCTGTTCGTACACGGCAATCTCGGTGCTGGCGAACATTTCGCCTAACAGCGCTAATCGCCAAAAATACTAAATTTTGATAATTTTTTGTGGTCGCTGTAATTCATTTCAGACGATAAATTTTTACTTTCTGGTGTTTTATGAAAAGTAGAATTACATATATTTTTTTCAATATTTTTCGAAGACGTCACCTTTTGAATGTTTCCTTGTTAGTAAAAAAAAAAAAAAAAAAAAAAAAAAAAAAAAAAACAGTTTGCAAATTTTTAAATATATTTTTAAAAATATAACAGAATTGAAGAACGGACTAGATAAAGTATGTACGGATCAGTGAAATCTGAAAAATACTGATTCTGAGGACCTGTAATTTTATTTTCTTAATTTCTACCCCTGCCATATAAATTATTGTAATTGTATATATTACTTTATTTATTTATTTATTTATTTATAGTGACATAAAGGTATATTACAATCCAAAGATCATTAAAAATTTCAAAAGAAAAACATTCATCATCAGTTTTTCAATCTGTGTTACTAAATTTGAAAAAAAAAAAAATATATATATATCAGGAGCAAACATCCAAGCCGTTTTCTCTTTCAGATACAATTTTTCAGACAACACAAAAACTAATAAATTAAAACATAATTAAACTTAAAGCCTAATTAACATTTGTTTAGATATATTACTAGATACTAGGAAAACATGTAGGCATATCTAGGAAGATATGTAGATATGCTATTTTTATGTTAAATTTAAAGAAAAATCACTAACTCTTTTTTTTTTTTTTTTTTTTTTTTTTTGGAGAAAACACGGTTTGAATGTTTGCTCCTCATATAATATTTTCTCTAAATTATTTTATTTTATTTTCATGAAAGTCAGATTTTTAAAGAACGTATACAATTTCTTTTGTAATCAAAGTTTACCGAAAAGGGAAACAGAATTTTAAGATTTATTTTTATTTAAATATCTGCTCGAGGAAAAAATAATCTTACACATTCCGATTCTGTCTTTCTTGTTTCTATCACATATACGTAAAGTTTTCTCTGAGTTTGTAAAACTTCGATTTTTCTTCTTAATCTTCGCTCTCTATCTCTCTATCTCTCTCTTTCTTGCTTTCTTTTTTTAATTTTTCATTTTAAGAAGCAGGAGCTTTATTCTTAAAAAAAAAAAAAAAAAAAAAACTTCTTCTAGTCAGCATAAAATACAAATACATTGCTCAAGAAACGTTATTTTATAAGAGATGCTTTCAGAAAATACGATATCATCAGTTTTTGTTACAATGATGCTTCATCCCGAATCAAATTTCAGTTTTTTAATGATACTCAAACAAAATCTTAAAAGTTCTTCTTTAATGGTCTCAAAAATTGTTTCTTTTGAACACTTTTTTTTTTTTTTAAATAAAGTTTCGTAACTTTGAAAACTCAGTATCGTAAAATAAAAAAAAGAAAAGAAAAGAAAAAATAAATATTTTCAAATAATATTTATAGAAATGAAACAAATTTCAGATCAGTGTTGCCAGATTTGGGAGCATTTTTATTTAATATCCACCACTAAATTTTAATTATAATGGTTGCTTAATCACTTTGAAACATAATCGTCTATTAGGTATATCAAATATCACTTCCCAAAATTATTGGTGCCTATTGAATAAAAAAATTCTCAAGTCTAGCAATATTGTTTCAGATAATAAAAGAAATTATAAAAATTTCCTCCGTTAATTATTTTCCACAGCAAATGTTTTCTTTCGATTCATCTGTAAAAGTACAACGCCTAGAATACACGGTGTGGAAAGCGCTTATGATCGAATCAGTGATGCCAGATGGTCGAAAATTATTTCCGCAAACAGTTCTTCAAATTTCCCCAAATCAGGGGGTTTTTTCGAAAAAAATCCCATCTTGATTTCTACTAAAAAGGGTAAATAAAAATTTTTCAAAAAAAAAAAAAAAAAAAAATCAGATTTTTCTCCAAATGAAGGCAATTTTTGAAAAAAATCTCCAAATAACAATAAAGCTATCGAAAGTCTCTAGTCGTAGAGATAAATCATTACGTTGCCAATATTGACAGAAAGTTGAAGAACTTCCCAAATTTGTCCCTAAAAACTTTAGAATCCCCCCAAAAAGTCCCCACAAACATTTGGTCCCCAAAATTATCCCCAGAAGCCTCAAAAATCCCCAAAATGGGAACAAAACCCCCAATCTGTCATCACTGGATAGAATGCCTAAAATTCTGCTAAAAAAATTAAGCTTTCCAGATGGCGCTGCGATCGAATTTTTTTCTCAAATCGAAGAGCTGATTGGCTTAGTCGAGTTTCACCTGCTCATTCACGTGATCTAAGCATATAATTAACCAATAGGAAGTTTTTTAAGCAATAAACTCGATCACACTGACCTCTGGTGAGAGGCTTAATTTTTTACGGTACTGATTTGCTGCTCACTTTCCACACTATGTTTTCTAGGCCCTGTAGTCAAAGTATTGTTGTATTATTATATTGTATGTGCCTGTCAAAGTACTGTACACACACACACACAAAGCATAGATATAGTAATTCATACAGATCTATCATCCCCATGTTATCAACCAAAGGTTTTTGATGCCAAAAATAAGTTTGGAATTATCCATTAGTAAGTATTGGAACTCGGCAATAGTAATAGGATAAAAATAGAATGTGGTGAATTTTGAAAATACCGAAATATTGCGCGGATTTTAATTGTTCTAATAAATATATGATAGGAAATGGCCTATGTGTTCATCTCTGTAAGTTATATTTGACTAATTTATGAAGTATGCAATTTATATAATCAATTTTTTTGTTATTAATATGGTTAATACTATTTGATATTTAATGGAATCTTAATATTTTATATTAGTAAGTAATATGCAATTTACAAAATTCTTTTAAATGTAACTAGCAGCGGCGCAGGTAAAGCCAGTTAGTTTTTATGTATAAAAAAAAGTTTAATTAGTTAATATAGTTAATATAATTTAAAAAAAAAAAGTTAATATAGTTAAAGAGAAAAAAAAAAAAGAAAGAAAAGTGAACTTGAAACTGTATCTGGTATTTTACATTCACCTTTAGTACATAAATTATTCATAAATTTTATTTGTTAAATTAAAGACGTGTATTGCTGTGTGTATTTACTGGGGAGAAAGACGGTCATTATAGGAGGTAAAATGACCGTCTTTCTCCGGATTGAAAGGAATCAAATTCCCCCCCTCGATGATCAATCTATGCCTTATTACTATAACTATGGCACAAAGGAAGTTGTCAAATTGTTGTTGCATTGCAAAAAGAAACATTTTAATAATGAATATGACCAGAGTTTATCCAGAAATTTTATAATTAAGTTAAAAGGACCATGATGAAATGGTCGGTGAATTTTTAAGGGAACTTCTCACCACTGAATGTTTCGTATAAAAGTTTTTATTTTTATTTAATATTTATAATTTGAACTATGTTAGGTTTCATCAATCTATATACCGGGTGTGCCATAAGTATTTAAGTCTAAGACATTTTAGAAATTCCTAAAAATTGAAAGAATTCGTAGACTGTTGGACAGTTAGTTTTACCTAAAAATAGAAGAGCCGAAGTTATGCGTTGGCCCATAACTTAGTATTTGATAATCACATGGGCGCAGAGAAAACTACTAAAAATTACGATATTCATTTTACTTGTTGATTCAAAATTAGTGTGACTAATTTCAGAGAGTCAGAAATTTTTATTGAATTTAGTTATTTGCATGAAATTTTCAAAGTGATTTCTTTTAGCATAGCGCACTTTATGTAAACGTTTAGGCCAAGCCAAAAGAGCTTTTTCGTTCATTTTGGGGGTATTTTTCCAACTTTTTCTTTGATTGCTTTTTGAAACCGTTGAAGTATTCTCACTTTACATCTACTCAAATATTTTTTTAAGTATCCCTATAAAAAAAAAAAAAAAAAAAAAAAAAAAATCGCAAGTAGCACAGTTAGGGTAAGATGGTAGCCATTTTTGAGGAGGAAGAAAAGTTATTTTTTTTATCTTTCAGCCATTTTATAGTTGATTTTGTAGTATTAATTGGTGCAAAGTCTTAGTGAAAAACAAAGTTTCCTTGAGAGTTTCCCTTTTTTACTTCCTTATACAAAGTATAAGGAAGTATAGTAATTCCGATTTGCGAAATGGATTTTGCATTTCACATTGCTCGAAAACGAATGATCGCTGAATGTTGCCAATTTATACGTGTGACTGTCAGGATGTCTCGTTGTACACCTGCAAGTGTCGTCTTAACACGAGCTCTCGTTTTAGAGATATAAGGGTACACGATTTTTCGCGACGTCTGTATGTATGTGTGTCTGTGTGTGTGTGTGAGTATGTCGCATAACTCAAAAACGGTTGGACGTAGAAAGTTGCGAATTGGTACATATTAGGTTTGTTATAACATCTAGTTGTGCACCTCCCTTTTTGGACTTTGTATGAATTTCCGTTTTGGAGATATTTAGGAAAATTAGGTTCATAATGACCAAAATGTATCAAAAAACGGTAATAACTCAAAAACGGTTTGGACAAATCTTGCAATTTAACTGACTTCCCGACTAGCTAGACCTTTAAAACTTTCAGAAAAGTCCAGAACACGTTGACAATGCACTTTAAAAAATATTTTTAGCCAACTGTTTTTAATACCTGCTGCCCTTCAGCAGCGTTTATGTGATTCAACAGAAAATTTATTTAACTAACTTCTCGACTAGCTAGACATTTGAAACTTTCAGACTAGATCAGAACACGGTGAAAATGCATTTTTTAAATACTTTTAGCCAACTGTTTAGGGTCCCTGCTGTCTTCTGCAGCGTTACCAGTACAAATCTTGCAATCTATTTTTAACTAATTTCCCGACTAGCTAGACATTTAAAACTTCTGGAAAAACTCAGATCACGGTGACAATGCATTTTTTAAATATTTTTAGCCAATTTTTTCAGGTGACTGCTGCCTTCGACAGCGTTTATATGGTTCAAGAGAAAATTTATTTAGCTAACTTCCCGACTAGCTAGACATTTGAAACTTCCAGAATAGTTCAGAACACGGTGAAAATGCATTTTTTTAATACTTTTTGTCAATTTTTTCGGGTTTGTGGTGCCTTCGTCAGCGTTACCAGTACAAATCTTGCATCGGTTTTTAACTAACTTTCAGAAAAGCTGAACGGCACATAGTGATAATTTATTTTTTTAAATAATTTTAGCGAACTGTTTCGGGTCCAATGACAATGTTTTTTAACATTATGTATATTTCTAAAAGTGTATAAGGAAGTTATGTGGTGCCCACATCAGATTTTTTTCTTTGATAATGTGCTTCAAAACTTTATTCTGATAGTATTTAGAATCAATTTTAGCCTTTGATTCTACAAAAAATTGTTTTGTTTAGCCTTGAGAGGACATTTCCATCCATATCGTAACACCTGACGGCCAACTTCCCTTTTGCAAAACAGCTGCGTCTTTGCGACGCTTTTCGCGTGAAATATATATTGTATCTTCGTTGTGGATGACAGATGAAACAGTGCTTCATCCGAAGTTATCCATGTTTTGCATCTACCTTTGCGCAACATTAAATACAGAGCCATACAGTGTTTAATGTAAGTATAATAAGTCCAATTCAACTTCCAAGTTCGAAAGATAGTTGGTTGTAGGGTTTCAAGGCCTACTGACTGCGCTAGAGTCCTAGGCCAATGGGTGAAATGCCCTTCGTGGGGTCTTTTTAAAGTGTTCTAGTCCGTATTTACGAGAATGCCTCTCGTTCCAAAGGACACAAATACGTCTTATGCGTGATAGGCCAGCATACTCGTTAGGCTGATGCTGTTTCTCTGACTAGTCTTAATGCTGAAGCAACATGTGAAGCATTACTGTCGACCTTTATAAGACAGGGATACCAAATATAATATCCTCAGATTGCGGAACAAATTTCAATTCTACACTGACGCAAAAATTATCGCTAATTTATAAATACGATTTAAGTGTGTGTGTGTGTGGGGAGGGATGCTTTAAAATGCATATGACAAATGTGAAAATTAAACTTTTGTCGCTTTGTAAAAAAAATTTTTGTTACTCATGTGTAAAAAAAAAAAAAAAAAATGTAAAATAGTTTTGAAATTTTAAAAATATAAATGTTCTGTTTCAAAACATAAACTTAATAAAAATTAGTTTTCCTTTGAAATATTTTTTATATCGCAAAATCAGTTAAATTAATTTTAAATGTTGTAATTAATTCATATGTATTTTATTCTTCTTTAAAAAGTCACGACTTGCAGAAAAGCTAAAACAATTCATTCTTATGAATTAGTTAATATTAATTGTTTTTATTAATTGGGAAAAGCAATTTGTTTAATGCATGCTTCAGTGTTTGGCAACATTTAAAAATATTCTTTGAATGAATAATGTATTAAAAAAATACAAATGAAATTTTAATTAAATTAGATACATTAGTATAATTTTAAAATAAGAGTCATATATTTTAAATAATGTATAAGGCAGAATGGAATACTTGAAATGTGAAACAGTGCAAGGCTTTTAAATTGATTAATTATTATTTTTCTGTTCTAGATATAATTTTTATAGTTTCTTCTTAAGTGAAATTGTAATTAATATTTAATTATTAGAGTGTTTTTACCAAAACAAAAACCATTAAAGAAAAAAAGAAAAATTACTTTATAATTATCGAAACAAAGTATAACTTTTAAAATAAAAATATTACAATTATTTTAAAATTCATTACATTAAATTTACTTTTTTTTTTTTTTTTTTTTTTTTTTTTAAAGCGTTTTTTATATCACACGATTTTCACGTTATGCGTACACACACACACACATTTATATATATATATATATATATATATATATATATGTATATGAAAATTCAGAGAAAATATGAAGCTAGCAAATGGATTATTTGAAGTGAGAAATAAATAAAATGAAATAATCATTTTTCAAAAGGCGCCTTAGACGCCCTACAACTAACTAGTCTTATATATCAAGTTTCGTACAGTTATATACCATAGACGTTGAGATATAGCCATTCCATTTTCGAGAAAATTAGCAGTATATCAGCGCCACCTACTGGCCGAGAAACATACGATTTGAGTCAGCATAATGTCTCATAATGGCGTTCTTACATATGAAGTTTTGTTTGATGTTACACAGTAGAACTTGAGATACAGCCTTCCTTTAAATTGTGGAAATCGCTGTTTAGCAGCGTCACCTGTTGAGCAATTTACATCAAAAGTTGACAAGCTCTAATTTATGTTAAGATTATTAGGTTATGTTATTCCTATATACAAATTTACATGCAATTCTGTGCAGTAGTTCCGAGCTATAGCCTTTCCTTAAATTGCGGAAATCGCTGTATAGCAGCACTACCTGTAGGCCAATAAACATTGAAATTGATTCAACATAATATCTCATAATGGTCTTCTCACATATCACGTTTTGTTTGATTATACGCAATAGAACCTGAGATATAGCCTCCCCTGTAATTGCAGAAATTGCTGTATAGCAGCGCCATCTATTGAGCGGTTGACACTAAAAGTTGATAAGCACTAATTTAAGTCAAGATGCATCTACATATAAATTAATATGTAATTCTGAGAAGTAGTTCCGGAGATACAGTTGCCACAATATTTTTGTCACTCACACACACGCACACAGACAGACAGATGGACAGACATATATTTTTTTTAAATGGTCAAAAGTAGAGAAGGAAGGAGATTACTGCGGCAGCGGAGGGACGGAGGGACCGGAAGTGAGAATCCCTCCTCCGTAGATAAGAGCCTCCTCCGTAGATAAGAGTCTGCACCGTAGATAAGAGAACCTTGATGAGGAAGTTGATATGATAAAGAATTTAATGAATATTATTTTCTTTAATGATTAATTTTAATTTTAAACTTAGAAAAAAATTATGATTTAAAAAGAGAATTTTAATGAACGATAAAACAATGAATTAAGTATATTTTAAAATGAATTAAGTTTTAATGAATGTGATTAGAAAACTTGGTAATATGATTTTAAAAGAATTATGATAATTTGAAATAGTTAGAAAAATTATGATTTAAAAAGAGAATTTATTATGTTCGATGAGATTTTTTTTTTTTTTTTTTTTTTAAATCTATTTAAACATTTTTTAAAAAATTTTCAAAAAGAAAGAGATAGACTGACCTTGGAATCGAACCAGACACCTTCAAAGTTTTGGCGTTTGACCTTGATTCTGCTATTTAGACCTTGCAATCGAACCAGGCACCTTTGGTCTCGGAAGTAGTTTTATTAAAAGGGGTCCCACCATCCACCCGCCACATTTATAGAAAAATGTGACGCCCCAATTTGTTTTTCAGAAAACTCCTATCGCTGGATATCTGAAAAGAAAGTAATTAGGTGTGTGCCTATCCCGCTTCTTTCATGGAGGGACTGTAGACCCTCCCATCGGTGGGTTAACACACACCATTCACACACCATCCACACACCATTTACACACTTTCTTCTAGATTTTTTTTTTTTTTTTCAAGATATAAATTACTAATTTTCTTCTAGAAATTTTTTCTTCAAGATATAAATTAATTTTTTTTTTTCTTCAAGATAAAAATTATTTTTTTTTCTTCAAATTTCTATATACAAATTTTATATTTACAAATTTTTTATTTACAAGTTTTTTAGAATTCTTGATCCATATGTTGGGGAATTTTATAATGCCCGTACGCCAGACTGGTGATGCCGTCACTTAAGAGAAATCGTTTATCATCAAACGGGCTTAAACATTTTTTGTTTTGTTTTATTGTGAATAAACGATGCTTTTCTTGTGCTATTCTAGTTTGCATCTCGTGGGTAGCTTGTTGTTTTTTTAAACAGGAAACATAATCTTCATGTTGCAGTTTTGTTCGCACAATTCGGGTGGAAATACCCTTGGCCCTTTTTTTTTCACTAGCAGCTGATTTAAGCGAGTACATTTTGGCTTTGAGTCCCACAAATTCTAAGGCAATATCGCTATTGAGTTCATCCTTAAATTTACCAATCACCTTTTTATTTTGATTTGAATGTAGAGGATGATCTTGCGGGTACTCGGAAAAATCAAAATAAGACGAATATAGTTTCATATCTTGATAAATATTTGACGTTTGAATTATATACGTTAATGAGTCTGTGTCTGTAAACAAAAGGGTGGCCTTATTTTTGTATGTCTTTTTTACAAAGTTATAATGAAAATTATACATCCATAGTTTTGAAAGTTCGAGGATTACAAATCCCACATAAATTGGACGATTCATCAAAATCGAAGGTTTTAATCTCTCGACTGCGACTAGTTCATTATCAAACTCCTTAAAGTCATGACAATTAGGAGAGGCTGCTAACTTTCGGGCTCTGTTTTTATTGTTACATAATTCGATGTTTTTTCTTTTGCGGAGATTTTCTATGGTTTTTCCATAAACTGAATTATTTAATAGTTTGAAAAAATCTTTTTCGAACGATGTTTGTGCATTTTTTCTTTTCTCTGTATTGAAATTTATATATTTTTGCATCCATGGAGCTTGATGAAATTTTAATCCTCTATGAATTTTTTTAAGTTTCATTCCAAGCTGTAAATACAACTTTAAGTTGCGATAATGAATCACATAGTTTTCTTTGTCGTGAAGGTTTGGGATAAGTTTGGGAGTACCCTTGTACGTGTTTTCTTTTAATAGTGATTTAGCATAGGGTGACAACATACTTTCTTCCACTATAAGTCTCTCCGGCGCCAAAGGGAAATCGTTATGTTGGTCATGAAGATTTGAGGGATATGCTAGATCAACTTCAAAAATATATCCGATGCTAGCTTCGTCAGATAGTGAAAGGATGAATTGATCGTTAATGTTTTCAACATTAATCCACTCAAACTTTCCACAGGGCAAATACTGAGCCATGGACCAAGCATACAAATTATTTGCGTCCCAGTACATTATGTAAGTGTTTGGCAGCTCTTTGTTATAATTCGGGACGGCAGGGTTGTTGGCTGTTGCAAATCTGTGAGAAATTAGGGATACTCCTCCACGTACACCCTTCTCAATCATTAAAAGCATGTCTATATCTGTTAGTAAATCCAATTCAGTGTTGCACATTTTTAGACAAGCTTGCCAGGCTAGACCAGGTGTTGTGAAAAGATGTGCACAGTCAATGCTGTAATATTGAAGGCATAATTTTCTAAAATTTTCAAAAATGTCTGCCAGTAGCAACACATCTGTTTTCACATAAAGATTGTGGTAATCTCCTAAAGTTTGCATATTAAACTGGTTCCATATAGTTTTTGCATGATTATAGTCTTCATCTGAAATTTTTTCCTCAGTCAAGCTATTATAAAATGCAGAAGGGGGTGGTAATTGAGTTTCCTCAAATTTACTAAAACAGTTAAAGTAGTCATACGGATAGACACCTTTTCGTGTTAGCAAATGTAAGGGTGTGCCAACTGGAAAATTTTCTTTTAAAATATTAAACTGCGAGGAATCGAGGTTTTTAACAAGTTTTTCTAAGGATGTCGGAAGAAATTGGAATGAATCGATAAATGCTAATTGAATTGGATGTTGAGGTTTTTTTAACTTGAAAGTAATATATTTTTCTAAAGTTGAGGCGATAACCTCTATCTGATAATCTTTATAATTTCCTAGTTTCGACATGATTAAATGTCCGTCGTAATTTTTCAGATTGTGAAATACAACCGGAATAGTCATACACTGTTTAAAATTTAAATTGCATGATGCGTGCGCAGCTCCTCTATAAGCACCTGTTTCGTGATTATGGTCTCTAACTTTTACACAACCAGGTAACAAAGGTTGTTTACAGATGCTGCAAACAACTGCATTTTTAAAACTTTCTTCTTGTTGTTTACTTAGTCTCATGGGGGTAATTTTCATTAGTTTTTCACCGAGAATTTGTTTTTCTTCGATCATTTTTTGAAGAAAGTGGTCTATGGCGTCTTCACCCCTGTACACTTGTATAGGTTTTTCAGCTTTTCCTTTTGAATTTATAATGATGTAGGCATACCCAGATGCAACATGACGAGCCGTATGCTGAATGAAGGAATGTTGGTTAGAAGGCGTTGATGAATCTATAGGTAATATTAAACTTTCAAAATCTGCATAAATGATATAATTTATAGGATGTTGTAAATGAATTCCAGTAAATTTTAAAATATTATTTTTCTCATCGGGCATATGAATAGCTTGAGCAGTATGAATTTTGCAATTTGGGATATGTTTTTGTAACAAGTCCTCTCTACAAAAGGCATGCAAACACCTGAAACAATAAAATTCAGCTCCGTTATGATTGGTTCGGTGATTCATTAATCTGGAAAAGTTTCTAATGAGACAATAATGTTGCTTTTCTTCGTCAGTTAATAACAACAAATTGATTGCTGGTAAGTTTTCTTTATCTGAGATTTTTAAAATAGTAATTTTTTCGTTTTCATATCCGAAAACGTTTATTCTAAGATTATTTTGATTTTCAATTTTACAAATTTGATTTAATGGGACGGGATAATTAATACCACTCATATTGAGTTCCTGTTGATGGGGGATGTAATGTGATACACGTTCAGGTTTTTGAGATCGTGATAAATTAAGTTTGTGTGCCAAAAGACACCACAGCAAACATTTTTGCATCATTTATAACTATCGTTCACCTAATAAGCTACATTACATCACAAAAAGTACTAAATATGCACATAAAATATAACTATGCAGCTATGAAACCTTAATGTATTTCAACATTTTTGCAATATTTATAAGTATTGTTTATCTAATAAGCTACATAACATCGCAAAAGTACTATATATGCACATAAAATATATCTAAGCAAGTATTAATCCTTAATGTACTTCAACATTTTTGCATCATTTATAACTATTGGACATCTAATAAGTCGCATATCATCACAAAAAGCACTAAATATGCACATAAAATATAACTATGCAGCTATGAAACCTTAATGTATTTCAACATTTTTGCAATATTTATAAGTATTGTTTATCTAATAAGCTACATAACATCGCAAAAGTACTATATATGCACATAAAATATATCTAAGCAAGTATTAAACCTTAATGTACTTCAACATTTTTGCATCATTTATAACTATCGTTCACCTAATAAGCTACATTACATCACAAAAAGTACTAAATATGCACATAAAATATAACTATGCAGCTATGAAACCTTAATGTATTTCAACATTTTTGCAATATTTATAAGTATTGTTTATCTAATAAGCTACATAACATCGCAAAAGTACTATATATGCACATAAAATATATCTAAGCAAGTATTAATCCTTAATGTACTTCAACATTTTTGCATCATTTATAACTATTGGACATCTAATAAGTCGCATATCATCACAAAAAGCACTAAATATGCACATAAAATATAACTATGCAGCTATGAAACCTTGATGTATTTCAACATTTTTGCAATATTTATAAGTATTGTTTATCTAATAAGCTACATAACATCGCAAAAGTACTATATATGCACATAAAATATATCTAAGCAAGTATTAAACCTTAATGTACTTCAACATTTTTGCATCATTTATAACTATTGGACATCTAATAAGTCGCATATCATCACAAAAAGCACTAAATATGCACATAAAATATAACTATGCAGCTATGAAACCTTAATGTACTTCAACATTTTTGCAATATTTACAAGTATTACTTATTTAATAAGTTACATCCTAATTTCACTCAATATAATTAAGTTTGTAATATTAAATCTTAATCAATTTCGCAATGTACATATGCTTAACTTTTAAATTTCCGTTTTAATCTATTAAGATTAAAAAAATAAATAATTAAATTTTTCTATGTGTGTGCGTGCATAAACTTAAATTACATTTATAATGCGAAATATTTTTTTTCCAATCACATTTTAAAATATTACATAACTAAAATACTTAAGGATGCATAAATAAACAAAATATGCAAATACATGAATATAAGATTAATAAGTGCATGGCTTGATTTTAGCTTATGATAAGTTAAATAAAATCTACTATAACTCTGTTGCGTGGTAAAATGTTATTGGTTGATAGAAGTTAATTTATAAAATAAAGTTCTTAAATTAATATTATTAAATAAATATATCAATGAAAAATACTTCTAGATAGCTCATTATTTTCAAGAAGCATATTTTTTAATGAATTAAATAAATGGTAACTCTGTAGTATGGTATTTTCATTTTAAGGTGAATAATTCAAAAAGTTTTTTAACTAGTTTAGTAGAAGTATATCCTATATAAGATAATCAAACAAAATGAGTTTATCGTAGTATGACGTAGTATCAACATGGTCGATAAGAAATAACCTTATCACTCATTTGTTTCTTTGGAAGTGTAGAAAAGAAGCATATTTTTTAATGAATTAAATAAACGGTAACTCTGTAGTATAGTATTTTCACTTTAAGGTGAATAATTTAAAAAAGTTTTTTAACTAGTTTAGTAGAACTATATAAGATAATCAAACAAAATGAGTTTATTGTAGTATGACGTATTAAGTGCTTGCGAAAAATGCTAAGTCCTCGAAATACATTGCCTCTCATTAAATTCTTTATTAAAAAAATAAAAATAAATAAATAAATTCTATCTATGCGAATTCACTATTAAAGTTTCATCCTAAATCACATAATTTTAAACGAAAACTACTTATCTAACAATTATCTACATAAAAATATATTCTTACATAATTTCTAATACAACTCATTTAAAAGATTCCTTATCTATTTAAAAGTTTATGACCAAGATCTCATGAATACATGTTTAAGCATTTCCTGAATTGGAAAGATAAACAATCGTTAACACACAATTCTTAATCACTATTTCTACATATGTCCGAAAATACACACTTATCACATTATTTAAATTGTCCTTCGCAAAATTTCTAAGACAACTCATTTACAATATTCTCTATTTATTTGAAATATATTAGGATAGAAGATAATATAACTATTTTATTATAAAATGGAAGTTCAAACTAAAAATTACAAGTGTAAAAGATAATATCAACATCCCGTAATTTAAGAAAGTACACTGATAAAGTTCTTTAAATACACTATTTGAAGGATAAATCACTCTATTACTGCATATGACAGAAAAAATAAATTCTCTCAAATCAACTAACAGATGAGTAGTAGAGAAGGAAGGAGATTACTGCGGCAGCGGAGGGACGGAGGGACCGGAAGTGAGGATCCCTCCTCCGTAGATAAGAGCCTGATCCCTCCTCCGTAGATAAGAGCCTGAACCCTCCTCCGTAGATAAGAGCCTGCACTGTAGATAAGAGAACCTTGATGAGGAAGTTGATATGATAAAGAATTTAATTATGATTTTAAAATTAATTTTAAACTTAGAAAAAAAAATTATGATTTTAAGAGTCAGAAAGATAAGGAAGTTATTTTAAGAGGATTTTAATTAGGATTTTAAAATTAATTTTAAACTTAGAAAAAAATTTAAAAAAAATAATTTTAATTATGGTTTTAATTATCAGTGTGATCTGTTAGTTGATTTGAGAGAATTTATTTTTTCTGTCATATGCAGTAATAGAGTGATTTATAATTGTGTAATCTACGGTTTATCCTTCAAATAGTGTATTTAAAGAACTTTATCAGTGTACTTTCTTAAATTACGGGATGTTGATATTATCTTTTACACTTGTAATTTTTAGTTTGAACTTCCATTTTATAATAAAATAGTTATATTATCTTCTATCCTAATATATTTCAAATAAATAGAGAATCTTGTAAATGAGTTGTCTTAGAAATTTTGCGAAGGACAATTTAAATAATGTGATAAGTGCGTATTTTCGGACATATGTAGAAATAGTGATTAAGAATTGTGTGTTAACGATTGTTTATCTTTCCAATTCAGGAAATGCTTAAACATGTATTCATGAGATCTTGGTCATAAACTTTTAAATAGATAAGGAATCTTTTAAATGAGTTGTATTAGAAATTATGTAAGAATATATTTTTATGTAGATAATTGTTAGATAAGTAGTTTTCGTTTAAAATTATGTGATTTAAGATGAAACTTTAATAGTGAATTCGCATAGATAGAATTTATTTATTTATTTTTATTTTTTTAATAAAGAATTTAATGAGAGGCAATGTATTTCGAGGACTTAGCATTTTTCGCAAGCACTTAATACGTCATACTACAATAAACTCATTTTGTTTGATTATCTTATATAGTTCTACTAAACTAGTTAAAAACTTTTTTAAATTATTCACCTTAAAGTGAAAATACTATACTACAGAGTTACCATTTATTTAATTCATTAAAAAATATGCTTCTTTTCTACACTTCCAAAGAAACAAATGAGTGATAAGGTTATTTCTTATCGACCATGTTGATACTACGTCATACTACGATAAACTCATTTTGTTTGATTATCTTATATAGGATATACTTCTACTAAACTAGTTTAAAAAACTTTTTAAATTATTCACCTTAAAATGAAAATACCATACTACAGAGTTACCATTTATTTAATTCATTAAAAAATATGCTTCTTGAAAATAATGAGCTATCTAGAAGTATTTTTCATTGATATGTAGGATATATTTATTTAATAATATTAATTTAAGAACTTTATTTTATAAATTAACTTCTATCAACCAATAACATTTTACCACGCAACAGAGTTATAGTAGATTTTATTTAACTTATCATAAGCTAAAATCAAGCCATGCACTTATTAATCTTATATTCATGTATTTGCATATTTATGCATCCTTAAGTATTTTAGTTATGTAATATTTTAAAATGTGATTGGAAAAAAAATATTTCGCATTATAAATGTAATTTAAGTTTATGCACGCACACACATAGAAAAATTTAATTATTTATTTTTTTTAATCTTAATAGATTAAAACGGAAATTTAAAAGTTAAGCATATGTACATTGCGAAATTGATTAAGATTTAATATTACAAACTTAATTATATTGAGTGAAATTAGGATGTAACTTATTAAATAAGTAATACTTGTAAATATTGCAAAAATGTTGAAGTACATTAAGGTTTCATAGCTGCATAGTTATATTTTATGCGCATATTTAGTACTTTTGTGATGTAATGTAGCTTATTAGATATCCAATAGTTATAAATGATGCAAAAATGTTGATACACATTATGGTTTAATAGTTATAAATGTTGAAATACATTAAGATTTATTACTTACTTAGTTATATTTTATGTACATATATAGTACTTTTTGTGATGTAATGTAGCTTTTTAGGTGAACGATAGTTATAAATGATGTAAAAATGTTGAAATACATTAAGATTTCTTACTTACTTAGTTATATTTTATGTGCGTATTTAGTACTTTTGTGATGTAATGTAGCTTATTAGATGTCCAATAGTTATAAATGATGCAAAAATGTTGATGCACATTATGGTTTAATAGTTATATTTTATGATAAACAATACTTATAAATGATGCAAAAATGTCGAAGTACATTAAGGTTTAATAGTTGCACAGTTATCTTTTATGTGCATATATAGTACTTTTGCGATGTTATGTAGCTTATTAGAGGAACGATACTTATAAATGATGCAAAAATGTTGAAATACATTAAGGTTTAATAGTTATATTTTATGCGCGTATATAGCACTTTTTGTGATGCGAAACAAAATATTCTCAGGGGATAGTAGTTTTCAAAAAATTTAACCACAGGAATACACTCTATTTAAGATAGAAATAGGTGCACTAGTATTGAACATGGTGGCTTTTTGGGGTCACGTGATTTTTTTCGTCCAATCAGAAGCACGGAATTTTAATGAATAGTATTATAAAATTAAGTGTTTTTTTATATACAGATATTTTTGAGGTTCCATGAACCAATCAAAACCAGGGATTTTTAATGAATAGTATTATAAAATTAAGCACTTTGTGGAATTAAGTGTTGATTGTGTACAAATAATTTTGGTGTTTTTTCAACCACATGGATTTTTAATGATTATAAAATTAAGTGATTTGTGGAATTAAGTGTTGATCATATTCAAATAATTTAGGAGTACCATGAACCAACCAGAAGCATGGATTTTTAATAATTGTAAAATTAAGGGATTTAAGTATGCAAGTTTCGGAAAAAACCATGAAAAACTTCAAACGAATAGTCTACAAGCTTTAAAATCTGTGATGCACAAATTATTTGTTTTAACATGTTGATAAACTAGATTACATTAAAAAGTTTGGGTATTAAAATGATATATATTTGGTGTGATTAATAGGGATTCTAAAGAATTTGGCTGCTTTTCCTGGTGTATGAATTTAGCTTATATTTGGCGTGATTTCGCCAATAATTACAAATTTGGTGGTAAACCTGCAGTATAAATGCATTCGCAAAGAAAATTTTGTCAGTTGCTGCTGTATTTTTGAGGAGTGCGCACGTTTAATTTATCAACTTGTATTTTTTATAACACTTTACTTTTTAGTGAGAGAGATGGATTTATCTGCAAAAATGCCTATTTCAAATGAGGTGTCATCAAGCTTGGATACTAAGAAAGTACCAAAAACTTTTAGCTGTGTTTCTTGCAGTATGGTATTTAAACGAAAATGGGATTTGCTTCGTCACATGAAAATTCATCTCAACGAAAAATCTTTTATTTGCAATGTATGCCAGAAAGCATTTACCAGATCAGATGAGTTAAAGAGACATTTAAAAATTCATGAAAAGACTTCTATTGAACATAGATGTGGGCAATGTGATGAATCCTTTAATCGCAAGTATCAGTTGCTGATGCATATTAGAAAAAATCATCGAAAACCTTTACCAGTGCATTCCTGTGATCAATGTGCAGAAACATTTAGACAGAAATATAAACTTTTAGAGCATGTTAGAGAAAATCATCGAAAACCCTTATCGCAAGCAACATTAAAGGGAATATCAAATTCTGACCGAGATTTTCTTAAGGAGAAAATTATGCATTTTAAAAGAAAAAATGCTCTTAATACATTTACAATAACCACATTTGATAATAAAAACAAAGATTTGGATTTAACGTCATTTTTTAATAATTTAAGAACTGACATTTTAAACGAATTAAACTTTCAATTAAATGATCAAGGATCATTGAAATGGTATATTAATGTAGAAGTTATTTTTAGTTGTATTTATGAAAATGGAGAGAAGGATTTTATTACACAAAATTTTAGGTCAAAAAGTATAACAACTCTTTTAATAAATGATTTGAATAATGATCTTGAAAACGCTTTTAACAAGATGAAAATGTGTTTTGATGAATTTAGTGAACAAGGATCAGGTTGGACATTAACAGAAATTTTCAAATTAGAACTTTGTATGACTAAATATGGTTCTTTTCAAATGTAATATCTGATTTTACTATATATATATATTGAAAATTGTTAGTTGAATCTTATAAAATTATTGTAAACTTTGTATAAAAATGATGCATGTAAAAATCTTATAATTTGAAAAATAAAAGTATGTATACAAAAATTGTATTTTTAATTATTTATCTCATATAAAAATTTTATGTAAAAGTTTAAACTATTAATCGGATTTTTAAAATAAATGCACTTATGTATACATGTTTAAATAGAAAGTTTTATATTTATTTTATCAAAGTAATTTTTAATTTTTTATTTATTTATTTATTTTTTTAATATGATTTTAAAACTATATATTTTAATATGATTTTAAAACGTTATTTCATAAATAAATTGATATTTTATAGTAAATATAATCTTACCAATTTTAGAGATTGTATCAAAAAATCATGAACTTTCCAATTTTAGCATTAACCATTTAACATATAGTCTAGGGAAATACTAACCTGCTTAAAAGTTTAACTTTTCTGCATGCTTGAAATTAGACATCAACAAATTATTTGTTTCGACATGTTGATAAACTAAAATATTTTACGAGATTTTTTAATGGGATTGGGGATATTTTTCAAGATTTGGCTATTAAAATAACATATCTGCTAAGATTTGGCGAGATTTTTTAATATATTTGGCAATAAATACTAATTTGGCATTAAACATAGAGTATAAATTCAGTCTCGTAGAAAATTTAATCAGTTGCTAACTTGTTTTCGTGGTTCATATAGCATTTTTAAAGTTTTACTTTGATTATATTTATAATGGATCTATCTGAGGAAGTGCAAGTTTCTGTTCATCAACAAGCTACTTCATCATGTTTTGAAGATGAGACTTTTCACTTAGAGGATGCAAAACCCTATATTTGTAATGTGTGTAAGAAAGCATTTAGTAGATCGTACGGTTATAAAAGACACTTAAAAACTCATGAAAAACCTCGCATAGGATATGGGTGTGAATACTGTATGGAAAATTTTACTCGTAAACGGGATTTTTTAAAGCATAATGCAAAAATTCATAAAAAGACTTTACATAATCACAGTTGTGATGAATGTAGTGAAGTGTTTAGGACTAAACAAGATTTATTGAATCACAAAAAAATGGTACATCGAAAGGTTTTACCTGAATATCTATGTGTAGAATGCAACGAAAGTTTTCGATATAAGTATGAATTATTACGTCATAACAGAAAAAATCATCGTAAAGATTCTTCTGCTTACGTATGTACAAAATGCAATGAACGAAATACTCTCAACTTAGACAGTGAAAATATGAACTTAACGAATTTTTTGAATACTGCTTTAAAAAATCCCGTTTACGAGTAAAATTTTCCATACAGTATTCACACCCATATCCTATGCGAGGTTTTTCATGAGTTTTTAAGTGTCTTTTATAACCGTACGATCTACTAAATGCTTTCTTACACACATTACAAATATAGGGTTTTGCATCCTCTAAGTGAAAAGTCTCATCTTCAAAACATGATGAAGTAGCTTGTTGATGAACAGAAACTTGCACTTCCTCAGATAGATCCATTATAAATATAATCAAAGTAAAACTTTAAAAATGCTATATGAACCACGAAAACAAGTTAGCAACTGATTAAATTTTCTACGAGACTGAATTTATACTCTATGTTTAATGCCAAATTAGTATTTATTGCCAAATATATTAAAAAATCTCGCCAAATCTTAGCAGATATGTTATTTTAATAGCCAAATCTTGAAAAATATCCCCAATCCCATTAAAAAATCTCGTAAAATATTTTAGTTTATCAACATGTCGAAACAAATAATTTGTTGATGTCTAATTTCAAGCATGCAGAAAAGTTAAACTTTTAAGCAGGTTAGTATTTCCCTAGACTATATGTTAAATGGTTAATGCTAAAATTGGAAAGTTCATGATTTTTTGATACAATCTCTAAAATTGGTAAGATTATATTTACTATAAAATATCAATTTATTTATGAAATAACGTTTTAAAATCATATTAAAATATATAGTTTTAAAATCATATTAAAAAAATAAATAAATAAATAAAAAATTAAAAATTACTTTGATAAAATAAATATAAAACTTTCTATTTAAACATGTATACATAAGTGCATTTATTTTAAAAATCCGATTAATAGTTTAAACTTTTACATAAAATTTTTATATGAGATAAATAATTAAAAATACAATTTTTGTATACATACTTTTATTTTTCAAATTATAAGATTTTTACATGCATCATTTTTATACAAAGTTTACAATAATTTTATAAGATTCAACTAACAATTTTCAATATATATATATAGTAAAATCAGATATTACATTTGAAAAGAACCATATTTAGTCATACAAAGTTCTAATTTGAAAATTTCTGTTAATGTCCAACCTGATCCTTGTTCACTAAATTCATCAAAACACATTTTCATCTTGTTAAAAGCGTTTTCAAGATCATTATTCAAATCATTTATTAAAAGAGTTGTTATACTTTTTGACCTAAAATTTTGTGTAATAAAATCCTTCTCTCCATTTTCATAAATACAACTAAAAATAACTTCTACATTAATATACCATTTCAATGATCCTTGATCATTTAATTGAAAGTTTAATTCGTTTAAAATGTCAGTTCTTAAATTATTAAAAAATGACGTTAAATCCAAATCTTTGTTTTTATTATCAAATGTGGTTATTGTAAATGTATTAAGAGCATTTTTTCTTTTAAAATGCATAATTTTCTCCTTAAGAAAATCTCGGTCAGAATTTGATATTCCCTTTAATGTTGCTTGCGATAAGGGTTTTCGATGATTTTCTCTAACATGCTCTAAAAGTTTATATTTCTGTCTAAATGTTTCTGCACATTGATCACAGGAATGCACTGGTAAAGGTTTTCGATGATTTTTTCTAATATGCATCAGCAACTGATACTTGCGATTAAAGGATTCATCACATTGCCCACATCTATGTTCAATAGAAGTCTTTTCATGAATTTTTAAATGTCTCTTTAACTCATCTGATCTGGTAAATGCTTTCTGGCATACATTGCAAATAAAAGATTTTTCGTTGAGATGAATTTTCATGTGACGAAGCAAATCCCATTTTCGTTTAAATACCATACTGCAAGAAACACAGCTAAAAGTTTTTGGTACTTTCTTAGTATCCAAGCTTGATGACACCTCATTTGAAATAGGCATTTTTGCAGATAAATCCATCTCTCTCACTAAAAAGTAAAGTGTTATAAAAAATACAAGTTGATAAATTAAACGTGCGCACTCCTCAAAAATACAGCAGCAACTGACAAAATTTTCTTTGCGAATGCATTTATACTGCAGGTTTACCACCAAATTTGTAATTATTGGCGAAATCACGCCAAATATAAGCTAAATTCATACACCAGGAAAAGCAGCCAAATTCTTTAGAATCCCTATTAATCACACCAAATATATATCATTTTAATACCCAAACTTTTTAATGTAATCTAGTTTATCAACATGTTAAAACAAATAATTTGTGCATCACAGATTTTAAAGCTTGTAGACTATTCGTTTGAAGTTTTTCATGGTTTTTTCCGAAACTTGCATACTTAAATCCCTTAATTTTACAATTATTAAAAATCCATGCTTCTGGTTGGTTCATGGTACTCCTAAATTATTTGAATATGATCAACACTTAATTCCACAAATCACTTAATTTTATAATCATTAAAAATCCATGTGGTTGAAAAAACACCAAAATTATTTGTACACAATCAACACTTAATTCCACAAAGTGCTTAATTTTATAATACTATTCATTAAAAATCCCTGGTTTTGATTGGTTCATGGAACCTCAAAAATATCTGTATATAAAAAAACACTTAATTTTATAATACTATTCATTAAAATTCCGTGCTTCTGATTGGACGAAAAAAATCACGTGACCCCAAAAAGCCACCATGTTCAATACTAGTGCACCTATTTCTATCTTAAATAGAGTGTATTCCTGTGGTTAAATTTTTTGAAAACTACTATCCCCTGAGAATATTTTGTTTCGCATCACAAAAAGTGCTATATACGCGCATAAAATATAACTATTAAACCTTAATGTATTTCAACATTTTTGCATCATTTATAAGTATCGTTCCTCTAATAAGCTACATAACATCGCAAAAGTACTATATATGCACATAAAAGATAACTGTGCAACTATTAAACCTTAATGTACTTCGACATTTTTGCATCATTTATAAGTATTGTTTATCATAAAATATAACTATTAAACCATAATGTGCATCAACATTTTTGCATCATTTATAACTATTGGACATCTAATAAGCTACATTACATCACAAAAGTACTAAATACGCACATAAAATATAACTAAGTAAGTAAGAAATCTTAATGTATTTCAACATTTTTACATCATTTATAACTATCGTTCACCTAAAAAGCTACATTACATCACAAAAAGTACTATATATGTACATAAAATATAACTAAGTAAGTAATAAATCTTAATGTATTTCAACATTTATAACTATTAAACCATAATG
This sequence comes from Salticus scenicus, assembly GCA_963930645.1. NCBI lineage: Eukaryota > Metazoa > Arthropoda > Arachnida > Araneae > Salticidae > Salticus > Salticus scenicus. The sequence continues at coordinate 101,499,950 of OZ005660.1, forward strand.
TGTATCAACATTTTTGCATCATTTATAACTATTGGATATCTAATAAGCTACATTACATCACAAAAGTACTAAATATGCGCATAAAATATAACTATGCAGCTATGAAACCTTAATGTACTTCAACATTTTTGCAATATTTACAAGTATTACTTATTTAATAAGTTACATCCTAATTTCACTCAATATAATTAAGTTTGTAATATTAAATCTTAATCAATTTCGCAATGTACATATGCTTAACTTTTAAATTTCCGTTTTAATCTATTAAGATTAAAAAAAATAAATAATTAAATTTTTCTATGTGTGTGCGTGCATAAACTTAAATTACATTTATAATGCGAAATATTTTTTTTCCAATCACATTTTAAAATATTACATAACTAAAATACTTAAGGATGCATAAATATGCAAATACATGAATATAAGATTAATAAGTGCATGGCTTGATTTTAGCTTATGATAAGTTAAATAAAATCTACTATAACTCTGTTGCGTGGTAAAATGTTATTGGTTGATAGAAGTTAATTTATAAAATAAAGTTCTTAAATTAATATTATTAAATAAATATATCCTACATATCAATGAAAAATACTTCTAGATAGCTCATTATTTTCAAGAAGCATATTTTTTAATGAATTAAATAAATGGTAACTCTGTAGTATGGTATTTTCATTTTAAGGTGAATAATTTAAAAAGTTTTTTAAACTAGTTTAGTAGAAGTATATCCTATATAAGATAATCAAACAAAATGAGTTTATCGTAGTATGACGTAGTATCAACATGGTCGATAAGAAATAACCTTATCACTCATTTGTTTCTTTGGAAGTGTAGAAAAGAAGCATATTTTTTAATGAATTAAATAAATGGTAACTCTGTAGTATAGTATTTTCACTTTAAGGTGAATAATTTAAAAAAGTTTTTAACTAGTTTAGTAGAACTATATAAGATAATCAAACAAAATGAGTTTATTGTAGTATGACGTATTAAGTGCTTGCGAAAAATGCTAAGTCCTCGAAATACATTGCCTCTCATTAAATTCTTTATTAAAAAAATAAAAATAAATAAATAAATTCTATCTATGCGAATTCACTATTAAAGTTTCATCTTAAATCACATAATTTTAAACGAAAACTACTTATCTAACAATTATCTACATAAAAATATATTCTTACATAATTTCTAATACAACTCATTTAAAAGATTCCTTATCTATTTAAAAATTTATGACCAAGATCTCATGAATACATGTTTAAGCATTTCCTGAATTGGAAAGATAAACAATCGTTAACACACAATTCTTAATCACTATTTCTACATATGTCCGAAAATACGCACTTATCACATTATTTAAATTGTCCTTCGCAAAATTTCTAAGACAACTCATTTACAAGATTCTCTATTTATTTGAAATATATTAGGATAGAAGATAATATAACTATTTTATTATAAAATGGAAGTTCAAACTAAAAATTACAAGTGTAAAAGATAATATCAACATCCCGTAATTTAAGAAAGTACACTGATAAAGTTCTTTAAATACACTATTTGAAGGATAAACCGTAGATTACACAATTATAAATCACTCTATTACTGCATATGACAGAAAAAATAAATTCTCTCAAATCAACTAACAGATCACACTGATAATTAAAACCATAATTAAAATTATTTTTTTTAAATTTTTTTCTAAGTTTAAAATTAATTTTAAAATCCTAATTAAAATCCTCTTAAAATAACTTCCTTATCTTTCTGACTCTTAAAATCATAATTTTTTTTTCTAAGTTTAAAATTAATTTTAAAATCATAATTAAATTCTTTATCATATCAACTTCCTCATCAAGGTTCTCTTATCTACAGTGCAGGCTCTTATCTACGGAGGAGGGTTCAGGCTCTTATCTACGGAGGAGGGATCAGGCTCTTATCTACGGAGGAGGGATCCTCACTTCCGGTCCCTCCGTCCCTCCGCTGCCGCAGTAATCTCCTTCCTTCTCTACTGTCAAATCGTGTTCTAGAACTCTCAAAACGTGTATATCCGTCGAAAACCGAAAGTCGAATTTTTTTACGAATCTAGTGCAATAGAAGAAAGTAAAGAAAAGAAGAAGAATAATAAAAGAAAAGAAAAGATAAACTATAACAACTCGAAAATTTGAATAACTTATTAAATTACTGCATAGTTAAGTAATACTCTATGAGAATTTTATGCTAAATATTTCAATGCACGTTTTGCTTTAGTAAAATAAATTAAATAAAAAAAATCGTATAGCAATTTGAATAGATGAATAAATAATCCTTGACTAGTACTCTACGATATTTTTATATCAAGTATTCCAAAGTGTAATAAAGTTTAATAAAGTAAATAAAGAAAAGAAAAAAATTCCTCTAGCTAATCGAATATTTGAATAACTCAGTAAATAAGTACATGGTTAAATGGTACTTATGGTTAAATGGTTTTTATATAAAATATTTTAAAATGTATTTTGTTTTAGTTTTGTTAACGTTACATTTTAATAAAATTGATGATGATGTATATGTGAGTTCTACACATTCTGAAATACATAACAGTGAATAAAGCAGAAGAATATCTGCTTTAACGATTTCCTTTTTCTGGATATATAAGAAAATAAAATATTGGATTTGTGAAAATTTTCTGACTCCAGATTTTTATGTACTTACACGTTTTGAGATACATGATTACGATTTTTTAGAAAATGTCTGCCTGTGTAGTATCCAAAATTTTGTGAACGCTGTATCTCTCGAGCCACTTACCGGAATTTAAACAAGCTTGGCATTTAGTTCTACCTTCGGTTAAATTGGTGCTGTTTAAATTTAGAAGTAAATCACTTGACATATGGTGATGTTGTTTTATATTTTCATAATTTTTAATGCGACATTATAAAACAAAACTTCGTTATTAATGTACATAGAGAAATATTTTTAACTTGGCAACGTGAAATTTAAATGAAAATTACTTAGTATAGCAATATTCAACCAAAAATGAGGGGGGGGGGTGTAGAAGCATCGCAGGGGACCAGTTTATCCTTAATATAGTTTTTTTTTTTTTTTTTTTTCAAAATAACTCATAAATATCTTTAAAAACGGAAAACTGAACCATCAATCTACAAAAATTTAAAACAAATGTATTTATTATTATTATTATTATTATTTCCATCTTAAAGGGGGGGAAAAGAGAGAGACAAAATCTTTTAACAAATGAACAAAAAATCATTTTTCTCTGATGTCTTCTACAGGAAACAAAATTAATTTTGTTTCTACGTTTAGTATTATTTTTTACTGAGATAAAAATCACTTTTTAAGAACTTTGAAAATTATATTTTATGCATTACAAAAAAAAAAAAAAAAATGTACTTTTAAAAAACATTGAAAAAGTGTGGTACTTGCGAAAATTAAAAATATTTAAAAATATAAAGTATTCTGTAATAAGCTAAATAATGCAAATCATGTTTTAATTTATCTCCACAAAATAAGTTTTCATTCTTTTCAAAATACATTATTATTATTATTATTATTATTTGTTTCCCCTTCAAATGTTTTCTTTATTTAAGAAATTCTTGCTTATATTTATAAAAACAAGAGCAGTAACAAATATGTATCGATTTTTAAATCAGTGACGTAAAATGAAAAGCGTTATTGATCACTTTCAAATAGATGGCTTTTCCAATAAAGATAAATGTTATTCTATCAGCTTTCAACAGAATGTGTAATTCTAAGCGTTTTTGTTTTAAAAGCCAAAATAACAATTGCCTGTACAATAAAAAGATATTTATTGGGAAGATATTCTTTTTTTTTTTTTTTCTTCCTCCCTGAAATCGAAAAGTAATTAATTTTCGATTTTACACAAATACATGCGATATATACATATGATTGTATGGGCTTTATGATAAAATGGGTAAAATTGCAATATTTTTGTTTTTTAATGATTAGAAACAACAATTACATGTACAGTTAAAAAAAAAAAAAGTTCGATAGGTAATTTTTATTAAAAGCGTAATAATATAGAAACTTTAATTCTTAAATGAGCAAATGAAAAACTTAAAACTAAATAAATAAACTTACTAATGCTTTTTTAATAATTTGAATAAAAATATTAATTATAAATAATAAAAAAATAAATAAAAAATCCATAAAACGTGCATTTTTTCTTGCATTTTTGATACAGAAAGTAAACGGTGATAAATATGATAAATATGACGCATTAAAAAATCATAAAATATATAATAAGTAAATAAAGCACATAAAATTAGCAATAATTATATGTTTTTCAATTTAAATAAGAAAAAGGAAACAAAAACGTCAGGAGGAAAAAATATTGGGACGTCAGCTTTTCGTACTGTGCAGTTAGTTCAGTTTTGAGGGAGAAATAAATACTGCACGATTACTACGATAGATCTTTTTAAAGTTTAATATGATTCATTACTTAAAATACAAGCAAATAAACATAACAAAAAAATGAATTGCAGTATTAATTTCATATGAAAGAGTTTTAAAATAAAATACAAGAACTCTTTTGCTTTTAGTTTTCATTTTTTCTTTTAAACTTTCTTCGAATAGATGATACGAATGAGTGAACCATGGCCGAACACAGCGTCAGGGAGGAAGCGGTCGACCTACGGAGAGGACAGATAGTGAGAACCAGTCAATCGCAAAGCGTACTCAAATCTCCAATTCATCATTGTCATCGATCTTACATGCAACTGGTACTTCAGTGACTTCAAAGACCCTTAACAGACGGCTCAGTGAAATGAGGTTAAGCTCAGTCCCCGGATCTCTCTTCCACTGAGGTCGTTTGGGGCATCATAAAAAGATTGCTACAAGCAGCTTGGGATTTTGCCAATCTAACGCACATATGCCAACTCTACCAATTAATACCAAGCCGAATAACTGCGTACATAAGGGCCAGATGTGGACCAACGCGTTATTGACTTGTTCACTTTGTGAGGCACTTTCTCTTGATTAAACCATTCGAATTTTCTGAAACTGTAACCAATTGTTTTTCTCCACATGGTCATCACATCTACCAATTTTTGACCCATTCGGATAACTCTTTCTTGGCGCGTCGCTTTTTTTTTTTTTTTCTTTTTTTTTTGTTATAGAGTGTATATATATATATATATATATATATATATATTTCATAAATTAACGAATTTATTTTGCAATTTTTTTTTTTCTTTTAATACAAACGGGTTTCAATAAAATTTCACAAAAATTGCAGAAAAATTGACAAAATATTACATTATTCTCATTATACATTTAATTTTCCTCGAGATGTGAGAAACTGTATTTATTTACTTATTTTTTCTGTACGTGCACGGAGACGGCACTTTTTTGTGCATTTGTCTATATTTAAAAAAGAAAAGAAAGAAAGAAATTTTCCTCAAAAAATGAGCCAGATTTTATTTATTCTCCAGGAGACCATAAGAAGTTTTCACCATGTCACGTATTTAATTTGAAGATCTAATAATTATTTCAGCCACACATTGGGAAAAACATGTTTATGAAATCTCGCTTATGAACTCACAAATCTTAGTAAATAAATAAAATTATGTTAGAGTTATAAGCGCGTAAAAGGTTTTCCTCATATCACGTACTTAATATGGAGATCCAATTTTTGATCAATGCATTGAAAAATCATTTTTTGTAAAACCTCTTGTGATGTTGTTGCCATCAAAAAACTTTCTTCTATATTTTCCTATATAAATTCCTTCAGTGCAAATAATTTATTAGAATTATTTTCTATGTTGATTGCAGACGATTTTTTCTTACAGAAGAGAGACTTTCCTGACAGAATTTTTTCTTACACTAAATATTCAAAGGAAGTCGATTTTATGTTCTAAAACTATAAAAAAAATACATTGTTTGTTGTTGGTGGTGGTGTTAAAATTGAGAAAATTGATAACTTTGCTTTAAATTAACACAGATCAATAGCTCAACCGTTCGTTTAAAAAATATTGACGAATTCTTTTGAAATACAGTGTTTATAAAGTCCCGGACCCATTTTGATGTTTAATAACTCATAAAATAATGATGGTAGATTAAAATTAATAACATAAATGGTTAGATAGACTCAAAAAGTTTCATGACCGTTGTCAATGAACTTCCACGTGTGCCCCCTTCGTCGCACGGAGAATATCAAGTCGATAGTCAATTTCAAGCCAGGTAGCGGCAAGCATGCCGGCATCCACAGAGGCTATTGCGGTTGTAATTCTGACTTTTAGGTCATCAATGTTCGACACTCTCCTCCTGTAAGCATTGTCCTTTACAAATCCCCAAAGGTAAAAAAGCCCAGCGGCGTTATATCAGGTGATCTGGGTGGCCAAGGAATTGGACCTCCTCGCCCAATCCATCTTCCTGGAAAATGGTCATTCAAAGAACTACGAACGATGGTACCCCAATGAGGTGGCGCACCATCTTGTTGCAAAAAAGACATGTGGCTGAAGCTCTTCTAGTTGTGGAAATACGAAGTTTTCCAACATGTCTAAGTATACGACTGATGAGACCGTCTTTTCTGTAAAAAAGAAAGGCCCAATGAATTGCGGAAATCTGTGCTTTCTCTTGTGGTGTATGCATTCTCCTTAATATCCGCTCGAATAAAACATCACATACAAAAGTACTACATAGAACAAACACATCAAAAGTAAACATAACATTGCAATAGTTGCCAAAAACAAAAGAGAGAAAAATGCAATTAATAAGCAGACGATATTTAGAAAAGTACAGATATTTAGACTGGAAAATGAAATTATCTGAAATTAACCACACGCGCAGACGATATTTACAAAAGTAAAGATATTCAAACCTGAAAAGAAAATATATGATTTATTCCATCAATAAATGCCATAAGTTTGTTTATATCTTCATTATTTTATGAGTTATTAAACATCAAAATGGGTACTTTATAAACACCCTGTATATCTGTATTAAAATTTCGACCCTCTCAGAAGGGGAAGCGTTGCTCCTACTTGTTCAAATATTTTTCCTAGTCGACTATTATATTGTAAATATTTCTTTTTAATTCTATGATAATTCATTAAAAATAATTGTCATTGTTCGCATTTATAATAATTGTTTTCCTATATAGCCGCATTAAAAAAATAAAAAAAGCGGGATGGCAACGCTACCTTTTGGTCGATTTTCTCGAAAGATTCTTAGGCTCTAATTTATGTCACCGAGTAATTGCATATCAATTTGTGTCAAATTCTGTGCAGAAATTCCAGAAATACAGTTGCTACAAAAAGTTTTCACACACACACAGACAGACATTTTCTAAAAATGGTCAAATCGTGTTCCAGATCTTTTAAAATATGAAAATCTATTGGAAACCTGATATCGAAAAATTTTACGAAACTACAGCTTTCTTCTATTATTAAATTTAAAAAAAAAGAAAAAGTAATGAGAATTGCAATAAAACTATTTTCTGTAATTTTTTCAAGTAAAACGGTGACTACACTGAGAAAAAAATTCTGTAACAGACATCTAGAATCTAAATTGTAGCGCCAGGAAAAATAGTTCCATGTCATCCTTATAAATTTTAGTTCCCTTATAAAGCGAGTTCTAGAAACCCTTACTAGAATTCTAGAGCATTGTCGAGGTCAAATTTATTTAAAAATCTCTGCAAATAAATGCGAACACAAGAGATGAGTTTTAGTAACTATAATCTCGGTTTGTGACTAAATTCTAGATAATTAAGCGAGAATTTCTCGCCATACGAAAGATTCAAAATATTGTTTCACCATCCAGAAATGTGTAGACTTATAAAGCGAGTTCTAGAAACCCTTATTAGAATTCTAGAGCATTATCGAGGTCAAACTTATTTAAAAATCTCTGCAAATAAATGCGAATACAAGAGGCGGTTTTCAGAAATTATAATCTCGGTTTCTGACCAAATTCTAAAAAATTAAGCGAGAATTTCTCGCTGATATTCATAGTATTCATGATATTCATAGTAGTCACAATATTGTTCCACCGTCTAGAAATTAATAGACTAGAAATTCTCGATCATTTCGTCTATTCAGGTTATTTATTTATCTTATATGATATGCAAATCTCGGAAAGCTATATTTCTAGTTTGAGGATTTGGAAAATGATTCCTTATTCGTTCTAGATGAATGTGTTGTATTTTTTCTCTTAGTGCAGTGATTGAAAGAATTTGCTGATGAGTTAAATTAATGAAAGTATAAATCTGTAAAGGACATCATGTCCATTTTTTTTTCTTTGTGAATAGTGTTAGCAACTTGCCCTTGATGTACATTTTTTGCTTTTTTACATTAATACATTGTATCATTAATATTCTGTTAAAGTACAGTCAGCAGCAAAATTATTGAAGCACTAGCAATAATTCCTACTTAAAAGATAAGCACTTAATACTGTTCAGTTAGGTAAATATTTGTCGAGTCATGATCTTAGTCTTATGCTGTTTATAAAAAAGTAAGTTGATATATATGTGTGTGTATAAAGTTACTCTGCTGAAAAATTACATTTTTGTGAAATGGCCTTCCTTACCTCGGGGTTACAGAAATAACATTTAAATATTCGCAAAAAAAATTATTCTAATTATGTTAATGTTATACGTATTTTAAATTAAGGTATGCTGTTGTTGTATATATTGTGATATCTGTATCTATATTAAGATATCTATATTTTAAAAATTATAAATAAATTCGTTATGCGTATATACTTAAAATGAATATAGTATTAATTGATTGATTAATGAATAAATTCATTAGAGATTATTTTTATAAATTTAAAGAACTGTCTTTTTAAATAAATTGACAAGAACAATAATTAATTTAAAATATTGAAAAGGTTAAAATTTAACTTCTTTAAACCACGAAAATGAAATGTAATAAATTTATTTACACAATATCTTCATATTCTCTCTCTCTCTGTCTTTTTTTTTATTTATTTCTTTTCATGTAATAATGAGACCTTTTTTTCCAGAGAAAAAATACACTATAGCTGTTCAGAAAACGCTTTCTTACACAAACAAGACTCTTGTTACATTTTTTGGATAGAAAATAACTTAAATTAAATATCACCAAATCTCACTTGAAAACTTACTCTTCTTGAGAAATTACGTGTTTAATTTAGGAAGTAATAATCTGCTAAAAGTTTTTTCACTATAATTTATAAAAGTGCTGGAGGTCTTAATGTTTTTAGAAAGACACTTTCCCAAAAGTTATTAATTAATGAAGTTTTTCCTTGTAAAATGTTATGTAAGAATAAAAAATCTCTAAAACACCCGAAGCATATTATTATAGAATTGAACTGGTATAAAAATATAATAAGTACACGTTTCTTTTAATTGTCCTTTTCAAAATATCAATTTATTAGAAGGCCTATCCAGCATTTTTCGTATTTAAGTAGTGCTCATAACTTTTTTAAATTCAAGAAAAAAAAATCTGGAGTGACTCCACTCTACTTTCCGAACATTGAGTCATTAACAGTTTTGTAGATAAAGTAAAGAAAGAGGAGTTGTTAAACAAACAAAAGAGAAAAACCCATAATAGAGTGTTTGAGTATTTTTCTCCATATAGTACACGATGTTTTATTTAAAGCTACTGAACTTTGAGCCCATAGATCAAATGATAAAGAATTTTTCGTTGTGTCCCTGTAAAAACCTATAAATGCTACATTCACCAAAATGCTTATGGTTAGTGCAACAGTGATTTAAAATATTCATATAAATTTTCAGCTCAATTGAATAAGGCGTTTAGATGCTATCGCACTTTTAAAAATTTGGTCCCATAGGTTATGACGATAAAGAATTTTTCTTTGTGTCCCTGTAAAAAAACTGCAAGTGCCAAATTCACCAAAATCTATACAGTTGGTGCAACTGTGACCTATAATATGTGTACAATTTTTTTGCTCAGATTAATAAGGCGTTTAGACGCTATCACACTTTTAAAAATTTGGCCCCATAGGCCATAATGATAAAGAATTTTTCTGGTGTTCCTGTAAAAAAACTATAAGTGCTAGATTCACCAAAATCAATAGGGTTCGTACTATGGGGACTTACAATATACGTATCAACTTTCAGCTTATTCGAACAAAGCGTTTATACGCTAGCGTGTTCACTCACAGACATACACACACACATTACATACACATAAACATACACACATATATACATACACACACATACATATATCATCGTAAAAATAGTAAAAACGGACTGAGTGGACCTCGAAACGTATAGAAACATCAAAATCTCAAATTCGGATTTTTGACATGATTACAATACTTTCCTCACTATAGAGTTCGGAAAGTAAAAATAATGAGATGGAATAAAAATAAAAGTAAAATAAAATAAAATCATTCCAGATTTATGATATTGCAAACATATGTTATTCATATGACCGTTAAGTTTTAGTATCAAAATTATTTAATCGTTAAAGTTGAGAGAAAAATTCAGTGAAATAAAAAGAAGACAGTAAAGTAAATCATTACATGTACTATCTCAAAAAAATCCTAATTATAACAATTTGAACTCACTGTGAGAATTTAAACAAATAAACCCACAAATAAGTAGGTCATTTAAATAAAAAATTGCCTTTGAACGCTTATTCATTTATTTATGTCGTTATAAGAAGAATTATATTTACTTATTTATTTTGGCATCAATTTGTGACACTTTTTTTTTTTTTTTTTTTTTTTTTAAGAACTTTAAAGTTAAAATGAGTTTTTTTTTTTTTTTTTTAACCATGACGCAATGAAAAATTCTTTATCATTATAACCTATGGACTCAAATTATTTAAAGTTCAACATGATTAAAACCTTTATTCGAATGAGCTGGTTGATTTTAGATTTCTATTATTTTAATTTATTAAACAACCGTTAATGACTTAGTGTTCGGAAAGTCAGGTAGAGAAACTCCCGATTTTTGTACACATAAAGGCTAATTATTGAAATTCTGAAAAACCGTTACTTCTGATTTTTAATATCATAATATTTATATGATATATTACAAATAACATTTTTATATAAAAAACTTCATTTCGTTTTTATCCAAAAAACACAGAATAAATTTATTTGACGATATGTTTTCCTGTCCCAATTTTTTCTGAACTTTAAAAGCTAAATTTTTAAACAAAATATAAAAATTGTTAAAATGGATTAAGAAAACAAAAATTAAAGAAGATAAATTTTACATGACATAGGGAATGTCCATAAGGATATTTGAATTCATAATTAATTTACTTACAGCTAGTTTTATTGATTTAATTTCCAACAATAAATAAATTGAACTGAAAAACTGCGGAACTTTTTATCTGATCATAAAAATAGACAAAAAATCGAAAATCGAATATCTCCACGGTTATCAATACGATAAACAAATCATTAGGTGAAATAATATCTATCAAAAAACACATTTCGGAATAATTTTGATTATCCGTAATAGTTAATATTTTCGATTATCTTGTTTACTAATTCGTTATTTATTTTAAATTAGTTTTTGCTGTTAATAATCTTTAAAAAGCAAAACTATTTATGAAATAATTTATTACGTTATTAAAATTCTGCATATTAGCAGAAAGAGTCTATTTTAAAAGTAGAAATTCTTTTGCATTACTTAAGCGTGTTTTCATGGAGGATTAAGGTTTGGTTAAGGAAGTTTTGTTTTCTGCTATAATGTCAAATATTATTATTAGTAGTAATAATAATAATGATCATCTTCTGTCAGGAACAATTCTGGTTAGACCGCTTCAAAACATAGACTTTTGGTAGCCTTTATTTATTTATTTTTTTTTTCCCTTAGAAATGCTATGTATTTTTATTTTTATTTTTTTTTTTTGCTTTTTTATTAATCTGCATAAATGTTACATCATTAGAAAGATCTTTCAAAACTGAACATTTTTCGTGCTTGCAATTTTCCCTTAATCTCAATATGTAAAAAGATTTCAACGAAAGTTTATAACTACCATTGCAATTCTAAAATACCCATGGAGGATAAAATTAAAATGTAATATAAAATTTAATCATAAAAATTATGGGCAAATAGTTATTACATCATTTTTTTGGAATAATGATAATGTATATATCTGATATAAACAAACAGTTGATTGTGACGTCATATTTATTCGTTGATTTACTACCTTAACTGATTTCACATTCCATCATTTTTGACGGGGTTATATACAAGTACAGAAAATGAAATAAATTTTTAAAATAAATCTCTCTAAACAGACCAATCAAATTTGTATGTTTAATTTATTATATGAATCAATAAGTCACAAATCCATGCAGACCATGGATAAAATATTATTTCCTTTATTACATTGTTGGAAATGTGATGCAAGTTTTCTCGTCAAATTATCCTTTTTCATTAATTGTTTTATTCAGATGAAATGCACGCATGGATACTGTGGATAAAATTTTATTTCCGTTATTCCAAAACATCGTTTAAACTGTGACATCGTTTTTCGCGTTGATTTCGTGAAACTTGGGTTTTTATTATTATTCATATATATCTGCATTTGAGATATATTTCCTTCATAATTGGAAAATTTTAAATAGCACAGTTGATTTTTCCCCTTAAAGTTTTTTTTTTTTTTTTTTAAGTCTATCATTCAAACAAAGACTCTTCGTTTTCTTTTCTTAAATAAAATAAAGATTTCTTAAAAAATTGTCATTTCTTTTCTTTTCTTTCTTTCTTCCTCTTTTTTTTTCTTATCGTGGTGGGAAGATATTTAAAGTTATTATTCTAATTATTATTAGTATATTAGTATAAATTTTCAATTGTTATTTTTGAATTATGTGCATAAAACAACTATTTAAGAGAAATCTTTAGAAAATCAGTGTTAGTTTAAGAAAACACGAACTTTTGTTATTAAGAAAATTATTATTCATATAGCTGCATTTGTGATAAAGTAATAATGTTTCTTTAATATTTAAAATATGTAAAAATCATTACATCTCGTACAATTACATTATATTTTAATTACAGTAAAAATCGAGACAGTATACATTAAAGTATTAAAATACTCACAACATAAATTTAAACTCTTCGAGCTTTGTTTTAGGCTCCTCATCAGTAAAAAACATCAATAATAAACGCTGAAATTAACAATTTCTCTACGAAAGCACAGCGTATTCGGCGGTGACTGCGCATATCTCATTAACAGCATTTTTCACCTCTTAATGAGGCATGCGCAGTCCCTGCCGAATACGGTGTACTTCCGTAGAGGAAATCTATTGTTCATCTCAGCGTTTATTTTTGATGTTTTTTACTTATCAGAAGCCTAAAATAAGGCTCAAAACGTTTAAATTTATGTTGTTTGTATTTTAATATTTTAATTGTGTATTTTAATGTATATTGTCTCGGTTTCTTTAATAGTTGGTAAAATTTTATATAAAATACACTCTATAAAAAAAAAAAAAAAAAAAAAAAAAAAAAAAAAACGACGGACCAAGAAGAAGTGGGGCAAAAATTAGTAGATGGGTTGGAATGAGTGGTCCGAATGGGAAAAAAATTGTAGATGTGATGTACATACATGTGGAGAAAAACAATTGATTACAGTTTCAGAAAATTTGAATGATTTAATCAAGAGAAAGGGCCTCACAAAGTAAACAAGTCAATAACACGTTGGTCCACTTCTGGCCCTTATGTACGCAGTTATTTGGCTTGGTATTAATCGATAGAGTTGGCAGATGTGCTCCTGTGAAGTATCGTGCCACATTCTGTCCAATTGTTGCGTTAGATTGGTAAAATCCCGAGCTGGTTGAAGGACCCTTTTTAGGATGCTCCAAACGTCCTCAGTGAAAGAGAGATCCGGGGATTGAGCTCAACCCCACTGAGCCGTCTATTAAGGGTATTTGAAGTCACTGAAGTACCAGTTGCACGTAGGATCGATGATAATAATGAATTGGTGCTTGATTCCATCAAAACCTGTATGTATGTCAATTTGTGTCCAGTTTGCATTACTCCTCGGTGCGTCACTTTTTTTGTTATAGAGTATAGTTGATTTCCCCCCTAAAATTATAGATTTGTTTAAATATAAGATTCAGAATTTGAAGATCATGGATTCATGAAAAAATGCAAACTTACAAAAGAATTTAAAGATTTCAAATTTGTAAACAATATATAAGAATCCATACGAATTGTTGCTGAATATATATTTCATTGAACAAACCTAATATAGTTCAATTTATAAATATTAAATGGAAATACAAGCTCTTAAAGGAAACCTGCGGTGTTGCAAAATCAGAGGTGCCAAGTTCTCTTAAAACTACCGAAAAAATAAATCAAAACGAATGTTAATTTGATATTTACCTCAAAATAAAATTCAGTTCAACGGGGTTTCCCACCTGACGTCAGAGGTCACATGACATAGCTAAACAAAGAGTAGACGAAGTCTTCTATATCTATAGCGATTTCTAAAATAACACATTTTCTATTCTTATTTTTGATCAGTCAGATTTAATCTGTGTTATTTTTTAATACATCATCATCTTTACTCCATTTTATATCATTATTCATCACCTTTTGTTTGCTGTATACATTTACAATCATCATTTACTTTATATTTGTTATTGATGTTGATGAAGAACATATTAAGTACTTTGATTTTTGGTACTTATATCATTAACAGTGCAACATCGTACGGTGTAAAGACATTTCGGCCAGTAGCTAAGTTAATTAACGTGTCGTAACACCTTTACGCGATTAAATTTAACTTAAAACATTTTTAATTAATTTCAAGCTGTAATCCATAAACATTATACTATTTATTGCTAGATCAGTTAATGTAATAGTTACACTACACCATACAAAAATTAATTCTTACTTGTGAAAATAAATAAACATATAAAGTGTTCTTTAAAGATTATTAAACTTACAAATACACTTATTCTACTGTTTGCAAATGCACACTATTATTTTTATTTTATTTTATATTAAATATTAATAGTTTTGTTCTTAAAAACAATATTTAACTGAATTCGTTTCTCAGAATTCGGTTCTTTGTTTTTCTATATCACGTGACTGAGTAGACGACGCTGGGAAGAGCCCATTAAAGATATCTTAAGATTCCCCTCCCGTAAAGAAAAAATACTTTCGTAAAAAAGATATAAAAAATTTATTTAAAATCAGATTTCTTGATTTAAAAAAAGAAGAAAAAGAAAAAGACAGAAAGAAAGAATTGGAAAATAGTCTATATAGAAGTTTAATATTCGGTTGCACAAATGTCAAGAAATAATTCTTCTTTGATTCAAAAATTTCTAGCAGCTGGGATTCGCTAAAAATTACTGTCAACGAAAATATGCGTGAAAAATCTACGGACAAAAGAAGGAAAATACAGCAAAAGAAAACACGGAAGTGTTATTTTTTTTCCTCGCCCTAAAAGGTGGGGGTGAAATTTGTATGACAAGCTGAGAAAAAGTTTTTTGACAGATGAATAAGGTTATGAAAATAATTCTAAAATTTCCGTCATGCATTCGTGTTCGTTTAAGATATTTTAACATGATTCACGTGCTATGTCGTCTGCACAGAAGTAGATAAATATAAAGTAATGTTATATTTTTTCCGTTATATTCCCCATTTGCTGAATTCTTTTTATCTTATAAAATACTGTTAAAAGAAGTATGAAAAATCATTCAACGCCCATCGATTTAAAACATTTTTCAACTGTATATACACGTTGCATTGCTTAATCTTCAGTGTAATTTACCTCTGTGATTGTTAAAATACATTATCTTAGGGATCATGGGTAGCTTGCCGATAAAGCGACAGTTGTCGCCATGTAATTAACAAAAATCTCCAAAAAAGCACACAAGGATAACAAATTTGTCGCCTAAATTTTTTTTAAGCATGTTTATTTTTATTTATTCTCTGATTTACATTTAAAAAATAAATTTAAACAAATATACTTTTGCAGCTACAAAATATCAGTGACAAAAAAAATTAGAAGTTAAAAGACACGATTACAAACTAAGTTTTTAATTCCAATTTTTTAACACTATTAATAACTCAATATTAGGCTTTAAGATTTCATGCCAGTGTTATTTTGACTACGGTATACTACGCTTATATATCCATACGCATATATATCCATATATGTAGCGCACGGCGCGGCATGCCTCATATACATATATATATATATATATATATATATGTGTGTGTGTGTGTGTGTGTGTATAAAATGTATACTAATACGAGTAGTATACTGGGTACTGGCATCTGTCTCTTTCTAGTTCTATACTCTATGTATGTATGTACTTTTTCCACAGTATATACATAGTTCAGAAAGTACAAGCACGTGTTTTTATACAGACTGTTATATTCTTCTTTTTGCTTTCAATATAAATTTAAAGTTTAAATGATTAAAGTTTAAATTGGTCATTAACACTTCTTTACAAACCAAAAATAATAATCTAATAGCTCGACGATACAATTCACAAGTTACTTAGTTTTCACTTCTATCGGCAGTCCCCAAAGACTGCCCCGCATTTTATTTTATTTATTTATTTATTTATTTTTTTTTTTTTTAAATAGAAAGAAATTCGTAATATCTAGACTATTTTGTATTACAACTTTAACATATGACCCTTTTTATTTATTTATTTATTTTATTTTATTTTATTTTTTATTTTATTTTTTCAACCATGGATCCAGGCCGCGGTACCCCAGTAAGATTGCCGTTTCGATACTTCAGCCGGCCAAAGACCGTCAGTGTACACTAATGGTGGCTGGTGCGCATAAAATCCGCCGTGGCCGCAAAGTTCTCCACGTTTCCATGAAAACTATACCTCTGGAGATCACCAAAGCGGGGGAGCCATCCCCTCCATTGAGGATCAAAACTGTCATGGCATGTCTCCGGAGCATCCCTAGGAGTGCATCCCAGACCGTCGCCAACTACCCATAGCGCAGGACTGGTGCAACATTAAACCCAACCTATCTACCTACAACCATAGATCATATTTTAATTTTCCGGTGTAAAATGACTTCATGTCGGAAGAATAACGTCACTGGGAGAAACTTTTTTCAAGGTGGCTAATAGAGTACCTTCATAAACCTGTCATTTTTAGTTAATAACTTCTTTAATTAAAATTATAGAAATTTCTAAGCAGCTGAAATGTCTTCCTTGGTGTATTCGGAACACATTGATACCTCTCATGACGCGAAGATTATGGTGATGGTGAGTTCAAATAGAAATGGAATTCGTAATTCACGTACTTTCCTCATATTCGTTAACAAAAACAGCAAGCATGTTCTTCACTAGATACTTTTATTTCGGCCAAGGGTATTTATCTCTCAATCATCTTCTTCAACTTGATTTCGAGATGTAGTCCTAGGTCCTAACGGGCTATCGTTTTCTATGTCGTACTTGCTTCTCCAAGTACAGTCGGTAACAAATGTGTCCGAACACTAGCGAAAATTCATATGTAAAAAAAGTACACTTCATACGGTTTTGTTAAATAAATCCTTATCGAATCCTGTTCTTAGTCAGTGTAAGAACATGATTCGATAAGGATTTATTTAACAAAACCGTATAAAGTGTACTTTTCTTACATAGGAATTTTTGCTAGTGTTCGGACACTTTTGTTACCGACTGTACAACCAAAAGTATTGATTCTCCGTTCTAAATATTAATGGTCATGTTCAAAATGTTTAAACATATATCCGTCAAATTTTCAATAAAATTTATCTGTACTACTTTTACGAATTCATACTCATTCTTTGATTCTGAATGTTAGATATTACAAGCAATTTTTAACTGACTTTAACGGAATGTATATCGCCCAAATATACACCAATAATATTTTTATATGACAACGAAATAAAAACATTTTGACATTCACGAACAGGCATTCGGACAGACAGATAAACGGATTGTAATGACAGGAAGGCCACCACAGACATTTCAAAAATAACAATAAGAAAAGCTATAAAAATTGTTCATTACTACTAAGGCGAGTACAAAAATAATAATAACTGTTATGCGCATTTATATTTCATTTTAGTTAAAGCATGAGCCATTTCTTTGAAAATTTTAAGCACATACAAATATTTTTAATTTAATTTATTTATTCATTTATATTTACTTATTTTATTTTATTTTTATTACTTTCTTCTATATTCAATAGAAAAAAGTACTGGATTCGTAAAAATTTTCGATCTCGGGTATTTGAGGGATTTACACGGTTTGAGAGTTGTAGAACGCGATTTGATCTTTTTATTTTCTTCTATATTCAATAGAAGAAAGTATTGGATTCGTAAAAATTTTCGACCTCGGGTTTTTGATTGATTTACACGTTTTGAGAGCTGTAGAACACGATTTGACCATTTTTAGAAAATATCTGAATGTCTGTCTGTCTGTGACAAAATTTTGTGGCAACTGTATCTTAGGAACTACTGCACAGAATTTCATACAAATTGGTATGTAGTTACACCTTCACATAAATTAATGCCTATCAACTTTTGGTAAAAATGTCTTACAGGTGCGTTGCCATCCCGCTTTTTCTAAATTTTTAACATGGTAGTAAAAAAAAAAAAAAAAAAATGTATAAATGTGCTTAAAGAAAATTATTTTTTAATAATCATTATGAAATTCACAAGGATTATTTATATTAGACATAATCAAGTGGGATTTTTTTTTTTTTTTGTATATGTAGGAGGCGAAGTCACTCCTCGAGGGGAATAAATTTTCATGATGGGTATTTTTCAAAAGAGCTCGGCAACACCTTTAAAATGAATGGTTGAACTATCGATCTTCGATAATTTAAAATAAAGTTATCGATTTTTTTTTTCTTTTTTATTAATTTTTAATTTTTTTTTATTTATTTATATGTGATATTGAGAATAAAATGAACTTTTTTTGGATATTTACCCTAACAGCACACTTATCCATAGTACATCCGGAGGATGTCCCTTAGACGTACTTTCATCCATAAGATATCCTGAGGATGTCTTGTAGATGAGATGTGCTGTAAGGGTAGTGTTATAGTACTTCTCTAATATGGAAGTCGTACTACATTATCATGGATGATAATTTTATTAAATATATGATTTTAATAAATTATTTTTGTTGAGTGAATTTGCATAGGAAAAAAAAGAAAGTCATGTGGTAGCCACAACATACTAGATTTTATTTATATTTGTTTTACTTTATTTATATTTAATTATTAGTTTAATTTAATTAAATTATTTAAATTTATTTATTTTATTTTATTTTTATTTTTATTTATTTATTTATTTATTTATTTATTTATTTATTTCTCTTTTTTTTTTATCTTATCCATAGGGTCGTGAAAGTATTGTTTTAGGGACAAATTTTTGAAGGTGAGTTTTTGTTATATTTATACGTCTGAGGTGCCCTGAATACGAAAATCATGCTTTTAGCGAATGGTCTTGTGTGTCTGTCTGTCTGTTATCAGCATATCTCAAGAACAAATAGTAGCAGAAATTCCAAACTCGGTATTCTAAATGTGGATTTAGCTTTTTGTTGAGATGAAGCAAATGGTTCGTGTACAGGGACACTTAAAAGTATTCAAATACATTACGTCTATGGGGGAAATTGCAGGTAAGTAGAGATTAACATCTATAGACTGCACTAAACCAAATGAAACGAATATATACTTTTTTTAATAGAGATAGTCAACTGGGACAAAATTTTGGGTATGTAAGACCCTAGCCTCTCCCCCCCCCCCCCCGAGGGAGAACTCTCCCCTGGAGTGGAGTAAATTTCCATGATGGGTATCTTTCAAAAGAGCTCGCCAATACCTTTAAAACGAATGGTTGAACCATCGATCTGCGAAAATTTAAAATAAAGTTATTGATTTTTTTCATTTTTAACATAACAAAAAAAAAAAAAAAAAAAAAATTTTTTTTTTTTTTTTTTTTTTTTTTTTTTAATGTAATATTGAGAATAAAATCTTTTTGATATTTAGTGTTATACTACTTCTCTAATATGGAAATCGTCTGTATTATCATAAAAGATAATTAGTTTAAATAATTTTAATGAATTATTTTTTTAAAAACAGAATTAAATTCTATATAAATGTAGGTGCATTAATGAAACGGGGGGTTGAGGGGGGCCAGAACTAATTATCATATAAAACTCTTCCGAAGCCTAATTTGAATTGTTTAACCTAGGTTTACATAACAGTACTCGTTATCTTACCTCATAATCTCCAACCTGTATTTATAGTATTAAATTTCAGGGTAAGAGAAAGTCGTGTGAGTGACACCCCAGATTATTTTCCATAAATAACAGTTTAGCATTTAGACGAGACAATAAATCAATATTATTATAACACTAAAAACATTTATTAAATTTTTTAAAAAGAACATAACGGCAAAAAATGATGATTGAATAAATATACCATTTTATGTTTTTGCATCACTCAGAAATTATAGTGGGTGCCATCTACTCTTCTCGATAGAAGAGTGAATTTGAAAATGTTAAAAGACCAAAATAGCGCTTATCTATCTCTTTATACGTATCTCTGACATTTATGAGAGCATCCCTGACATTTTCTAACAAAAGAATTAGCAAAATCACAATATTCTTTTAATAAATATTTTAATTAATAAACATTATCGAGGGGTAAAAATTATTTTAATGAAGTTTTTGTTTCTTTTCTTTTCTTTTTCTTTTTTTTTTCTTTCTTTATTTCTTTTTTTTTTTTTTTTTTTTACTAGTACAGCAGGATTATTTCTTATACATTTTACTTCGTCATTATTTGCTGTGTTTCCCTTGAATGTATCTGATTTTTACTTTCTTCTATATTCAATAGAAGAAAGTATTGGATTCGTAAAAATTTTCGACCTCGGGTTTTTGATGGATTTACACCTTTTGAGAGCTGTAGATCACGATTTGATCATTTTTAGAAAATGTCTGTATGTCTGTCTGTCTGTCTGTCTGTGTGTGTGTGTGTGTGACAAAATTTTGTGGCAACTGTATCTCAGGAACTACTGCACAGAATTCTATACAAATTGGTATGTAGTTGCACCTTGACATAAATTAGTGCCTATCAACTTTTGGTAAAAATTGTCTTACAGGTTGCGTTGCCATCCCGCTTTTTCTAAATTTTTAACATGGTGATATAGGACAAAATTTTGTTTAAATGTGCATAAAGAGAATTATTTTTTAGTAATCATTATGAAATTTACGAGAATTATTTATAATAGAGATGGTCAACTGGAAAAAGTTTTTTGTATGTGTAGGAGCCTCGCCACCCCCCCCCCAGGGGGGAAGACCCCCTCGAGGGGAGTAAATTTTCAAGATGGGTATCTTTCGAAAGATCTCGTCAATGCTTTTAAAACGAATGGTTGAACTATAAATCTGTGATAATTTAAACAAAGTTATCCCTTTTTTTTTACTTTAAAAAAAAAAAAAACTTAGAAAAAAAAATCGTATTTTTTTTTTTTTTTTTTTTTTTTTTTTTACGAATTTTAACCGAACTTGGTATTTAGTTGGCCCCTGACATAAACTGGTGCTGATTAGAGTTGGGGATCCATTGCTCAACAGGTAGCGCTGTGATCGTATTTTTTCTAAATTTTTAACATGGCAGCATAGGACAAAATTTCGTATAAATGTACATAATGAGAGTTATTCTTAACCTGTGATTGTAAAATTAATATGAATTATTGATAATAGTAGTAGTTAATTAGGAAGAAACAATTTTGCATGGGGGTAAATTTTCAAAATGGGTATCTTTCGAAAGTTCTCGTCAATACCTTTAAAACGAATGGTTGAACTATAAATATGTGATAATTTACAACAAAGTTATCGATTTTTTTTTTTTTTTTTTTTTTTTTTTTTACTTTTAATGGAAAAAAAAAACTTTGAAAAAAAAAATCTTTTTTTTTTTTTTTTTTTTTTTTTAATATTGTTAGTGAATTTGTGTAGTAAAATATAGAAGAAAGTTTTTTGGTGGCCACAACATACTAGTTTAACACGCTTTTATTAGCTTCACCTGTTTGTATGTATGTTTGTTTGTATGTTTGTAACCGCTCTGGGAGCAAACAAAAAATCTATATTGTAAAAAAAAAAAAAAAAGAGTTTCCGTACGTGAAGGCTGTGAGGTAAAGAGCCGCGCTACGAACCCAAAGGTCTAGCGTTCGATCCCAGTCAGGGGAGATTTTTTAAAACTGGTTTTTGTTTAATTCTAAATTATTTTAATTAAAGATTCAAATGTATGTAAATATTATGGTGTGTCACTCACACGATTTTCTCTTACCCTGCATTTCAATACTAAGATAGATATTTTGTGCTTTTTAGTTAACATTTCTATAAAAGCGTGTTCTTTAATTTTTTAAAACTATAATATTATTGACATACAAAGCTATAATGTACAACCACTCGCTACGATAATTGGCAAATTTATTAATGAAGTCTAAAGCTAGCTACTGCCGCATTTTTTCAATCATATAATTCGTTCAAAACGTATTAAATAAAACCCCATTTTAACTTAAAAATAAATAAAAAGGTAGAAACAAGTTGCAAAACAATTACACACACATATGTATGTGTGTGTGTATAAATGTTAATTTTTTCGGCATAAAAAGAAATACAGGGTGTTTATAAAGTCCCGCACCCATTTTGATGTTTAATAACTCATAAAATAATAAAGGTAGAAAATAACATTAATAACATAAATGGTTAGATAGACACAAAAAGTTTCATGACCGTTGTCAATGAACTTCCACGTGTGCCCCCTTCGTCACACGGAGAATATCAAGTCGATAGTATCACCATAAAATCTGCGCTTTCTCTTGTGGTGTATGCATTCTCCTTAATATCCGCTCGAATAAAACATCACATACAAAAGTAGTACTACATAGAACAAACTCATTAAAAGTAAACATAAAAATGCAATAGTTGACAAAAACAAAAGAGAGAAAAATGCAATTAATAAGCAGACGATATTTAGAAAAGTACAGATATTTAGACTGGAAAATGAAATTACCTCAAATTAACCACACGCGCAGACGATATTTACAAAAGTAAAGATATTCAAACCTAAAAAGAAAATATATGAGTTATTCCATCAATAAATGCCATAAGTTTGTTTATATCTTCATTATTATATGAGTTATTAAACATCAAAATGGGTCCGGGACTTTATAAACACCCTGTATATTTATTAATCACGTGTAAAACATACAACATTGGATAGACACAAATGTATTCACTCGATCTAAATGTCCGCCAACATCAAGTTTTAGCAATTTGTTTGTTTACTCTCTCCGAATTGTAAAAGAGTTTACATATTTGTAAATCGATTATTAACTACTGGATTAATAAGTAGTACAATAATTCAGTAAAAAAAAAAATTCTCATATTTCCGCAAGAAAAAATATCAAGTTGTTCAAAAGTTAGATTAAAATAAAATAAAATATATTATATGAAATAAAGTATGTTGTGGCCACCACAAGACTTTCTTATATATTTTCCTATACAAATTCACTCAGTAACAATTTAAAAAAAAAAAATATTCTAAGTTTTTTTTTCGTTAAAAGTAAAAAAAATCGGTAACTTTGTTTTAAATTATCACATATTTATAGTTCAACCATTCTTTTTAAAGGTATTGACGAGACCTTTCTAAAGATACCCACCTTGAAAATTTACCCCCCCTCCCCCCGGGAAGCGATGCCCCACATGTACACAATTTTTTTCATAATTAACTACTACTATTATCAATAATTTATATTAATTTTACAATCACAGGTTAAGAATAGCTCTATGTACTATTTATACGAAATTTTGTCCTATACTGCCATGTTAAAAATTTAGAAAAAAAACGATCACAGCGCCACCTATTGAGTGATTGATCCCCATATCTAATCAGCACCAGTTTATGTCAGGGGCCAACTAAATACCATGTTTGGTTAAATTTCGTCAAAAAAAAATCGATAACTTTGTTTTAAATTATCACAGATTTATAAGTTCAACCATTCGTTTTAAAGGTATTGACGAAACCTTTCGAAAGATACCCATCTTGAAAATTTACTCCCTTCGAGGGGAGACTTCCCCCCAAGGGGGTTGGCGAGGCTCCTACAGATACAAAAAAATTTTCCCAGTTGACTATCTCTATTATAAATAATTCTTGCAAATTTCATAATGATTACTAAAAAATAATTCTCTTCATGCACGTTTATACAAAATTTTGTCCTATATCACCATGTTAAAAATTTAGAAAAAGCGGAATGGCAACGCAACCTGTAAGGCAATTTTTACCAAAAGCTGATAGGCATTAATTTATGTCAAGGTGCAACTACATACCAATTTGCATGAAATTCTGTGCAATAGTTCCTGAGATACAGTTGCCACAAAATTTTGTCACAGACAGACATTTTCTAAAAATGGTCAAATCGTGTTCTACAGCTCTCAAAACGTGTAAATCCATCAAAAATCCGAGGTCGAAAATTTTTACGAATCCAATACTTTCCTCTATTGAATATAGAAGAAAGTAATAAAATAAAATAAAATTATTTTTACATACGTACTGAATATTTCTTCTGGCGTCATTTTCCTTAACTGAAACTTTTTGCATATATCGGATGTAAATTATAAACTATTTTTAACACACTCTTATAGTTAACTAAATAAAAGTAAATGAATAAATAAATTTAAATTTAATTTATATTGTTTGCTTTCTATTTGGAGCTGAAAAAAGCAATATTATAGTAATATAAATTTCTAAAAAAAAAAAAAAAAAAAAGAAGAAGAAGAAGAGGAAGAAGAAAGAAAAGAAAAGAAAAAAGATCTCTTGATTTTGTAATCAAATTAATATAGTAATCGTTGTTACATTTATATATTTACTATACATAATACATTTAATTTATATTTAGTTGCACCTACACATACATTAGTGTCTAAGAATTCTTACAAATTCTTATTAGCACAAATCGCCCAATGTTTGGCGCTGCCATACTGCAAATTTTCTCATTTTCGAGAAGACTATATCTCAGCTTTTACTGTATGGAATTTCACAAAACTCGATATGCCAGAGAACAAGAATGCAAAATTATGCTGGTTTAGTTTGGGTGCATATAGGAAGGCAGGTTGCACTGTTATGCTGCAACATTCTCCGTGTACGGACAAGCTATATATCTCAGTTTCAATACCGTACAAATGCATCAAACTTGATATTCGAGATGTCCATTATGAAAAAATTGCGAACTTAAATTGGATATATATCGACTGAGAGCTCTTTACTAGCTTTTGAAAATTTTCATATCACTAAATTTAAGCATCTATTATTTAAAATACATAGGATTACATAGTTGTTAATGTTAACCCGTAGATGGCTCTATTTTATAGAATGCCAAAGAAGAAAATTTTATGATGGCCATAAAATACTAGTTTTATTTTATGGCATTTTTTGAAACGTTCCTTATTAATGACACCAGTTTTTTTTTTTTTTTTTTTTTTTTTTACCAAGCTTTTATTAACTTCTATTCTTGTTTGTCCGGTACAAATCTTGCAATCGGGTTTTAACTAACTTCTCTATTAACTCCTCACTTCTCTAACTTCTCTCATTTGAAATCTTCAGAACAGCTCAGAACCGGATGACAACACAATACTTCGGAGCCCGATTTTCGAATTTTTTATCAGTTTTCTTTTAATTAATTAAAATATGAAAATAAGAACCTCCTAATAGCTTTAAAAATAGTCATTAAAGTTTTAGCTATAATTTAATTGTTGCAAAAAAAAAAAAATACAAGTTCCTTTTCTTTCGACATAAGAATAAATACATTTCATTAAACGTGAACGTTAAAAAATTGTAAAAAGTTAAATTATGAATCTCACAAAACTGACGTCATTATCACTTTAGAAATTTTATACACATTGATAAAATGCTAATGTAGTTCTATAGCTAAGATTCAACAGAAAATTTAAAAACATGGTATATAAAAGTTTTTTATATAATAATAATAATAATTTTTTTTTTTTCAAACTGTACTCATTCTAATAAATTTTCATTAGTTAGTACTATTTTAAAAATCATGATTTCCATTTTGAAACACAATATCTACTCGTTCTAGTAAACTGAAAATTTAGATTAATCTCCTTTCTGAAAGTATAATTTAAATTCTTGAGGTTTTCGTTAAGGCATACCTCCTTTGCCCGTTACGTTTAACGCCTTAACTTTTCTCTAATATAGACAGCTGGATGTAGTCACGAGCTCATCTAACAAGGCAGTTATTGTAATGCAAAATACGTTGGAAAGTTGGGTTCAATTTTAGAACGTTGCACCCACTAGCATAATTACTTATATCTTAACTGAATCTTGTCTTTCACCCTTTTTCTTTTTCTCTTAGGTTCCTTTCTTTAACAAATATTTTCCAAGAATGCGCATTTAGAACTAAATTTTGCGCATTAAAGGATAAAAAAAAAAAAAAGAAATTTTTAAGAGTGCGTTTTTTTTTTTCTTCCCCAAGAATGTTGTGTTAGTGTTTTATTTTATTTTCACTACTAATTTCGAATATATTTTTTAAGTAAGTTTTCTTTTTGGATTTTACCGCGTTTTCATTAACTTCGATTCTTGTTTGTTTGTTTGTTTGTCCGGTACAAATCTTGTAATCTACTTTTAACTAACTTCCCTACTAGCTAGACATTTGAAACTTTCACAGTAGCTCAGAGCCCGGTGACAACACAATACTTCGAAGCCCGATTTTCAAATTTTAGATTAGTTTTCTTTTAATTAATTAAAATATGAAAAAAAGAACCTCCTAATAGCTTTAAAAATAGCCATT
The DNA here is from genome assembly GCA_963930645.1 of Salticus scenicus. Taxonomy (NCBI): domain Eukaryota; kingdom Metazoa; phylum Arthropoda; class Arachnida; order Araneae; family Salticidae; genus Salticus; species Salticus scenicus. Next base: position 101,526,669 of record OZ005660.1, read on the forward strand.
AAAGTATTAGCTATAATTTAATTGTTACCAAAAAAAATTACGAGTTCCTTTTCTTTCGACATAAAAATAAATACATTTAATTAAACGTGAACGTTAAAAAATTGTAAAATGTTAAATTATGCATCTCAGAAAAATCGACGTCATCATCACTTTAGAAATTTTATACACATTGATAAAATGCTAATGTAGTTAGTTCTATAGCTACGATTCAACAGAAAATTTAAAAACATGATATATAAAAGTTTTTTTTTATATAATAATAATAATAATAATAATAATAATAATAATAATTATTATTATTATTATTTCACACTGTACTCATTCTAATAAATTTTCATTAGTTAGTACTATTTTAAAGTCATGATTTCCATTTTGAAACCCTATATCTACTTGTTCTAGTAAAATGAAAATTTAGATTAATCTCCTTTCTGAAAGAATAATTTAAATTCTTGAGGTTTTCGTTAAGGCATACCTCCTTTGCCCGTTACGTTTAACGCCTTAACCCCTCTGTAATAGACAGCTGCATGTTGTCACGAGCTCATCTAATAAGGCAGTTATTGTAATGCAAAATACGTTGGAAAGTCGGGTTCAATTTTAGAACGTTGCACCCACTAGCATAATTACTTATATCTTAACTGAATCTTGTCTCTCACTCTTTTTCTTTTTCTCTTAGGTTCTTTCTTCAACAAATATATTCCAAGAATGCGTATTTAGAACTAAATTTTGCGCACAAAGGATAAAAGCAAAGAATTTTTTGAGAGGGCGTTTTTTTTTTTTTTTTTTTCTTTCGTTTTGCTTTTTTTTTCAAGAATGATGCGCTAATGTTTTATTTTATTTTCACTACTAATTCTGAATATATTTTTTATGACAAGTTTCTACGGTAAATAAAACAAACTTTACTATTCCAAAACAGTGATTCAAAAGTGTGTGTGAATCATTATTCTGTACGTATTTAGTATATGTGTGTATGAAAAACGGAGGAGACACGATAAATAATAATAATAATAATAATAATAATAATAATAATAATAATAATAATGATGATGACTTCATGCAATATGTATGTATATCTCAATAAGTAAGTTTTCGTTTTAGATTTTTATAGTCAAAAAAAAAAAAAAAAAAAAAAAAAGAAAAAAAAGAAAAGAAAAAGAAATAAAGAAAGAAATAAAAGAAATACTCCGAATTTAAATACATCAAGAAAGAAAAAGATAAGAAAAAAAAAAAAAAAAAAAAAAACCTTTAGAGCTATAATGACATCAATTTTACCCTGCAAGCTTAGTTTTACACAAAGTTTTACATCAATTTTAATATTTGCGCGTGAATTTCTTTTCATTTAAAAAAATTTTTAAATCAACTCGTAAACTTTTTTGGCAACAATTAAAAATTAAAATAAATTATGTATTTTTGTCTGAAAAAATGGTCTCTTCAACTTTTTCTATACTGTCTGTTTCGATACTGATTATTATTCATTTTCTTTGGGAAAAAAAAAAAAAAAAAAAAAAAAAAAAAGAGATGAAATTCTGGCAAAAGCAGAATTTAGTTTAGTAGGGAGGACTATTAGTTTTTTTTTTTTTTTTTTTTTTTTCAAAATTATAACATCGCTTTCAAATTATTTAATTATATCTTCGATAAATTTTCGATTTCGATAAATGTCCATCCATCGTAAAACTGACGACAACTTTTTATCTGTAAATTGAGGCTAATAGTCTCCATACTAAAAAAAATCTTTATTAATCTCATTTTCTATTTTTTTTTCTGCATTTTACGATCAATATATTAGTATTTTAAAATACTGTAATTTTAAATATAATAATAAGTGAAAGAATGTATTTATAATCAAAATCCTTAAATAAAATTTAGTAACTATAATTCCCTAAAGCAACTGCGCTTTATCCTCATACCCCTTTCCTCTTCTTTTGAGGAACCTATTAGAGATATTTCCAAACTCTTATGTATAAAACGATTGAACATATTCCTATAAAAACTTAATCCACAAAGAGGTTACAAATAATTTTGAAACAACAACAAAATATATTTTTATCCTTCTGCTTGTTTTTAGGTGTTCACCCCTGAAAACGACAACAGAAAGCATCTGCTTATCAAGTGTTCTTTTCCATTCCAATTGTTTTATTTATCCTCCTCTTTCAAAACTCTGTTTTTTTCCTCCCTGTAGAACAAATGTTATTTTTGTTATTTCGTTTGCGTCTACTAACAATTTTTGTTTCGGCACACGCAGACGAATAAAATCTCGTACTGAATGAGAAGTGTTCCATTGTTCGAAACAAATGTTCTCAAGTCATTCGATGAAGCATTGAACTTTAGTTTTCGCAATAAAAGGAAATTCATATCAGATTTGTTACAACAAATTTTTAGTGGCTGTTTTCCCTGAACAATCTCATTTACAACATGATAAAAACAGTATTAAGCAATGTATTTATAGATAGATTTTGATACAGGTCTTTGAACTTCAGTGCTGTTGCAGTACTAGTTTAGCTCATTAATATATGCACGGTATAATGTATGTTTTGTATGATGAAAAATACCACTCTCAAGATTTTCTCATCATTATGTATCGACGATAGTAAAAGCATTGCATTAAATGTATTTCTGTAATCAGGGCCTGATTAAAGGGGAAGCTCGCTCTTCACACATTATTTATACTTGCACCGTTATTTTTTAACAAATACTTTCCTCCTATAATAAACAGAAAATTTTCATTACAAATTATTTTAAAAGAATTCTGGTGTCTAATAACGGGGAGTAAATTGGATTGTTTTACACCGTTCATTTTTTATAAAAAATATTTCCTTGTCAAAGCGTGGAATTTCTATGACATGAAGTAAAAAATAACTGTAAAAATATTCCGGTATGAGCGAGCTTCCCCCTTAATCAGGCCCTGTCAGTAATATCAGATGGTTCGAATTTTTTTCGTAAAATTGTGCTTTTGCTTGTTAGACAGAAAAAGCAGACATTTAGTTGGACATTTATCGAAATTTATTCGATAAATTTAGTTGGACATTTATCGAAATGTAAAATTTATCGAAAATATAATTCAATAATTTGAAAGCGATGTTATAATTTGAAAAAAAAAAAAAAAAAAAAAACTAATAGTCCTCCGTCCTAAACTAAATTCTGCTTTTGCCATAATTTCATTTAAATCTTTTCTTTTCTTTTCTTTTTTTTTGAAAGAAAAAGAAAAGAAAAGAAAATTATCGAAACAAACACTATCAAAAAAGTTTTTTTTTTAAATAATTTTGAATTAGGAAATAAAAAGTGCGCGTGCAAAATGAAATAAAAATTAGTAAAAAAATGAATTTAATGATTTAATATTTATATAAAACATGATCGCGTGCTGCCTTAAAAAGTAGATGTAAAGTTTAAAGTTTATGTGGTGCGTGTGGCATCTATAAAAATTGTTTTAAGAAATAGAATAGAATAAAGAAAGCAACGATGTTGGTTGTATTTTGTTACATAGTTTGAATTTTATAGAAGTAATATATACCGTAGGAATAATTTCTTATGTTAAAACTATAGGAAATTGTTATGCGAGCACAAGCGATGCTACTTTATTTTTATCTATTTATTTATTTTTTTTCCTAGTTCATACGATATAAATTATTTTATTTCTTTACTTTTATTGATATTATTTAAAGGGAGATACAATTTTAGTAAGCTAGCATTGCTACCAATAAACTTCAATTCAAATAGTTAATAAATAACATAGATCATTTCTGTGATCACAGGTTTATTACAAAAGTGAAACCAGCTGATCACCGCGCAAAAAGAAAAAAAGAAAAAATTATATATATATATATATATATATATATATATATATATATATATATATATATAGGAATTTTTGCATAAAATTTAAATAGTTAACGATGAGAAAACTATTTTTTACTGGTAGCATACACTTCGCCCAGTGGATAAATATTATAAAATCTCAGCACTTTCAATTATTACGATGAACTGAATACAGATTTTTTCTTTCTTTTTCTTTATTTTTTTTTTTTTTTTTTTTTTTTGTAAAAATAGAAAAAAGCTCTCGTTATTGTATGGAAAGCTGTAGCTCTCTGGCAATAAACTAAAAAGTATCAAAACACATATTCCATTTTTTTTTTCCCTTTATTGATTTATTACCTTTTAAGGTACAATGTGAATTTCATAGTTAAATCACTTTGCTCTATGCTTCAAGGTAAGTTTCTAAAAAAATCAACGTAAACTGACAATTTAGAAAAAAATATGTTAAAAAAGAAATTTGTAAAACGTACTGTACACATTTCATTTAACATCAGGGAGTTCATTAAATAATATATTTTTTGGGCGTTTTTCATATATTTTTATTTTTACATTATATTTCATAAGCAGAAACTTCATTAATTAAGACGTTTTAAGAGACTCTTTCAAAAAAAAAAAAAAAAAAAAAAACACTACAGCTTTGAGCAGTTTTTAAAATTAGAGTTAAAAAAAAAATAATAATAATAACTTTCAGAAGATTATTACTTTTTTAAACTAAATACGCAATTCGCCAGGAAGAAAAGTTTTTAAATGATTTTGGATGATATGATCTCTAATTTAGAAAGATCTTTTACAGCAAAAAAATATAAGAATATTTTTTCTTGAGACTTAAAAAGGTGTTTTTGTCAGCAAAGTTTCTTTTTCCTGGATAAAAAGACATTAATAAAAATTAAAGAAAAAATATGTAAAGGTATTTTTAGTATTAACTAAATAAAAATATCTGCTTATCAAATTTGTTCTTCAAACTTTAGATGGTAATTTAACACAAAATTAATCAAAAAATGAATTTTTTTTTTTAATATTATTACGAAAATGTCGACTTTGGTACATGAAGAAGGTTGTTTTTAAAGAAACAGACAGGTTCTAGTCAATGAATGCACTTTGTTCATCGTATATTCTCGATATAAACCAACAAAATTGTCATTTCAAAAAATAGCGAACAGAACCATCTGTCAATCGATATAACCGAACTAATTCAGTGTACAAAATAAGACGATATATACTTTCTGTGAACAGGGCCTGATTAAGGGGGAAGCTCGCTCATACCGGAATATTTTTACAGTTATTTTTTACTTCATGTCATAGAAATTCCACGCTTTGACAAGGAAATATTTTTTATAAAAAATGAACGGTGTAAAACAATCCAATTTACTCCCCGTTATTAGACACCAGAATTCTTTTAAAATAATTTGTAATGAAAATTTTCTGTTTATTATAGGAGGAAAGTATTTGTTAAAAAATAACGGTGCAAGTATAAATAATGTGTGAAGAGCGAGCTTCCCCTTTAATCAGGCCCTGTCTGTGAATGAGAAAAGTTGCAGAATAACAGAGCCAGAACTTAGTTCATATGCACTAAAAAAGAATCCTTGTATTGTTTTATAATATGTATCACACACATGAAGATTGGTGAATAATTACGTTAACGATAAGCTGAAATATAGGCTTATCGTTAATGGGAAACAGTTCAGCACAACAGCGCCATCTGTCACCCGATATGCACTGAAATTGTATCAGCATAATTTTTATAATAGCTAACTCACATATTAAATTTGATGTTGTTATACATAATAGAAGAAGAAATATATCCTGAAAATGACAGCATACCAGCACCAATTATATCGGCCGATATACACCTAAATTAAATTATGTGCATACTCGTATATCATGGTTTATCATAATAGCTATTTCTCAAATTAATTTTGGTATATTTATTTACTACAAAAGCTGAGATAAAGCGTTCCTATAACTGAGAAAATTAACAGGATAGGTGCTCCACTTATAAGGCGATATAGATGTCAAATTCTAATCAACAAAAAAAGTGCAAATATAGCCCTTATACCGCTTCACGGAATCCTAGGTATTTTTTCAGGGGATACTTAGAAACTTACAAAATTTTGTTAACACGCTTACATACACAAAGAGACATTTTATACATTTTGTAAAATCATATGTTCAGAATATTTCATCAAAAACCGGAAGTCGAAAATTTTCCCGAACCCAATACTTCCTTCTTGTGCATATAGATAAAAATAAATAATAATAATAATAAAAATTAAATAATAAAATTAAAAATGGCAACATTTAATAACCATATTTTTCAGAATTTGTATAAGCCGACGCATTTTACAAATTGTTTATCTTTCTAAAAATATTTTTAAATGGTCGCTCTCGCTAGGTTAAACAAGTTGAGAAATCAGTTACGTATTTTCTAATACACTCGCCGGTTTCTTTGAAGAATAACACTGAGAACTTCTTATGCAAGAATTAATAGAATTACAGTTGTTTGTGCTATATTAAAAACAAATTTTCAATGTTAATCTATTTTCACGAATTGGAAAATTACATCTTTTAGACGTCCTATAGAGCTACTTCGCATATTTGTCAAGTATTACAATTTATTACCGGCTTCTTTGAATAATAAAGATTCAAAATTTTCTCGAACGAATTTTAATATGAAAATAAGTAGTTACGTTATTTTTCTCACGAACGTTTTTTGTCTGGTATTCAAATTATTATTTGCTACGGAATCTCAGACGTAATTGTGCGCGCAGTTCGAAAGGTTCTAACAACTCGTAAAGAAAATAAGGAAGTGTTCAAGGATAAAGTTCATAAATATATTTAAGGCATTTGGAATATAAATAAAATAACTGGTTACTTAAATTAATCAATCAAAAATAAATTATCGTAAATTCGAGCGTAAATCTGATTTATCTTAACATCCAAATAAAAATATTCATCAAAAGTTTTGAAAAAGTAGGTTTTTTTTTTTTTTTTCTTCAAATAAATAGTTGTTTGTTTAAATTAACCAATGGCAAAGCAGCTCTCGTCAGTTCGAACCAAAATCAAATTTAACTTCTGATTTTGGACAACAATTTCATGCTTATTTAATAATCTTTACTATTTGTAAGGTAATGTTTAAATTGTTATACATAATTAAAATAATTGGTTGCAAAACTTATTATTAGTGAATTGTTTTTTTAACTATTGAGGCAGTTACAAAATAGAGATATTTGTAGGTTACACCAGTCGCAACTTTAATTAATAAGTCCCTACCTTCCAACCATCTCATTATAAAACATAAAATTTGTAGTACCCACCTTTTTTTTTTACACCAGTCATTTTTTAGAGTAACTTTATTCTCAAATGGTAACACCATTTAGAGAGAATTAATCTAAAAATAAAGTGGTGTGGAAAAAAGTGCGTTTTTTTTTTTCCTCAAGAAGCATTAACAATTTTAAGCTTATTTATGAAATGGTTGGCAGGTATGATAAGTCGCAACTTTAATTTTTAATTAAATGAAATTTTCTCGGTTAATCTGTTTATTTAAATTATCGGTTTACATTTTGTCTGTTTTAACAATTTAATCTTTGACAAAGACAATGTGTTCTCTTAAATATAACCTTTAATTAGTCCCACTTTCATCGGGGTTTCAAATTTAATTCCAGGCCAAAATTTAATAAATTTTAATGTCTTTTGAAACTTTATTTCAGGTTCAGAGATAGTTTTGACTCTACTATTTACGAATAATAATTTTTCCTTTATTTAATTATAAAATTTAAAAAAAAAAAAGCATTATTTGAAGTAGTGGTGTTAAAGTTACGCCAGATTTTTCTCTCTGTAACTTTATTGATCAGCATTTGAATAATCATATAATTTTAAAGAGTAATTGTTCAATTGATCCTTGATTGAATGAATTTTCTGGGCTCATTAATGCTTTAATGATAGTGGACTTTCTTACTTTGAACAGTAACCTTTATATTATAAGAAAGCACCACCTTATTCGATTTATAAATATTTAGTATAAAACTTTGAATAAGCACCAGAAAATATAAGAACTCGCAACAATTGTTTTGGGTCGTGTTTTCTCTCAAACCCGAAACAATTGTTGCAAGTTCTTATATTTTATGGTGCTTATTTAAAGTTTTGTACCAATGAGTAACCTTTATATTTTGACGTTCCTCTAAAATGTTTAGTTGCCCTTTAGTACGAATTTTACTACCACTTTTCGTCAGAAATTTTATTTATTTTTTCTTATTTAATCGTGTAAAACTGCTTCAAATTTTTATAAAATACATCTATTACAAATTAGTGTTAATCTAAAACCGTGATAGTTCATAGCTATGATATAATAGTTAGAGACGGTCTGGGACTCACCTTGAAGACAGGTCTGATGACATGCCATGACAATTTTGATTCAGAAGAGAACCATATATTTATAGAAAGTTATAAATGATAATAATAATTATTATTATTATTATTATTATTTTCACATTTTTATGATCAGCTACATGTCTAATATCCTTTAAAAAAAATATTTTAGCAATTTTGAAAAGAAAATATGTATTAAACATAAAAGGGTTAAAACCTGTCGCACTTTTGTTACACTAACAAGTTTCTTGAAAATGGCAGTTTGTTAAATTTACTTTTCGTCTTGAATGTCGCAGTTAAAAATCTTCCCTGTACCTTAAAACAATCGAAAATGCTTTTAATCTACGGCCGGTTCCTTTGAGTAATAATAATAACTAGTATCGCCCAGTGGTCGAAACTCGACCATCTTTTTTTTGCAAAGCGAGGCAAAGCAAAGTTATTGCCTTATCCTAAACGGAATGCAATTGCAACACAGCTGCGGCAATTGTTTACCGATATTCACTCTAACTGAATCAGCAGAGTTTTACTTAATATAACTATTTCTCTCTGTAGATGTTAGCCTTTTCTGCAATCAGAGAAAATCGCAACGTGAAAACGCCCCTTGTTGTGTGATACAGCCTAGAAGCTAATAGGTACCATGTCAAACCAAGGCCCAACCAAGTATAAAATTATGTTAAATTAATTCGATTGGTTCATAAAATACAGTGTTTGAACAAAAAAAAAAAAAAAAAAAAAAAAAAAAAAAAAGATATTTTTCAAAAATGGTCGAATTGAGTTCGGGAAATTTCAAAACGTGTAACTTTATCGAAAACCGAAAATCTAAAAGTTTTCTGAATCTTATACTTTCTACTTATATATGCAGAGGAAAGAATAATAAATCCACTTGTTACAAAATAAAAATAAGTAGTCAATTTCACTTAATTAAAATGCAAGGAAATCTCAATACGTGTAAATTCATCGAAAACCGGAAATCAAAAGTTTTTATGTATCTTCTACTTGCATCTTCTACCCACAAAAGCTAGCAATAAAGACACTTTTTTAAAAAATAAGTAGCCAATTTCAGTTTATTGAAACGTAAAGAAAGCTCAAAACATGTAAATTCAGCAAAAAACGGAAATCGGAATTTGTTCCGTATCGTCTACTTATACATGCAGCAGTTAGTAACAAATCCATTTTCCTTTTATTTAGTATATTAGTTGAATATTTATTGTTTAAATATCACCCTTTGAAATGAAATGTTTATATTTACACTCGAAACTGGAAGTTTGCCATTTTTTTTTCTGGAGTTTTGTGATTTTAAATTAAAATTTTATCAATTTTACAGAAAAAATAACTCAATCAAACACATGTAGACAGTAACTTATATATAACTTATCCGCGATTGTAATGATCGATAGATGGCGCTTTCTCAACACTGCAGTTGTTAGTAAACATTATAGCCACGTGTTCCATTAGTATTCTTTTTGTTATTCTACTTAATATTCGTAGTATAATTTCTCCACCATTACATTATGGAAAATTGATTGCTTTTGGAAAAAACACTTCAGTTTATTCAAAGTTCGATCGGAAGTAGATTTTTAACTGAAGTTGAACAAATATTAGTTTCAAATCATCTGATTAATTCTTTACTTCCATTAGCCGAAGCAACTGAAATTTTAAATTTGTCATTTGGAAATAAATGGAAGCTCAATTCTGGATTTCTTGATCCTTTGGAGTTACACTGGAGCACACAACAGTATGTGTTATCTTTTTTACCGTATTTATTCATTTTTATTCAATAAATATATGTGAAACTAAATATCGGCAAGCAATGGCGGCTGTATGGAATTCGAATTAAACCATGTTTATTGTAATTTCACCTTAGCCCACCAGAGGGCGAGCATTTCATTACAATCGCGGATACCAAAATATCGGAATTTACTTTCTCTTACCCATAAGGTAGAGAAAGTATTGTTTTTGGCTCAAATTTCCGAACTCGAGATTTTGTTATATTTACACGTTTTGAGGTCCCCTGAATACGAAAATCATGTTTTTAGCAAATGGTCTGTGTGTCTGTGTGTGTGTGTGTCTGTGTGTGTGTCTGTCTGTTATCAGCATATCTCAAAAACAAATTATGGCAGAAAGTTCAAACTTGGTATTCTAAATGTGTATCATATAGGGATGCTACAGTAAGATTTTCGTTAAGATCAAGCAAATGGTTCGTGTACAGGGACAATCAAGAGAATTCTAATACATTACGCCTATGGGGGAAATTGCAGGAAAATAGAGTTTAACGACTATAGACAGCACTAAACCAAATGAAACAAATATATATTTTTTGTAATAGAGACAGTTAGCTGGGAAAATTTTTTTGTGTATGTAGGAGCCTCGCCTCCCCCCCCCCCCCCCCGGGGGGAAGTCCCCCCTCGAGGGGAGTAAATTTTCATGATGGGTATCTTTCAAAAGAGCTCGAAAATACCTTTAAAACGAATGGTTGAACCATCGATCTGCGATAATTTAAAACAAAGTTATCGATTTTTTTTACTTTTAACGAAAAAAAAAACTGAAAAAAAATCATACTTTTTTTTTTTTTTTTTTTTTTTTTTTTATATATATATATATATATATTGAGAATAAAATGGACTTTTTTTTGGATATTTGGTCTTAAAGTACTTCTCTATGGAAATCGTCTGCCTTATCATAAAAGATAATTTTTTAAAATAATAATTTTAATAAATTATTTTTTAAAAAGAGAAATATTTTTTAATAACCGAATTAAATTTATATAAATGTAGGTGCATTAATGAAACGGGGGTTGAGGGGGGCGGTAGCCCCCCCTCACACAGAACTAATTATCATATAAAACTCTTCAGAAGCCTAATATGAATTGTTTAACATAGGTTTACATAACAGTACTCGTTATCTTACCTATTAATCTGCAACCTGTATTTATAGTATTAAATTTCAGGGTAAGAGAAAGTCGTGTGAGTGACACACCAGATTATTTTTTAATAATTTTTTACAAAAAATCCAATGGACGATTAACACAGAAAATCTTTTTCATGGCTCCATGGACAGACAGTGACGTCATCACTTCGCTTGCGTATAGTGATGCTACATTATACAAATTACTGTGTCTATGGTTTTATTTGAACTTTATGAAATTGCCAGATTTAACAACTTTCTACTTTTAGGTATTTTTTAATGTAAAGGAATACGTGTATAAAAGGGAAAAATGGGGGAAAATGCATAAAAAATAAATGTATTTTTAAATACCTTCTTGACATCGTAAGAAAATAATATTTGTATTCGCACCTTCCGGCTAACCATACCTTTCGAATGATACCATTTTCAACCCTCTACTCCCATAATTAATATGTTAAAAAGGGACTACAAATTTTATGCTTGCCTATTAATATATAGATAATTTTAAATATCAAGCAAAAAAATTGATAATTATATTTAAACAAGAATTACTTGAAAAAATTAGCCTCTATTAACATACTATGAATCACACGTTTTAACACATCTCAAGTACATTACTACTTATTTTGATTTCAAAGAAAATTACAAGAAGATGATATTGAAGGTTATTCAGAAATGTTGGAAAACAACTTTAAATGATCTTCAAGACGTCGTTGCAATTATCAGATGAATCTCTTATGAAAATTAAAAAGAAAACAACGTTATTCTGTGAAGCCGTTTTTCAACGGTCACTTTTGTTGAATAATAATTGGATGAATCTCTTGGGATTATTAATATAGTAATGAATAAAAATACAACGTGCTGTGCCATTCCAGTAAGAACGTTTGTTAACGGTCTTTTCATTGAATAAAACGTTGAACAATTGGATGCGTAGTGTGTTAAATATTCTAGATTTAAAGATAAAAATTAAGTATACCCTTCGTAAAGAATTTTAAGCTAATTTCCTTTGAGAAAATTAATCTTGTCTAAAATGTATGAATCATGTTTTTTCAAAGTTGGCTGTACATTCATTATCTTGACCTCTAACTGTATGACTCCCAACGGTAACCTCCAAAAGAAAGAATTTATGCATCATCTAATTGTATAAAGCTTTCATATTATTATACACTGAGAAAAAATTCTGTAACTGACATTTAGAATCTGCATTGTGGCTCTAGAAAAAGTAGTTCCATGTCATCCTTATAAATTCTAGTCCCCTTTGGTAGCGGGTTCTAGAAACCCGTATTAGAATTCTAGAGTGTTTACCTATATTATCGAGAGCAAAATTACTTAAAAATCTTTGCAAATAAATGAGAATACAAGAGGCGGGTTTCAGTAACTATAATTTTGATTTATTACCCAAGTCTAGAAAGTCAAGCGAGAATTTCTCGTAATAAAAAAATTCATAATATTCATAATAATCAGACTATTGTTTCCCCATCTAGAAATGTGTAGAGTAGAAATTCTCGATCATTTCGTCTATTCAATTTATTGGCATGCCTTATGCGCATAGCTCGGAAATCTATATTTCTAGTTAAGGGATTTAGAAAATGGCAACTTATTCATTCTAGATGAAGGCGGTATATATTTTTTTCTCAGTGCATTTATTTTGTTCGTAATTAGGGTTCATGTCAGCTGTAGAAATTTAAAGGTGCAAACTTACAACACAAATAACGATTTAGTAGTCCAAAAATGTAATTTGTAGGCAAAATAAATAAATAAAATAAAATAAATGTTATAATGTAGTGGACAGTGGGACACAATGGTCCACTTTTAAATTTTTATTTGTTTATTTATTTTTAATAAAAACAGTACTTGAAAAAATTAGAAAAGTAGCTTCAACGCCTGTTGTCCTTCCCCATTTTTATTTACTTTTGCTTATTAATTTTTAAAAACGTTTAAAATGTTATATAGCCATAAGTGAAATTTTAGAACATTGTGATCCTGAAAATTTCTGCAAACTGATTATAATATTAATAAGTATAATGCTTTGAATAAACACCATAAAATGCTAGAAGTCGCAACAATTGTTTCGGGTCGAAAAGGAGACACGACCCTTCATCAGGCAAACAAAATAGGCACGAGAACTGCATTCAAAGAGGCAACACACTATTGCAGCACTCATGCCTACTTTGTTCGCCTGACGAAAGGTCGTGTCTTTTTTCAACCCGAAACAATTGTTGCGTCTTCCAGCATTTTATGGTGTTTATTCAAAGTTTTATACTTATTACTTTTAAACGCCAGTTCTGTGGTGCTTTTTATAATGATTATAATATTGTTTGGATATTCGCTTAAAAAAAAAAAAAAAAAAAAAAAAAAAAAAATTAGATTTTACAATTAATCCTCAGATTTAAAGAAAAAAAGGAGAAAAAGAAGAAGAGGAGGAGGAAGGGAAAAAAAATGTTAGAAGAAGCAAAAGGTAATGTACGTAGATTTATTCAGGTTTAATTACGTGCGCCTTTCAAAATACTGAGTAGATTCTTATGATACTTAACAAAATGTCTTTCCACAGAGAAGACATTTCTGGGGTTACCTCTATTAAATTTATATGAATGGCAAGTGCTTGATATCTAATATCCATTTCTTTTGAGCTTTTGGTAATGAGCTCTTAATAAAACTCATTTGAAGAGCATTGGAGTGTTATGAAGGACACAATATCCTCAATCTTAATTTATTTCCCTTCTTTCTATAGGGGAAAAAAAAAGGTTGGGGGGAAATAGCCGTCCAAAGACTGAATTCCTAGAAAGTTTTTATTTCAAATCTTTTTTTAAATCAAATCCGCGTTTAAAACATAAATACAATCAACCTTTTATTAATAATATAATTCAGATATTCAGAATTTGAAATTTTGTTAATTAAAAATGTTTTCTTCAGTAACCCTGTACTTAATTTTTTATATCGTGTACAAAGTATGGCTCATTTTAAAAAAAACTGACACCAATTTATCAACTGTTCTGAATTAAAAACATTGATCCCGAATTTCCTTCCAAACATCTAGAATTTTATCCTTCTGAGGGCCTTGATAGCACAGATGTATATTAGAAATCGCACCTTCGCGCAACTTTATATATATATATATAAAGAGAATTGGTTTCATGAGTTTTTTTCATTTGGTCTTGACAGGTGAGGGGAACGTTGCATGCGTAAAACTAGTTTAACCCTGCAGTGCATGTTGTAAGCCATGCCGCCTGTGTCCATATTAATTTTAATTTCGCTCTGTTTCATTTTTAGTTTTGGTTTAGGTTAAAGAAATTTCTCGTACTCTATTTGGTTTTAGTTTGTTTGTTAATTTCGTTAAGTTTTTGTTGACTTGTTTTATTCTTAAATTTTATGTTTAAATATGAGTTCGATTTTGTTTTTCAATGGAATATTTATATATATATATATATAGATATAGATATATAATCTTTTATAATAATTTTTTCTAATTAAATTAAGAAAAATTTACTTTTCATAAATAATGGCTCCAGCTGTTCCAGAATACAACCTCCTGCAAATGGGCATTTGAGGGTTAAATGGACCGGAACATAAAACCGTGACTTGACGATAAACCTTAAAAGTTATAAAGATATCAGCATTTGAAACCCTAACAAGTACTATGTAAAAATAAAAATCATAAATAATAAAATATTGTATTTTGTATTTTATACACTCCTTCTCATAATTATAAGGACACCTGTTTTTCTATATTAACTAAACTCTGAACACTATTATTTAAACAAATACATATTTAATTAATTTGAATTTCATCAATAGACTATACTTAAAATATTTTATCGTTTTTCTATCTTAAAAAAACTTTAAATATGGTAAAAAGATGATTTTTCAGGTGTTCACAATTATAAGGACAGCTCGAATTTTAGTAATTTTTTTCAGTTATTCTTTAAATTAATATTTTATGGGGTCTCTTTTTAGGGTTAAACAGTCAGACATTCTCTCTGGTACATATATATACATTTGTTTTTAATATTCAGTTTCAATACCATTTCGTATAGTATATATGGTATTCTTAATACATTTAAACTATTTAAAATTGCATTCCACTTGCATGCACATTTCTGATATCATAAGTTAAGGTTTTTTTCAATTTTTAGGCCATGGGAAAGGCAATAATACAGAAGTTTCTTTCTTCAAACTATTTCCTATTGCTCTAAAAGTAGAGCAAAAATGTAAGTCTTGTTGAAAAAAATATTATTACCCCCCAAAATCTAACAAAAATCTGATAATTCCACGCTTAAAATTTGCGAATATTCTCTTGATGTTCATAATAATAGAAAAAATTACTAAATTCATTCTGCCTTCAGTAGAAGCAGCTCCATAAATCCACCTTTAAAATGCCCGATTCATATCTGATTTTAAAAAATCTGCCTTGTCTTTCGCTATCTTCAGACCATGCCAGTAACTGTTAAAACCATTTGGTTAATCAAGAATAAAATGTTTTGCATCCGAAAATGCAACATTTTACCATTTAATATTGTCTTTATTCAAATTTAACACAGACGGTCTTTCCCCCATTAAAGGCTTATTAATTATTACAGGTTTTTTATTCATTTTAACATATTATTAATTATTTTAAACATGCATAAATGTGGACCCTAACCTTTCGTTAAAAATTACGAGCAAATTCAGCAGCAGTCATTATGAGTAGAACAGTAAGAGGAATTATGAGTCTTCGATCTCTGTAAAACAACTCTGATTTTGCATCAGATCTCTTTCCTATCGAACCAGCAGTTCAACGTTTGATCACATTTCCTTCGGCAAATTTAGACCTTCGAATTTAATTAGAAATTCGGCGGATTGAAATTATCCTTCCACTTAAGAAACACATTTATCATACTTCACTACTTGAACGTCCTTTTTTTCGAGGAATTATCAGTAATGTCCGTCCAAGAAAAATTGAAGGCTTATATATGAATTAATCTAGCCCAGTAGTTAACGAATTCGCATGTCAACTGTAATTTATCCGCTAGTAAGTTAAATAAAACGAAAAAATCTGGATTGTCCCTATAATTATGAACATCTAAAAACGTGGAGAAAAGAACATTTTGCATTATTTTTTATTTTGTTTCATATTAAAAAAAAATTATAGCCATTTTTGTTTTTAGAATACTAGATATATTAAGTGCACTTGGTATAATCTTGTTCACAATTATTTTTACATTAGTTATTTCAAAATATAACGTGTCCTTATAAATATGAGAAGGAGTGTATTGTGCCGATTTTAATGTTAATATTTTATTTTATAGCAAAGTGGACCAAATTTAAACTTAGAGTAACCGAGACGCAATTATATTTAGAAATTAAATAATTGTTTGTCAACATTTAATTGGAAAAATTTCTCTTTTTCTCTCTCCCTCTGTGCGTGTGTGTACGTGTGTGTATTTCTCAGTGCTAAAAGACTATTTATTTCAATCTGTAGTAAAACCTGAGTCAGGAATTTTTTCTTAGATCACCATCGCTTTTTTAGATCAATATCGGTTGACTCCATAAATATAGACAATTTGGTTTTTTAGTCGAAAATAATGATTTTTGAAAATTCGTAAGAAAGTACAGAAAAATCCATTATACGCCAAAACACCATGACCACAAACCTAATAACGCGCAGGCCTACTTTTGAAAATAGCTGAAACTGATCTTGGTATTGGTCTTGGTAGATGGCCGGAGAGAGATTGAAGCACATGTTCGAGCAGCATTCACCGAATTACTCAACTTGTGAAATGAATATATAACATGTCTCAAAAATCATAAACTCAGAAATCAACAAACGGTGTTTGATTTCTGCGTGATATTCCAATGTACTCTATCGTATAAAATTCTGGCGAGTTAGGTAGCCAGAACATTAACCAGGGGTGTTTGCGTCCCCGGAAATTGCTAACAGAAATTTTTATTAGTGATATTATTGGTAGTTTTCTAGCAAAGTTTAGCAATTAAATATAACCAAAAGTACAATTTATAATTACTGGTGGGAAAAAATAAATAAATAAATAACCCGGAACGCAAACACCCCTGCATTAACTGTACATAGCATAATTTGAGCTTTGGGGAATGCAGTGTTGTCCTAGTGAAAGACAGTGGCGGATCCAGAACTTGACTTTTTTTTTGGGGGGGGGGGGGGCAAAGATTTTTCAAAGTGTTAATCTAGACCAATAAAAAATTTACAATTGCAAAATTCAATTATGAATGACAGTGTTTTTTTTTTTTTTTTTTTTTTTTGTTTGTTTTTTTTTGGGGGGGGGGCCTTAAATAGAACTCAGAAGTGATGTAAGGGTAAAACTTATTCAAAAAAATTTCGAAATAGTCCACAACCTTCTTACACTATTCTAGTACAACCAACTTTCCACTATATGACCTGCTATACATCAAGAGAGTAAATGTCTGTCTGTAGTGAATTCAGCGAACTCAACCGTTGAAGTCATATTTAAACTTAAAAACTTCTTCACATGCCATAAATTAATGAAAACAAAATGTCTCAAAATAGTAGCATGTATGTTTCACCTGAAGAAGAGAGGCAATGTCCTTTCGAAACCTGTAGTGTTTTCAATAATTTTATTGTGTGGTATCTTGCTTTTGACTCCAATGTAGTAAGTAGCCCGTGTTTTGCACCTGAAGAGGAAAGACCATGTCCTTTCGAAATCAGTAGAGCTTTCATTAATTTATGGTGCGTGAAGAAGTGTTTAAGTTTAAGTATCGATTGTACACAAGTTTTTAGTTTAGTATTATGTTGACGTCATGGACAATAAATAGTATTCATCTGTCTAGATAATTCTCCCGTTGATTCATGGTCTATTCATGGTGTTTTCGGGAACACTGTAGGCATATATGATATGTCGCTTCGCTTCATATGCACAAACAAACGAATATGTGGCATGCTTACGGGCGCCAAAATCTTTGGTGAATTATATGTAATATAATAGGTTCTTTACAACCCTACAGTTTCAAGAGAAACCATCAAATATTTTTTATATATTCGACAAAACGTCAAAATTCAAAAGTGTCCAATAATCTTTGTCTATTTTGTTTATATATCTTGGATTTTAACTATTTTATACATAACTAGAAGGCTTTTCCCGCCTCGCTGGACATTAAACTTAAATGAGTTGTCAAAATCCCATATCTTTATTAATAACCTAAGTTCTCGCTGTGATTGGTAGAGGTTTTCTCGTTCGCAAAGTGAGGAGTCTGGGTCCCCACTGTCTTCGGCACAACTTACCCACTTCTTACTTCCCCACCCTCAGCGATTGCGCTCGAAGTTTTGCAAAATCCCACTAATGGGCATAATGCGTACACTTAATCAATATCCACACACGAAAATTCGCCATTCTAAGATAATTTAAAGCGAATTCAAACTGAAAAACATGTTTTTACACATGTTTATTGCCCTCCGACTCCGAGAAGGGGGGGGGGGGGCGATTTCGAATTTCGTGAAATCCAGTTACAATAAGTGCCGGATGCATACAAACAAAAAGAACTGTATATTGGCTATCTCAATTGTGTAATTAAAGATCTTGGCGAGAAACGTCCGAGCTACTTCGGTGACGAATTTCAAATTTTGCCAAAGGGATCCAATACTAAAGCCGCTCCATATCGAATCTGGGTTGAAAACGGAAAAAGGGTAAAATAAATTAGAAATATCAGACCTATATTTATAAATTTGATACCGAATGAAAGGGGCGACTTTGCTGAATCCAGAGGTGCAAACAGTTTTTCGATGCGACAATTAGATTTTTAAAAAATAACTAAAGTATGAAATTTAAGTGGCAACGGAAAAACGTAAAAAGGGAAAAATAAATTAGAAATATCATACCTATCGTTACAAATTCAGTACCAAATGAAAGAAGTGATTTTTCTGAATCCTGGGGTGTAAACAGTTTTTCGATACGACAATTAGATTTTTTAAAATTAACTAAAGTATGAAACTTAGATGGCAACACTTCATTTCAATCTTTTCATAATTTATAGTGCGAATCGCGCGAATACAAAAGTCTTTAACTTATAAATTTATTTTTATACTTTATTTTTCCATTCAAAGCATTTTAGTGAAAAAATATTTATGGCGCATGCGCAGACGTTTTTTACCCACAATTTAAACACTAATCATAATTTTGAGAATTTCTATAGATATAATTTCAAGTTGGGTGAAGACCTAAGTTTCTGCCAAGCGCCGTTGAATTCCGTCCAGCCGTTCTCGAGTGATGCCCGGACAAACGTGTTTTAGTCTTTTACCCCCTAGGGGGGGGGGAACGGGGGGGAATTTCTGAAAAGTTGATAGATATAATTTTAAGTTGGGTGAAGACCTAAATTCCTGCCAAGCGCCGTTGAATTCCGTCCAGCCGTTCTCAAGTGATGCCCGGACAAAAAAAGCGGCATTCGGACACGATGACACACGCACACACACACACACACACACACAGGCAAAATTTTCTGAAGTCATTTCCGGCTTTCATGGGGTGTAAAACGTGAAGATATCGCAAAATTTTTTGATTCCGACAAATTTACAGACAAAACTCTGATTTTATTAATATAGATTCATAAAACTAGAAATAGAACATATATTTTCTTTTTCTTTTTTGGTATAGCTCATACACTTAGAAAGTATATAAAACCAAACATAAATTATTCCTAAGCAATACATTCCAGTACAACTCAACTCTACTATTAATGATTCTGCCATTGATTTTATAATATGTTTTGTTTAAAAAATTGTTAAAAGGATGGTACCGGCATAATAAATAAATAAATAAATGGATGTGCTATTGCATTTATTCCGAAATAACAAAACCGTCCGAAAACGATTAAAATTCAGTCTGGCTTTAGAGCCATTACATCAATGGCTCTGAAATTACATATTAGGGCATCGGTAAGTACAGTAAGTCCTTTTATTACAGCTGAAACTATTTGTATAATGACCATTAAAGTAGAAAT
This sequence comes from Salticus scenicus, assembly GCA_963930645.1. NCBI lineage: Eukaryota > Metazoa > Arthropoda > Arachnida > Araneae > Salticidae > Salticus > Salticus scenicus. The sequence continues at coordinate 101,546,706 of OZ005660.1, forward strand.
GTCCTTTGTAACTGATCTGACCGTTTTGTTAAAGGAGATCTTTATGGAGAGAGTATTAACGGTTATCCGATCCAATAAAGTGTTATACGTTTCAACGTTTCTGTTTCTTGTTAATTATGACTTGTATTTTAAAGGTACATTTTAGAATTATACGAGGGTTGCTATTTATATTTCTGGCATTGGCAACAGTAAGTGTTGCTAGGCGACCGCAGACGATTTTAATCGAAAGTTTGATATTTTTAAACGTAAATTCAGCAGACGATTTACCATTATAGCTTTATTTGTGTTGTTGACAGTAAATTGAAAAGTTCTTCTCTTTCAAAAAATGAAATTGAATCGTGAAAATTTTCGTGCGATTATTTTTCATAACTTTCGACGTGGATTGTCAAGACAAGAGTGCTTCGATGAACTTAATTCTTTATACAGCGATAAAGCGCCATCCTACAGCACTGTAAAAAATTGGTATAACGAATTTAATCGTGGTCGATGTTCGATCCAGGACGAATCCCGTGCAGGTCGTCCAAAATCCGTTGTTGTGCCAGAAAAGATCGATGCTGTGCGTGAACTGATAAAGCAAGATCGTCATGTGACATACCGTGAGATTGAGGCGTCTTTGGACATTAGTATAACTAGCATCAATAAAATATTGCATGAACATTTGAGCGTAAAAAAAATTGTTCGCGTTGGATCCCGCATAATCTGACAAACGCTCAAAAAAAAGGCTCGTGTCGATTGGTGCAAGGAAATGTTGGAAAAATACGTTCAAGGTACATCAAAGGCTGTGTATAACATCTACACAGGTGACGAATCATGGATCTATGCATATGAGCCGGAAACAAAACAGCAATCAACTATATGGGTCTTCCAAGGCGAGGCAAAACCAACAAAAGTTGTTCGAGAAAGAAGCACATCGAAACAAATGATTGCCTGTTTCTTCGGCATTAACGGTCATGTGGCAACAGTGGCGTTAGAGCAACGCAGGACGGTCAATTCTGAATGGTACACGACCATTTGTTTGCCAGAAGTCATCGGAGAAATTCGAAAAAAGCAGAAGAACAGGCGAATCATTCTTCATCATGACAATGCGAGCTCTCACACATCGACTCAAACAAATGCATTTCTGACTGAGCAAAAGATCGAACTGATGGGTCATCCGCCGTACAGCCCTGATTTGGCACCCAATGACTTCTTCTTATTCCCACACATCAAAAATAAATTACGTGGACAACGATTTTCGACCCCCGAAGAAGCGGTTGATGCATTCAAAACGCATGTTTTGGAGTTACCTCAATCGGACTGGAAAAAGTGCTTTGAAAATTGGTTCAAACGCATGCAAAAGTGTATTGATCATCATGGAGAATATTTTGAAAAACAATAAAACCAATTTCGATCCTACATATTTGTTTTTTCATTATTAGGCCAGAAATATAAATAGCAACCGTATTATTTGTTCCCATTTCTGTGATTCAGTCAGTTTCAAAGGTGATTTAATTTTCTAATTTAATTTTCTAATGAATTTATTACTTATTACTTCCCGTGGTATGTATGACAAGATTGTTATGTATATATACAGGGTGTTTGGAAAATGTCTGTCGAAAATTCGAAAGGAGTTAAAGAGGGTAAATATAAAATGATTTAAGGTACAACGCGTGTACCGAAATGACGAGCGAAGGTTATAGAGGGCGCTGAGTAGGTGCAATCAAAACAAGTGAGCTATGCGAGAAGCTCTCATTTCCCGCTGTGCTTTCATATACTAAGCAGAGTTTTACAAATGCTGAATTAGCAGATACCCATCTGACATCAGAGAAAAAAAAATCCCACTGTTGTTTCGATTGCCCTACACAGCGCCCTCTACCACCGCCACGCGGAGTTTCCGGGCACACATTTTACTGCGAATCTTTTTATATTTCTCCCCTCTAATCCTCTTTAAAGTTTTAGGCATTTTCGTATCATCCTGTATATTATATAATTATATAAAATTTTTCGGGTGTTACTTTCATATTTCTTTTCATCTTTGTGATTGCATAGTATAGTATATATATATATATATATATATATATATATATATATATATATATATTATGTTAAAAAGAAAGAAAGACAAGGAAAAAAGAAGAGCAAAGCGCAAACACGGGTTAGAAAAAAAGCAAGTGATTCCGGAAAATATATAAAGTAAAACACTAATAGAAAAGGACATATATGTTTGAAAAATGTTTATACATTTTTGGTAGTGAATTGTTCAATGATTTTTGATGTAACATAAACATATGAAAAAGTCGAATTAAATAGAAAATTGTGAAACCCATCGTTTGAGACACCCTTTGCTGAGATTTAAAACTAATTTGAATTATCAGAAAACGCCTATCAGATTTCCCATAGTAACCAACTTATATAAGTATACTATGATTATAACATCATTATGTAATTGTAATATTATATTAGTTAGATTATAAACATATCAATATTATGCAGGACGTATCAACCTTGTAGAGAGATTTAAGGATCCCGAGCGAGATCCATCCTTATCCTTTCTTTTCCATTTCAGTTTATTTTCCTTCACACATTATCTTGCATTCTCTGATGGGTGTTACTTGTTTTTTTAAACTTCTGATTGTGCTATTTTTTTCCCATACTTTTTGTTTCCGCTGTTTTTTTTTTTTTTTTTTCTTTTTTTTTTTTTTTTTTACTTTTCATTTTTTACTTTTCATTTTTTCTTTGTTATTCTTTTTCTTCTTCCATTTTTTTTTTTTGTTGTTGTTTTTCTTTCTACAATCAAAACTACGATAGTATTAAAGGTAAAAGTGCGCCTAATATCAAGAATTTGATTCAAGAAACCTTCAAGCACGTAAACCAGATATAAACTCGATATAGAACATTCTGACAGCGTACAATACTACCATTTTCTACGGTAATTTGGTTATGAAAGTAAAAAGTGAATACGCTTAAATTCAAATACTGTTGAACCTCGTTAAAGGGAATCTCGTTAAAGGGAAAATAAATTGTTCATTGTATCAGTAGTTCATGATAGTTTGACGGGGATTGTGGAAATAGATCATGTTATAAGTAATTCACATTAAATGTGTTCACATTAACGAGGTTCGACTACATATAGGGGAACGTCTCCGGTTGTGGGTACAGTTTTGATTTTGACTTATAATTTTTGATAGAGTAAATATTAGGCAAACATATGAAAACCAATGGATATCTAGAATCCTTAGCTAACGTTTGATAATGTAACTTATCGATTCCATCAACTAGAAAAAAATTACTATCAACTTTATGAATTGGTTATTTTTTGCCCCCCCCCTCCCCCCCCCCCAAAAAAAAAAAAAAAAAAAATGTGTGCCTATTGTGGGCACACTTGAAAAGTACGCTAAAAATGGGAATATAATAAGAAAAATTACCCTAAATACAGAAAACAACAAAATTTTTCATTTTGTTGTTTTCTGGCCAAAAACAACAAAAACAACAAATTTTCATTTTGTTGTTTTTGTTGTTTTTGGCCATTGATTCAATGGCCAAACAACAACAGAAACAGGCATTTTCCCAATTTTATTCGTCATCTTCTTCGTCAAGCAAATCAGAAATGCAATACTTGCAAGTTAAATAATTTGCAGGTATATTGGCACACTTCAAATGCACCAGACGATCACACTCGTTGCTTTTGATTTGATTGAGTTGGCTCCTGTTAGGCATGGTAGCAGATGCTCCAAGAAAATGATCCAGAAGCAGGATCATCATCAGATTGTGGATGTTTTTTTTTTTAGCGTGCTTTGCTGGCAGTTTCAGTTTGACTGGTGGAGTTGCCGTACTTTTTTCAGACTTCTTCAGGAGGGACTCAGATGCTGAGAGGAAGTTCGTACTATCGGGCAGTCGATTTTATGGCTTTCTTATCCACTAAGCAATCCTAAGTTACTTTAACCAGCACGTTAAAATCTATTCCTTTTGGATCGGTTGACTTTTCCGAGGTTGGCATAGCTAAAAGTGCCTAAATTACATTAAAAAAAAAAAAAAAATAAATAAATAAATAAATAAAAATAAATAAAAAATGTTATGTTGACATAAACGACCGTATTTGACAATTTGTAAGTCAAACACTTGCTTTAAATGAAAAAAAGAAGTGTGCTCACAACCGGTTGCATGAAGGTGCCCACAACTGGGAATAGCAGCCATTTTTATAATGGTTAGAAAAAGCAATTTTCGGTCCACATTTTGGTTGAATTCGATATTGCATAAAAAAATATAATGAATATACTGCATGAATATACATTACACTTACATTTTTGAATTAATTCACTTCGATTAATCGCATTCTGAAAATATTCACAAATTACTTTTGTGTTGCTTTTCTTCAGTTTTTTTTTTTTTTTTTTTCCCCCGATGTTTGCATTTACTAAGCAAATCACTATGTTTGCTTTCTGTTAAAAGATACGGTGGGGTGCCCATAACAGGAGACATTCCCCTATCTGGAGCGCAAAAAATGAAATTATTATTATTATTTATTTATTTATTTATTTATTTATTTATTAGGACTGAGGACTATCAGTCTCAATCTGGGATTTTTGCGGTGTCATTTTTCGATAGTTGGACATTTATCGAAATCTAAAATTTATCGAAAATATAATTGAATAATTTGAAAGCGATGTTATAATTTGAAAAAAAAAAAAAAAAAAAAAAAAAAAAGAAAAAGAAAGAAAGAAAGAAAAACACTAATAGTCCTCCGTCCTAAACTAAATTCTGGTTTTGCCAGAATTTCATCAAAATCATTTTTTTTTTCTTTTTTAAGAAATAGAAAAGAAAATTTATAATAATCAGTATCGTTACAAACGATATCGAAAATGTTTTTTTTTTTTTTTTTTTTAAAATAATTTTGAATTAGGAAATAAAAAGTGCGCGAGCAATATGAAATATAAATAAGTAAAAAAAAATGAATTTAACGGTTTAATTTTTATACAAAGCATGATCGCGTGCTATCTTAAAAAGTAGATGTAAAATTTAAAGTGTAATTTTTTTGGCAACAATTATAAATTAAAATAAATAATTTAATGAAAGTTTAGAAGTTAGAATTTCTAATTTTATTTATTTATTTATTTATTAAAAAAAAAAAAAAAAAAAAAAAAAAACTTTACATTTGTAATGCTAATTTCGTGGGAATTGTTCTATCTTCTTTGCACCGGATCTGGCAAACATGCTACATCGTTTTCTTACCCCGTGGTTTTTTCCCCACCAGTTGTTCTTGGAACAATAATCATATTAAAAAGCGCGATATTAAATTTCTTTTTCCATATCCTGTTTTTCTGAGAACAAAAGTCTCGAATAAATGTACGTTTATTTGCTATTATATTCCATATTTATAACTTCTATTAATAGAATCAAATGATTAGAAAAAAGAGGCTTAAGTAAAAAGAATTTTTTAGAAAGATGATCTTTCATGTTCAGTTTTAATTTTACTGAATTTAATTTGATACCAGAGTCTTATTTTTTAACCAGACTTATTAGGCAAAATTTAAGGTTGTCTACAGCAAATGGTGGCGATTTTTTTTTTTTTTTTTTTTTTTTTTTTGTCTGAAAGAAATATGTCTCTGATCCTAGGAAATAAGACAGTATATTTTTACAGATTAAATTATCTCTCTACATAGAATTTTGATTAAACTTGTGTTTAATTAAAAAAAAAAAAAGAAAAGAAAAGAAAAAGTACTTAAAATTCTGCCCGAAACAAAATTTACTTTTCACCATTTAAAAAAATCGAAATTTGTATGATTTTGTCATGACGAAAGTCACCACAAAATCATGACAAATTGCTCCTATGTTAACTCTTTTTGTTTTAGATTTATCTGAATTTTACACCCGAATTTTACACTTGAATTTATTTATTTATTTATTTTTGATAATTGTTTTTGATAAATTAAATATAAATATAAAATTATAGCATAGTAATGCCATCTGTTAGCAAATTTTATAAACAAATTCTATTAACTTCAATGTTGCACGTAGTAAAAATCCATAAATTCTTCTTCCAAAGCTTGATATGGAAATAACAAAGTATTACAAAATTTTTACAACTAGGCCTTTACTTAAAAAAAAAAAAAAAAAAAAAAAAAAAAAAAGTTTATAATTTTTGAAATTATTTAAAGAATTTTTTTAACTAATAAAGTAATTTTGAAATTAATAAAATAATTTTGAAATTACTTATAAATACACAAATTATATATTTTTATAAAGTCTATCAAAACTTTTAGAAATAAATAAACATATATAACCTGATTTTGAAAATGAGATCAAGTAACTAAACTGTAGATTTTTAAATTCTTTCAAAACCGTCAAAACCTAGAAGTATATGAAAATCTATATAGTACTAAAATTGAGGTTAAATGCATAAATTGTATTTTAAAAAAAAGTCCTTCAAAATTTTAAGTGTGTATAAAATATGTATTTCATTTCAAATTGAATTTCATACACAAACTAACCAATTTCAGAAAAAGTTGCGAAATATTTATCTGCAGTAGTATAGATTACAGTCTTAAACGTTTTATTTAAAAAAAGAAAAAAAAGTGTATCTTTTCGATGATTAAACTTTCTGTAATATAATTTTAATTTTTTTATTTATTGGAAGATAACCTAAAGCCTAAAAATTATCATGTAACAGCGAAACTTATCGGCCGATATGCACCTATGTTTAATTAATATTATTTTTAATATATATATATATATATATATATATATATATAATACCATCTCATGTATTAGGTTTGGTGCACATGTATAGACAAAAAATCTGAAATATAGCTTTCATGTAAATAGGGAACATTTTAACATAATAGCACCTTCTATTGAGCAATATACAACTAACTTTATTCGGAGTATCTTCGTGCAATAGCTGTCTTATATCAAGTTTATTGCCTTACACACTATAGAAACTAAGACACAGCTTTCTCGTGAATGGGAAAAATTACAGAATAGCCGCGCCACGTGTTATACGATATGCACACAAACTAAACCAACTTATATTTTCATAACAGGCATTTCGCATATAAATTTGGTATACTTATACACAATACAGTTTCACATGTACAATAAAGTCTCGTACAACGTGGTGGCAGAGATGACAAATAAATAAAACAGTTTTATTTTTTAACACCACTAAATTTTTGGAGTACCAACCTATTGGTTCATACACTCGATTTAGTTTTTATATAAAGCAGTTGCTTTGATATAAAGTTAGAGGTGTTAAAAAAGTAAAATTGTAATATTCATGAGGCAAACTTGCACCCGCGTTGTACGAGACTTTGGTGTACTAATCTTCTCGCAACTGAGAGTAACAGCAGCATATATATAGCAATACTTGTTGGACAATAAATGCCAAAATCTCATCGGCACCAATTTACATCAATGTCTGTTGTCACACAATTCCGCTTATTCTTTCGTAACATAGAGCACCCATAAAATTTTACTAAGACACAGACGCTCATCCAGACAGACATTTTAAATAAACGGTAAAATAATTTTCAGTACATCTGAAAATGTTTTAATCCATTGAAAACCGAAATTATAAACATTTTCACGAACAATTTTTTTTTTTTTTTTTTCTTTTTCTTTTTACATTCACTTACCCATAGGGTCGAGAAAGTATTGTTTTAGGGTCAAATTTTCAAACGTGAGTTTTTGTTATATTTACATGTTCTGAGGTCCCCTGAATACGAAAATCATGTTTTTAGCGAATGGTCTGTGTGTCTGTCTGTCTGTGTGGATGTCTGTGTGTCTGTTATCAGCATATCTCAAGAACAAATAGTAGCAGAAATTCCAAACTCGGTATTCTAAATGTGTATCATATAGGGATGCTACAGGAAGCTTTTCGTTGAGATGAAGCAAATGGTTCGTGTACAGGGAGATTCAAAAGTATTCAAATACATTACGTCTACGGGGAAATTGCAGGTAAGTAGAGTTTAACATCTATAGACTGCACTAAACCAAATTAAACGAATATATATTTTGTGTAATAGAGATAGTCAACTGGGAAAAAAATTTGTGTATGTAGGAGCACCCCCCCCCCCCCCACGTCGACGGGAGTAAATTTTCATGATGGGTATCTTTCAAAAGAGCTCTCCAATACCTTTAAAACGAATGGTTGAACCATCGATCTGCGATAATTTAATATAAAGTTATCGTTTTTTTTTCATTTTTAACAAAAAAAAAAAAAAAAAAATGTAATATCGAGAATAAATTTAACTTTTATTTTTTATTTTTTTATTTAGTGTTATACTACTTTTCTAATAGAGAAATCATCTGAATTATCATAAAAGATAATTTTTTTAAATAATAATTTTAATAATTTTTTTTTTTTTAAACAAACATTTTTAATAAATTATTTTTTTCTGTGTGAGGGGGGCTACCGCCCCCCTCACACAGAACTAATTATCATATAAAACTCTTACGAAGCCAAATTTGAATTGTTTAACGCAGGTTTACATAACAGTACTCGTTATCTTACCTCTCAATCTGCAACCTGTATTTATAGTACTAAATTTCAGGGTAAGAGAAAGTCGTGGGAGTGACACACCAGATTGTTTATCTTGTATATAGCCGAAAGTAAAAACGATTTTTGATCAAAAAAGAACATTCAACAAAAAAAAAAAAAAAAAAAAAAAAAAAAATTGATATCAAAAACGCTGTAATGATTTTTAGAAGGAATATAGTATTTTAGTATATTCCACTTCAAAAATGATGCAATTTTTGTATTGAAATGGTTCATTTATTCTACATAAAAACGAAATGAAACGTAAAATCAAAAAATTGCAGCTGATTTTATACTTTAATAGCTATTCGAGAGCTTAAATGAATCGAACAAAAACGGTAATTTATCGCTGTGTAGCGAATTTTATGCAATTTCAAGTATTCTAGAAAAAAGTACTCGCTTAGAAAACAGGGATGAATAGAGAACAGGGTGAGTCAAAAGGAAAAAAAATGATAATAATAATAAAAAAAAGTATTAGTTCTAGTGATCTGGCAATGTTACAAAGGAAGCTTCCGATCGAATAATATGCAAATAGGATATGACGCATGCGCAGGGGGTTAGAATGGGGTGCGATTCACGTTTTGTTCAAGGGTTCGTTTGATTTCATTTTAAAGGCCTTTTTTTTTTTTTTTAGTTGAAATATATTCTCACTAAGCAAAGTATGAAGCACACTTTAGACAAGTGTACTTGGCATTGGAAATATGTGAAAGTTTCCATTGTTAACAGTACTTATACATAACAGCATGTGCTTTACGGATAAGTAAAGTTCAGATGTTAGAAGTACAGTTTTTATCTTTTTTTTTTTTTTTTTTTTTTTTTTTAATTCAACTGTTTGTGAAAGATCACTATTTTTCATTTTTCTATGTTATGTGTTACTGTGCATTCGAAAAATGTAAAAGTTTCCATTTTAATCTATACTTATCTATATCTGACACATATATATCGCACCCTGGCAAGAAATGTGACACAACCCAAAAAATGACGACTTTGAATTTATGTAATTAAATAATTATAAGATAAAAAACTTTTTATGTACCATGTTTTTAAATTTTCTGTTGAATCATTGCTATAGAACTACATTAGCACCTTATCAATGAGTAAAAAATTCGTCAATTTTTGTGAGATTCATAATTTAACTTTTTACTATTTTTTAACGTTCGGGTTTAATTAAATGTATTTATTTTTATGTCGAAAGAAAATGAACTCGTGATTTTTTTTTTTTTTTTTTTTTTTTTGGCAACAATTAAATCATAGCTAATATTTTAATGGCTATTTTTAAACCTGTTAGGATGTTGTTATTTTCATATTTTAATTAATTAAAAGAAAACTAATCAAAAATTCGAAAATCGTGCTTCGAAGTAGTGTGTTGTCATCGGGTTCTGAGCTATTCTGAAAGTTTCAAACGTCTAGCTACTCGGGAAGTTAGTTAAAAACCGATTGCAAGATTTGTATCGGACAAACAAACTAACAAACAAACAAGCAAGAATGGAAGTTATAATAATATTATAGTTTTAAAAAATTAAAGAACACGCTTTTATAGAAATGTGAACTAAAAAGCACAAAATATCTATCTTAGTATTAAAATGCAGGGTAAGAGAAAATCGTGTGAGTGACACACCATAATATTTACATATATTTAAATCTTTAATTAAAATAATTTAGAATTAAACAAAAACCATTTTTAAAAAATCTCCCCTGTCTGGGAACGAACGCTAGACCTTTAGGTTCGTAGCGCTAAGCTATACCTCAACACCACGTCGTTCACGTAGGAAAAGTCTTTTTTTACTATATAGATTTTTTGTTTGCTTCCAGAGTGGATACAAACATACATACATACATACAGGTGAAGCTAACAAAAGCGTGTTAAAAACATGGTAAAATTGGTATGAAGTACCAAAACGTAAAAAAAAAAAAAAATTACATCTTTTTCAGGTTTCACTATTCTTGCCTGAGCGCGATACATAAAATAGCATTAGCTTTATAGATAAACAAAATTAAGCTGTGAAACATGCGAATTTTATAAATTTTGAGAATAAATTATTTTTGAGAACATCAGTTTTCATGAATCAACACATAATTTAAGTAGGTTAATATATCAACCGCTTCTATAATATATTCTTTTCACAGTTGTTTTATGAGCAAAATAATGCGAGACATTCGAAAATAACCTGTTAGTTGAATTAACGTAGGCGTTAGGTGTGATAAATTTTTTGTCTGTTTACCTAAATGTAGGTGTTGAAAACGGCACGTGTTTCCTTTCACTACTTGAAGTTTATTTTGTTGAAGCCTAAACATTGTATAAATTATGATTATTTTGTTGATTTCTCTCTTAACGTATTAATTATGTAAGTTTCAAAATGTGTATTTCCTTTTCCTCTCTGAATATTTAAAATTTGACAGAAACTTTAGTTTGAAGTACAAACGACTGAATATTTTAGAAATCTTCAAATTTTAACTTTTGACATTCTAAATAATAATGATAATAACATTATTGAAGTCAAATAATACGAAAAAAAAAAGAAAAAAGAAAAAAAAAGAAACATAAATTTGCTATTGAAAATGTATGGATTTTATACTTTTGTAATAATGTACGCAGTCTATTAGTGTATTAACGTTCACACTGTTTTCTTATTGTATTTCATTCTTCATATATAGTCAGTAACAAAAGTGTCCGAACACTAGCAAAAATTCCTATGTAAAAAAAATACACTTCATACGGTTTTGTTAAATAAATCCTTGTCGAATCATATTCTTAGTCAGTCTAAGAACAGGATTCGACAAGGATTTATTTAACAAAAACGAATGATGTGTACTTTTTTTACATAGGAATTGTTGCTAGTGCTCGGACAATTTTGTTACCGACTGTACATGTAAAAGTTTCCTAGAACATTTAATGAAAGCTGGTTAAAAATCTCACATCAAATCTAAAAGTTTATATAAAAACGTTTGCACTTTAATTAAAAGCAAAAAAACTTTAGCTCTTTCAACGAAAACTTCTTTCAAAATATGCCAAAAGTTCTGTATGGTATAATTATAGTGTATTCAAACGAGAAATTTTCAAATCAAATTCTTTATACACCTAGTTTAACAGTCACTTTCATTTAATTATATATGTCTACATGTCGGACAGTATCAAGCCCGACTGACCTTTTTGAAGAGTTCAGATAAAAAAAAGACGAAATTGATTCATTCAACCATTCATTTAGTTTGGAACTTTCTGGTTTATCTGGTCGTCTATCACAGCGTTACGTCTAATATGTAAAATGCATATTTCATTTTCGACAAGTATATCAATATAGTTTTTTCTTTCACAGTTTGGCAGGGCATTTTATTTATCCATAAATTTTCAATAGTATGTATTATTAAATAATACCGCCAATATTAATTAGTTTCTGAGAAACTTTTATTTTAAGCCCTAAAGGCCAACCTATTCGCTGTTATATCTACTTCTGTAATTTTTAAATTAATTTATTTATTTCGTTTATTTATTCGTCGTGTTAATTTTTCTTTGATTTGATATAAAAATAAGATTTAAGCTAAAAATAGACCAAATTTTTCAAAAAAAAAAAAAAAAAAAAAGTTACTCAGCGAAGGAAAAAAATAACTTATTCAAAACTTAGAAATTTTTATCGATAAGTTTCTTCTTTGTCTGGCATTTTCATTTGATTGTGTTGCTGAAATTTCGCAATATATTTTTATCTATATATTTTTTATTGTCAAGTTTCTTCACTGTTTGGCATTTTCATTAGAGTATATTGTTAACAGTTCTCAAAAGTTGTAAAACATTTTTACCTACATCTTTTTTTATTGTTCACTTTCTTCTTTGGCATTTTCGTTCGATTGTGTTGCTGAAATTTCGCAATAAATTTTTATCTACATATTTTTTATCGCTAAGTTTCTTCATTGTTTGGCATTTTCATTCGAGAGTATTGTTGTAAATTCTCAATACAGTTGTAAAATATTTTTATCTACATCCAGTTTCTTTTATAAGAATTGCCAACATTCTTACAAAGTAGGGTAGACCAGGGTTAGTCAGACATAGAGGTACTTTGTCCCAGTCGAAATATTTTTAAAACTTTTTATCAGATGACGTTTTCACTCCAACCAAGTATGTTTTGTTTCGTTTCCCTTTTTCCACATCAGTGTCAATGAAGAAAAAGCATCTATTAAAAAAATTAGAGGGAAATTTCAAAACGTTGGTAATGCAAGTAAATTTTCTCATCTTCAAATAATATGTATTTATTATTATTATTATTATTTTATATGTTTGTAAGTTATATTTTAGATTTTTATGGATTATCCCCAGAAAGATAATTGCACATAGTTACTGTGGGGTAAGTTTGTTTATTGAAATGCTTTCAAAATAATTCATATTACAATCATGAAAAGCAAAATTGACGATTTGGGGCTACTTGGCCATTTTCGCAAGCAGCACGTTCGCCCGACGGGCCAACATACCTTGTAGGAACGCCAAAACAAAATGGTAAAGGTGGAGGTCACCAAAATTAATTTTTTTACACATTGGAAAAAGCAGAATTTGACTCCGGGGTTGGGGAATGATTGGAATTTTGATAACTTTAAAATTAGTGTAACTTGCAATTATTCGAATAAGCCTTTTTTTTTTTTTTTTTTCTGTCATAATTTTGTTTTAAATCCCTTACATTAAATCAACGGTTCTTAATATTTATCATGTTCTTAAGAGGGGACAATACCTAATCTCGCCGGCAGCCTTCGCCCATGTTATTCTATGGGAAAATTTGTTGCTAGAATTACACATTACCTAATGAATATTTTTTAATTGTGTTTTCGCAGTCATAAAATTCATAACCGTTAAATGAGTATTCATTTTTTTAAATTTTTACATTTTAATTTTGAGTTCAAAAATGCAATTTTTCACAAAATGCATTTTTCTCATTTTCTAATCGCAAAATGAAATACTAAAAATTAAAAAAAAATCAATTTTTGGAAAACAAGTACTAATTGAACGCTTATGAATTTTCTAAATGTGAAGACAGAATTGAAAAATATTCATTAGGTAATGAGTAATTATGTAAACAAATTTTCCCATAGAATAACATGGGCGAAGGCTGCCGGCGAAATTAGGTATTGTCCGCTCTTAAATGTTTAATGTTATTGTAAAATGAAAATATTTCAAATAAAATTAATTTTAAAATATGTGTTTTAAAATTAAATACAACTGACATATTATAATGTAGCAACGCGAAACTTATTTTCTTTCAAAGAAACCAGTTTAGAAATGTTTCATGATTTCGTTTACGAATAATAATAATAATAATAATAATAATAATAGAGTCATCAACAGTCGATCTTATTCATGTTTTGCAAAACAGTAATTTTTCTCGGACTTTTTATTTTATTTTAGGAGGATGTTTCTTATTAACTTCGATTCTTGTTTGTTTGGTTGTTTCTCCGGTACAAATCTTGCAATCGATTTTTAACTAACTTTCCTAGACATTCGAAACTTTCAGAATAGCTCAGAAATCGCAAATCGGTGACAACACAGTACTTCGAAACTCGATTTTCGAATTTTTGATTAGTTTTCTTTTAATTAATTAAAATATGAAAATAACAACCTCCTAATAGCTATAAAAAAAAATAGCCATTAAAATATTAGCTATAATTTAATTGTTGCCAAAAAAAAAAAAAAAAAAAAAAAAAATAAAAAATACGAGTTCATTTTCTTTCGATATTAAAATAAATACATTTAATTAAACGTGAACGTTAAAAAATTGTAAAAAGTTAAATTATGCATCTCACAAAAATTGACGTCATTATCACTTTAAAAATTTTATACGTATTGATAAAGTGCACTTTATCAATAACTTCAGCTATGATTCAACAGAAAATTTAAAAACATGGTTTATAAAATGTTTTTTATCTTATAATTATATATATATATATATATATATATACAGTCGGTAACAAAAGTGTCCGAACACTAGCAAAAATTCCTATGTAAAAAATGTACACTTCGTAAGGTTTTATTAAATAAATCCTTGTCGAATCCTGTTCTTAGTCAGTCTAAGAACATAATTCGATAAGGATTTATTTAACAAAACCGTATGAAGTGTACTTTTTTTGCATAGGAATTTTTGCTAGTGTTTGGACACTTTTGTTACCGACTGTATATATATATAAAGAAATAAGCGTAATTTTACTTTTTTATAAATAGAAAACAAAGCCATAAAAAAAAAAAAATACTTTTTCGGGATATTATGCATGTAAAAAATTATTTACAAACATATCACAGCTTCAGAAAACTTATGACACTCTCTTTTTTGTAATTGCACAGCGAATAAGAAAATATTAAACAATTTTTACTTTCTCTTACCCATACACTTAGTAGAAAAAGTATTATTTTGGAGGACGAATTTAAAAAAAAATTTAGTTTTTTTGCTACATTTACAAGTTTTGATGTTCCCTGAATCCAAAAATTAGATTTGAATTATTTTTAATTTAAATTTATAAACAATGCTTGTTTTTTCTCAACTCTTAATCTTCAATTTGTCTTTATTTTTTTTTAAATTCAGGTTAAGAGAAAGTCCTGTGAGTGCCACACCAATTTTTTTTTTTTACCTTTTGTTAAAAACTTTAACTTTTGCAAAGTTTTTTTTTTTTTTTTGCAAGCCGCATAATGCATATAAAGAATCTTTCGATATTTTTTTAAGTTGTGAATTTTTTACGAATGCATTGATTACCACGTACATATAAAAACAATAAAAATTAAAAATGTATGGATGTAAAAGTTAAAATTGTATGATACTTACCGAGATTTTTTGCTTATTTCTATTATCACTTGTATCCGGAATAATCCAGACGACCACAAGTTTTCTTTTCTTTCTTTTTCTTTTCTTTTCTTTTCTTTTAAATTATTATTATTATGAGAAAATATTTTATGCTCATATAAAGATACTGCAGACACCCGAACATCAATTCGTTTTTATCTCATCGATAATTTTAAAGTTAAAATGGGGTTTTTATTTAATGTCATTTGAACCAATTATCCGATTGAACTAAAAAATACAGTGTCAGCTAGATTTTGCCATGATTAATAAGTGTACCAATTTTTGATAAAATCTGATAATCCGGATAAATATCAAGATAGATACAATAAAAACTTCCAGCTTTATACATTTTAAATAAAAACAAAAATTTTTGTACGTTCTTTCAAAGTGATAAGCAAAAATTGGTAATGGCGCTGTTTGAAAGAAATACATAGTACGACTTGCCGTACTATGTAAATGGGTATTATGTAATCTCTGTAAATGGGCCAATGAATTTTGCATGTTTAATTTAGTATTAGTATCAGTGAAGGAATCTTCCAAAATTATGCAACCCACGGTTATAATTTTATTATCTTTATCTCAATACTTTGTTACGATTATAATGTAAGCCTTTCCGTTATTTTATTACTTTTTTTATTATTATTATTATTTTATTCAGTTTAAATCCGGTATGAAAACCATGAATAAAATTTTATTTTCTTTATTTCAGATTCATTTCGGGAAAATCTGGCTTTTATAATTAAGCGGTGATAATTCCGTAGCTAATTTTATAGCAGTTTACTACCGTTTGCCCAAACCGTAACACACAAAATCTTTCTTTTATTATACTTAGGTATATCATGCATAATGAAGAATATTTCTATTTGAATAAATTAAAGTAAAAACAGACAATAGTGCGATACATAAATTTAATAACATCATTTCAAAATTTGTATCAGTAGATGATTTTTTTGCATTTACGTATTTCAAACAGTATAAAAACGAAGATTTATTCTAAATGTTGAATTTAATTATATATATATATATATATTATTGTATCTTATTGGTTCTTAATCTAACTCGCAACATTTTGTGTCAGTCTTTCCTCTACGTTAAATTCAGTTCTATATTTTTGTGCGTTGTTATTGTTTTAGTTCTATTAATTGCTGAATTTTAAGATTAAATTTTATTACGTTATCTATCATTTATATATATATATATATATATATATTATTTATTTATTTATTTATTTATTTTCATGCCACTTGCAGGCTTTGTTTGACATGCTACTCAGAATAATAAAATGAATTCAAATAACAATAATAATAATAGTAATAAAATCACTATTTCTATACATAAAAAATTCATATTTAAAAACTAAAGAAAAAAAATTTCTTTTGAAAGCATTCAAAGTTTAATCGGGAAATTACATATAATTCGAATTTAAGATTTCTCTAATTTACTCCGATGCTCCTGGCAGTATTTTGCCGCCTATCCGCATCGTGCAGTTGGCGCTGTTGTAAGCAAACATTTTTTATCATTATGTTATGCCACTAATCTTGTATACTAGCTTGGGATCTTAAGTTGACATCTTTGCAACTAACTGAATAATTTAATTTAAATCATCAACTCGATATTCTTTGGTTATTTTGCATCTTCTCGCACCTTCCATATCTTTCTGCTTTTAGTCCAAATTATACCTCTGGGGGTCACCGAAGCAGAGGAGCCGTCCCCTCCGTGAAGGATCAAAATTGTGATGGCATGTACCAGGACCATCATTAGGGGGTGCGTCCTAGACCGTCACCAATAACCCTTTGTGCAGTACTAGTGCAACTCTAACCCAATCATTCAACCAACCTTTCTGCTTTTAGCAGTTCGTAAGGAAATAACCGGATATATATACAATGGGATTTAAATCATATGATTATAAACTAAAAATATATATTAATTTTATTAAAATTATATATAAGCACAGAATATATATATATATATTAAAATGAATGTTTTTTGAATTCAACTACCTGTCAAATTAAATTACTGTAATCTCTCCGCAGTGGAAAGTGCTTTAAAACATAACAGTTTCACATGCTATAAACCTTATAAGAAAAAAAATGTAAATGCAAAAAAAACCAGTCAGAAATAACAAAAAAAAAAAAAAAAAAAAAAAGGGGGAGGGAAAACCCAAGAGAATCCTGGCACGACATGGGGATATTAGGGTGGCTTTAGAAAACCCTAATCTGACACTGAATGAGTCACGGAAGAAATGATTACAGGTGTTTGGCGAAGTTGTCAGAATGACTAGTCATCCTACGTGGTCGAGAAGTCACAGGTGGCTTAGCCATAAACAGAGGTCATTACGAATATAAATGGATGTTCATTTGTTGTTGAAGGTCGAATTATTTATGAAAGAGAATTTTTATTATTGGATTATTAACCTGTTGAATGCGGGATGGTTTTAGGATCAACATTCTAGGTTAAAATTTTGTTAATAGTTGAAATTTCAACCAACTAATTAAATTATTAACGAAGAGTTAGTGTAAAAGCTCGCCTTCAAAAAAACTCATGACCTTGAATTCATTTAAATGTTATTTTCTATAAAATCTGTAATATTATAATTAGAATGCTATGGCTATCACAAAACGTTCTTCTATGCAGTTCTATGTAGCAGTTACCTACAACTGAAATGCACAAGAATTTAATCAATTTTGCTTAGCACAATTAACAATTAACCTGTAAGTTATGATGCAATTTTCAACAATAGATGCTACAATTTAGCCATCTGGATAATCATAGAAATGTAGAAATAGCAGCGCCGCCTTTAACCCTTTCAGTCGCAGTGTTCCCGCTGATGGAACACCTAATTTTAATTCTCAAGTGCAAAAACTCATCCCGGAAATTTTTTAGCAAAAATTTACATTTATAACATAGCAGAAAAAGCCATTTTTTTAACGTGAAAATTTAAAATTTCTTCTATTTTAATTATGTTCGTAAATTCCGGTGGCAGTCTAATTTAAATGATCTGAATTACCTTGCACCGCAAAGGGTTAAAATACTCCGGAATATATTGAAATGTTGGGATCTATGCAACTTTTACGAGTTTTTGTTGTCGATGATGTTTACTTATAAAGTGATTTATTTATTAAATTAAATATTATTTGAATTTAATAAGGTTTACTTACAGATGTTCGAAACCGAAAATTTCTCGAAAAGGAACAATGCTATTTTTTTATTTTTTAAATATTTATGATCAGCTGTGTGTCTAAAAGCCATTTTTAAAATTAGTTTAGTAATTTTTAAAATAAATTAAATAGTGAACGTTAACGGGTTAAACGTATATACCTTCGAATTGAATCAACACAATTTTACCATATTACGTACATACATATATATATATATATCATATAACATGTTTGGTGCCTATATATATCGCAGAAGCTAAGATATTGCATACATTTAAGAGAAAATTTAGTGTATCACCTATCGGCCGAAATGCACCCAAATTAAACCTGTATGATTTAACCATAGCATCTATCTCACATATCAAGTTTGGTGCATTTGTACAGGGTTGAAGCTTAAATATAATTTTCCTTGGGAGACATTGCAATATAAGCAGCACCACAATTTGGACGATGTATCTCAAAAGCTAAACATTAACAATTTAAGTCAAGGTTCAACGAAATATCAAGTATACTTGAATTGTGTTCATTAGTTTTTGAGATACATAGTTTATAGGTTTTGATAACACGCACACGCAGAGACATTTTCTAAAAATTGTCTAATCGTGATCAGGACATATTGAAACACGTATATCCATCAAAAACTAGCTATCAAAAGTTATCACTAATCCAATACTTTTTTACTTTCTCTTACCCATAAGGTAGAGAAAGTCTTGTTGTCGGATCAAATTTTCGAACGGGAGTTTTTGTTATATTTACACGTTTTGAGGTCCTCGGAGTCCGAAAATCATGTTTTTAGCGGTTGGTCTGTGTGTGTGTGTGTGTGTGTGCGTGTGTGTGTGTGTGTGTGTGTGTGTGTGTGTGTGTGTGTGTGTTATCAGCATATCTCAAGAACAAATAGTAGCAGAAATTCCAAACTCGGTATTCTAAATGTGTATCATATAGGGATGCTACACTAAGCTTTTCGTTGAGATGAAGCAAATGGTTCGTGTACAGGGACACTGAAGAATATTCAGATACATTAAGTCTATGGGGGAAATTGCAGGTAAGTAGAGTTTAACATTTATAGACTGCACTAAACCAAATGAAATTAATATATATTTTTTATATGCTTAAAAACATGCCTCATGTAGAATATGGCATGGAAATAATTCACTGTTCATTTACAGGGCTACACAAAAAACTAGATTATAGTGCGACAACCGCTGAAAATTGATGGAAGTGCATTTCAGGTTGTGCTGTATATTATTACAAAAGAATTGTATTTAGGTACACTATGTAGTTTATACATATTCTTCAAAAGATATACAGGGTTGCAAATATTTAATCGATAACATTCTTTTTTATTGTTATTGGAAGTGCTTTACTATAATATTTTACCATGTCTAGGAAAGCTGCTGAGAAACAGAAATGAATTCTTCATAGATATATGATAAATAATGTACGTTTTAAGGCTTATGTATTAAGGCTCTACGTTTTAAGGCTGTATTCGTCGCTTGTTTTTTTTTTTTTTTTTTGTGTGTATTTACACTTTTTGGGGTTTCCTGATTACCAAAGTCAAGTTTTTTAAAGTTTGATTATTGTCTGTGTCTCTTTGAGTAACTTAAAAACGAATAATTTCAGGAGACCCAAAAGTTGTATTTTCAAATTAATATAAATTTAATGCTGGAAAAGTTTGATCAAGAATGATAAGTTTCAAGAAATGCTGCATGTGAAAGTTGTCTGAAAAATTTTAAGTGAACTTTTAATTTTAATAACAGATTTAAATTCTATATAAATGTAGCTGCAGTAATGAAACGGGGGTTGTGAGGGGCGGTAGACCCCCTCATACAGAATTAATTATCATATAAAACTCTTCCGAAGCCTAATCTGAATTATTTTAACATAGGTTAACATACCAGTACTCGTTTAAGGGCCCTCTTCACTCACCGCCGCCGGAAGCCGAACCTAATGTTATTCTATGGGAAATTTTTCTTTAAAAATAACTTATTAACATGTTTTTTAATTTTGTTTTCACATTCTAAAAATTCCCAGCTGTTAAATTGACGCCCCTTTTCTAAAAAAATATTTTTTTAATTTTTTATATTTTATTTTGAAGCTGCAAAATACGAATTTTCAATATGTGAATTTTTTTCGTTTTGCAATTTCAAAATAAAATATCAAAAATTAAAAAATACATTTTTAAAAAAGGTCCGTCAATTTAACAGTTGAGAATTTTCTGAATGTGAAAATAGAATTTAAAAATATGTATTAGTAGTTAATAAGTTATTTGTAAAGAAAATTTCCCCGTACAGTCGGTAACAAAAGTGTCCGAACACTAGCAAAAATTCCTATATAAAAAAGGTACGTTTCATACGGTTTTGTTAAATAAATCCTTATCGAATCATGTTCTTACACTGACTAAGAACAGGATTCGACAAGGATGTATTTAACAAAACCGTATGAAGTGTACTTTTTTTACATAGGGATTTTTGCTAGTGTTCGGACACTTTTGTTGCCGACTGTTGAATAACATTGGCTCGGGCTTCCGGCGACGGTGAGTGAAGAGGGCAGTTAACATCATTTTTTTTTTTTTTTAACTTTGTAGATATAAGGTGCATAAAATTTTTTATAAAGAGAATTTCTCCGTAAGGAATTAATTTTCCTTTTTAATTAGACTTATTTTGAACACTAACCTAATAAGTGAATTCTAAATTCGATGCCTTCACTTTTACAAAATCTTCTCAATAAATATTTAAAAACACCTTATTCAGCAAAATGTTCCCCCACTCTGTAATCAATATTTCATTCTTGTCACTTCGTCACACACAGAAGAATGAAAAGATAAAAAGCTCATGTAAGGCAATTCCTCTTCTAAAATCAGTTCGTTAAGGTTAATCTTGCATTGATAAGTGGAACTGATTGTACCAAAAATATTTTTATTTATTTAGTTATTTACTTATTTTATTTATTTATTTTGTTCCCCATGTAACTTACGTATTCGTGAAATTTTTTTTTACTTCACTATTTTGACGTTTTTGCATGTTTTGAGGTTTGACCAATCTGTAAATCACAAAATCAATGTTGTGTCCGTCAGTAAGCTTTTAAATATTTAAAAACCTACAGCAAAATACTTAAGCATTACTTAACTTACTTAAGCATTTTTTCTTATTCAGCAAAATGTCCCCCACTCTGTAATCAATATTTCATTCTTGTCACTTCGTCACACACAGAAGAATGAAAAGATAAAAAGCTCATGTAAGGCAATTCATCTTCTGAAATCAGTTCGTTAAGGTTAATCTTGCATTGATAAGTGGAACTGATTGTACCAAAATATTTTTATTTATTTATTTATTTACTTATTTTATTTGTTTATTTTGTTCCCCATGTAACTTACGTATTCGTGAAATTTTTTGACTTCACTATTTTGACGTTTTTGCATGTTTTGAGGTTTGACGAATCTGCAAATCACAAAATCAATGTTTTGTCAGTTTGTTAGTTAGTCAGTTATTTCGTTTGTTAGACAGATCGTTCGTTAGTATACTAGTCTGTGCTAAAAAATATCTCATGAGCGAATGATCGTGAAATTGTCGGACCTGTCTTAAAATATGACGTATGATAATGGCAAGAATAATAATATTATTATTATTATTATTATTATTTTGTCCAGCATTCTAATTTGAAAACTTTTAAGTTATTCAAAATGTATGATTTTTCATTGCATAATAAAATAAAAGGAAATTTGCTTAACCCTTTCATTCCCAATTTTGTCCTTCCATAAAACAATAAATCTTGTATTTAGTCATAAATTCATTTCAAAGATAATAAATATAATATATATATATATATATATATATATATATATATATATATATGTATATATTTTTACTTTCTTCTATATTCAATAAAAGAAAGTATTGGATTCGTAAAAATTTTCGACATAGGGTTTTTGATGGATTTACACGTTTTGAGAGCTGTAGAATACGATTTGGCCATTTTTAGAAAATGTCTGTCTGTCTGTTTGCCTGTGCGTGTGTGTGTGTGTGACAAAATTTTGTGGCAACTGTATTTCAGGAACTACTCACAGAATTTCATACAAACTGGTATGTAGTTGCACCTTGACATAAATTAATGCCTATCAACTTTTGGTAAAAATTGTTTTACAGGTTGCGTTGCCATCCCGCTTTTTATAAATTTTTAACGTGGTGATATAGGACAAAATTTTGTATAAATATGCATAAAGAGAATTATTTTTTAGTAATCATTATGAAATTTACAAGAATTATTTATAACAGAGATAGTCAACTGGGAAATTTTTTTTGTATGCGTAGGAGCCTTACCACCCACACCCTGGGGAGGGGGGAACTCCCCCCTCGAGGGGAGTAAATTTTCAAGATGGGTATCTTTCGAAAGGTCTCGTCAATACCTTTAAAAAGAATGGTTCAACTATAAATCTGTGATAATTTAAAACAAAGTTATCGATTTTTTTTACTTTTAACAAAAAAAAAAGCTGAAAAAAAATCGTAATTTTTTTTTTTTTTTTTTTTTTTTTTTTTTACTGATATACTGATATATATATATATATATATTTTTTTTTTACTTTATATTGTTACTGAGTGAATTTGTATAGGAAAATATAGAAGAAAGTCTTGTGGTGGCCACAACACACTAGTTTTTAAATAGGAGTAATAGCAGAGTACGAATTAATATAGCTGACAAAGCAACTGAGAGGTGTTTATTTATGTTTAATATAACCACTGATGCCATTAAAAATCATAACTTTTCAATTAATAAAGATATTAAAATTTTGGAAGAAATACAAAATTGTAATTAATTAAAATACAATACATAATACATGTAATACATAATTGTAATTAATTAAAATACAAATTATAAACATTAAAAAATAAAATTAAATATATTTCAAACAGTTAATTTACTTAACATCTTATATCCCAAATTACCTTATTTTTGGAAAAATATTTTGAAACTTTTTTATTATATTTCTTTGCTGCATGAGAAACATCTCATATTAAATTTAGCTTAAACTATAGCTTAACTATAGGGAAAGCTTATACTATAGGGACATTGTAAATTTAGGCTATATTGAGGAATTTTTTTGATGGGACTTTAAAGTCCCGGTGGAATACAAAGGGTTAAGATACATTGTATAGATTATTTTCATCGTAAAATTGTCGAATCAATTTTAATATGTCACTTATGATGAAGCCATGAATATTATTAACTATTCGCATTATACTTTGGAAACTTCGTAAGTTATTCGAAACTTGGAGATTATTACACTGAAAATAGTATGGCACATGAAAAATAAAATATAAAACTAACTCTAATAAAATTAATCAGCAGATTGGGATAAGATACACGCATGGAAACAGAGGTAAAGTAACCTAGAAAATGGGACATTTCAATTAGGTTCCATACTCACACTCAGTAGTCGGCAGGATTTGTATTTCTTAATATAAATGTAATTTTTCTAATTTAAGTATTTTATAGAAATTTATAATTTTATTATGGTATAAATCTATGGTAATAGAGGTTATATTTATTAAAGTTTTCAATTAAAAATGACCTTAGATAAATAATAAATAACCGGAATTGTTTATAATATATAATAATTTTGAAACATATTCAGCAATAAAAATGTTACCGCTTACAAACTGATGCACATATAGGCAACCAAAACACTGCGTGAAATATTTTAAATGAATTTTATAATTTTTTACTCTCTAAAACGGAAAAACACATTAAAAATATCCATAACATTAAGTTTTTTTTTTTTTTTTTTTTTTTTTTTTTTTGCAAAATGAATATTTTTAGTTGAATTTTACGTGATATCGTGGTATCCTATTGCTATCATGGTATCCATTATAAAAAATATCTTCAACTATTTAGTTGTAGGGCGACTAAGGCGCCCGTTGAAAAATGATCATTTCATTTTATTTATTTCTCACTTCAAATAATTCATTTGCTAGCAAGCACGTGCGAAATTTTCGCACTTTATTTATCTCTTCGTTATCTTTAAAATTTAAAATTATTATTATTATTATGTTATAGACGTCATTTCTTAGGTCATTACGACATCATATAGACGCAAATTTAATATTTTATATTTTTTTTCTGCTCGTAAAAGCATATTTCATTTTACGCTGAAAAAAAAAAAAAAAAAAAAAAAAATGCAACAATTAAAAATTTAAATGTCCATTTTAAAGCTATAATTATTTTCATATTTTATTTAATTTTTAAAAATCTAATCAAAAATTCGTTACAAATAAGGTATCAAATGAAAGGGGCGATTTTTCTGAATACGTCGGATTAAACAGCTTATCGATCGGACAAATAGATTTTTTAAAATTAACTAAAGTATAAAAATTAGGTGGCAACTTCCGCTCACACACAGACAGAGTCCAAAGAAATCTCTTAGCCTTTTTAAGCGTGACTGAGTCAGTCAGACAGTAATGAGCGTAACTATATATGCTGATAATACAGGTCTGCGAAATCGCACATTTATTTTTATTTATTTATTTATTTATTTTTTATTACTTTGTTGTTGATGTTGTTCTGCTTTAGGTGTCTTTAATGTGTTTTGATGCACTGAATTGAGAAATGTTTGTATTTTCTTCCTAGCACATTGGGATTTTTCACAAAGTAAGGATAAGATCGGTTGAATTCACACAGAACCAGTAACAACTTCGAAACTCTTTATGTATAAAAACACATTAAAATACACTATAATTTACAAATTGCCTTTTAAATGTGTTTCTCTACACCAAAGCTCCATTTCTATTATTTGGAAGGGGGGGGGGGGTCTCTATGCAGCATCCAATAATAATTTGCTATCATGTTAACAACACTCCATCATTCCTGCTACTTCCTCTACATTTCATTGATGTGTTAATGAAATAACTCTCCTTGTTCTTCACTCACATCACCTAGGTTTTCCGGGGAATAACTTAGATGTGAGTTGGAAAAAGAAAATAAGCTTTAAACTTAAAAAAAAATAATAATAATAATAAATAAAAAAAACCTTATCTTTTGTCAAAATTGCATGTGGTGGAAATTTTTGAAAAGTTTTTTCTTAAGCAGCATCACAAAACACAATAGAAAAACACATCACCTTGAAAAAAAAAAAAAAAAAAAGATTCATCGCACACCTTTGTAACTAGTTCTTACGTTATCACAATATTTATCACAATATTTATAAAAGTCAATCAAATAATAATATAATAATGATAATTGAAAATAGGAGGGATGTGAGGGTGGTAGAACTGTGTAAATAGGGGGGGGGGGGAGCGAGAGAGAGAGAGACTTATGTAGATGTTTCATACCAAAAATTTCTCAAAAATTAAAAATGCTAATTTATTATTATTATTATTATTATTATCACATATTTACGATCAGCTTCTATGCTTACACATTCGCAAAAATGTACCATGAATTATTTAAAATCAGTTCGTTCAATATAAGAATTTCCGCATCATATTTCCCTACTGTACAATCTGTACTTCGAAGCAAATTAAAGAAGTAAAAGTCAAGATTCTATACGAAGATCTTATCTTATGAGATATATTAGCTGAGGTTAATTAGTAAATCTTAAATTAGTAAGTCGGATTGATTTCATATCGAACATACGTTTCCTATTTAATTATGTTCTTTTTTACTTTCTCTTACCCATAAGGTAGAGAAAGTATTGTTTTTGGGTCTAATTTTCGAACGCGAGATTTTGTTATATTTACACGTTTTGAGGTCCCCTGAATACGAAAATCATGTTTTTAACAAATGTTCTGTGTGTATGCCTGTTATCGGCATATCTCAAAAACAAATTATGGCAGAAAGTTCAAACTTGGTATTCTAAATGTGCATCATTTTAGGATGCTATACACTAAACTTTTCGTTAAAATCAAGTAAATGCTTCGTGTACAAGGGCACTCAAAAGTATTCAAATACATTACGTCTATGGGGGGAAATTGCAGGTAAGTAGAGTTTAACATCTATAGACTGCAATAAACCAAATGAATCGAATATATATTTTTTGTAACAGAGATAGTCAACTGGGAAAAAAAATTGTGTATGTAGGAGCCTCGCCTCCTCCCCCCCGGGGGGGGAGGGAAGTCCCCCCTCGAGGGGAGTAAATTTTCATGATGAGTATCTTTCAAAAGAGCTCGCCAATACCTTTAAAACGAATGGTTGAACCATCGATCTGCGATAATTTAAAACAAAGTTATCGATTTTTTTTTACTTTTAACGAAAAAAACTTAGAAAAAAAATCGTATATATTTTTTTTAATATTGACAATAAATAATAAATAATTTTTAATATTGACAATTGACTTTTTTTTTTTTTTTTTTTTTTTTTTGGATATTTAGTGTTATACTACTTCTCTAATATGGAAATCGTCTGCATTATCAAAAAAAGATAATTTTTTTAAATAATAATTTGAATAAATTATTTTTAAAAACAGAATTATTTTCTAACAGCCGAATTAAATTCTATATAAATGTAGGTGCATTAATGAAAGGGGAAGGTTGAGAGGGGCGGTAGCCACCCCCTCCCCCTCGCACAGAACAAATTATCATATAAAACTCTTCCGAAGCCTAATTTGAATCGGTTAACACAGGTTTACACAACAGTACTCGTTATCTTACCTACTAATCTGCAACCTGTATTTATAGTATTAAATTTCAGGGTAAGAGAAAATCATGTGAGTGAAACACCAGATTATTACATTAAAAAAAAATGAAACATTGTAATTATAGATTTTTTTTTATTATTTTTTTTTTATTTACTTTTAATAATTTAATCTAAATAAAAGGACAGAAAAACTATTTTTTTTTTACTGAATTTTCTTTTTTTAAATCTCTCGGAGGTATAACAATATATGACGAAGAAAAGTCAATTTTCTGCCAACTTCAGAAGAAATCGGAGATCTATGGTTTAGCCATTCGTTTTAAAATTATTGACGAGTTCTTTGAAAGATATCCATATTGAAAAATTACACATTCCGAAGGAGCGATGCTCCTACATGCACACACATATTATCCTAGTTTATTACTAGTATTGTCGATAATTCAAATTAATTTTACAGTCATTCACAAAAAAATAACTCGCATTATGTACGATTAAGCGAAATAAAGTCCTGTACTGCAACGTTAAAACTTAAGAAAAAATGGAATCACAGAGCCACCTGTAGAACGATTGGTCCCCAAATGTAATCGGTACCAGTTTAGGTCAGGTTCAAAATAAATACCAAGTTTGGTTAAATTTTGATCAGTGGTTTGTGAGATATTGTGTCCAGAAAATGTATGATGCACACAGACTGACAGACATTTTCTTCTGATAGTCAAATCATGTTCAGAGCATCTCAAAACGTGTAAATACATCGGAAACAAAAGTACAAAAATTTTCACGAATCCAATACTTGATTTTAATGTATATAGAAGACAGTACAAAAAAATAATAATATGAGGAAAATATAAAATATATGATATCGGGATTATAATAAATAAAAAGCAATACATTAAAATCGTTTAAACTGAGGTCTCAAATTTTACACCCCGCGACAAAAAGATAGGTACAAAGGATTTTTCTTAAAAATTATCTAAATTGTGCTTATCATTTATTATTATCATATAACAGCACTATTCCCGGACTAATTTTTGTTTTAAGACTAATTTAGAAAAGTTTTAGGACTAAAATGTTTCTAATTTAAGACTACTCTCCGTGACAAAAAGATAGAAACAACGGGGATTTTTTTTTTTTTAATTTTTCATAGAATGACATTATCTAAATTGTGCTGATCATTTATTATCATAAAAAAATATTATCATATCAAAAACATATTAAATATTTGAATCATATTAAAAATATTCATATTCAAAATAATCATATTCAAAAAAAAAAAAAAAAAACCTTTGTTCCTATCTTTTTGTCGCGGTGTGTACTCTTAAATTAGAAAATTTTTAGTCTTAAAATTTTTCTAAATTAGTCTTAAAACAAAAATTAGTCCGGGAATAGTTTTATTTTACGATAATAATAAATGATAAGCACAATTTAGATAATGTTATTTTATGAAAAATCAAAGAAAAAACCCTTTGTACCTATCTTTTTGTCGCGGGGTGTACACGTATATGTTTTAAAATATACATATTTAAGTAGAAAATATGATTCAAAGTTACATAGATCAGAATATTTAACAACGTTTGTTTTAATTTCCCGTAAATAAATTTTACGGGACATTCATATTTTTCTTTAATCCGTCATTGAGAATTCTGAAAAAAGGAATTCTATTTTAAAAAATTTCTAGTTTTATAAATGCACTTTTTAAATTATAATTAAGACAATTTTTTAAATCACTTAAATTGGGGAAAATTTGAAATTTTTACTCGAATATCTTAAACTACTGGATTTCCTTTACTGGGGTGGGTAAGGGGTGAAAATAGTGGGATAAATTTAAAATTTGATCGTAATATTTAGTGATGGAAGTCTTTGTTTCTCCTAAATAAATCTCGAACTATGACGCATTTTTCTTTAAGCATCTATAGAAAACTCCCTTTTAAATATATATATTCTAATTTTAATGTTTTCAAATTTTATAAATGAGCGTTTTAAGTAATAATTAAATTAATGGTTTGAAATCATCTAAATTGGACAAAGATTTTAAACTTAACAATGAGCTCTTCCCAGCGTCGTCTGCCCAATCATGTGATAAGGGAAAACAAATAATCGAATTTTGAGAATCGAATTCAATTAAATATCGTTAAGAACAAAAGTGTTAATATATAATATAAAATAAAATAAAAGTAATATTTTGCATTTGTAAACAGTAGAATAATTGTATTTGTAAATTTAATAATTTTTATAAAACACTTTATGTGTGTATTTATTTTCACCTGTAAGAATCGATTTTTGTATGTTGTACTGTAACTGTTAGATTAACTGATCTAACAATAAACAATAGCTTGTTCTTATGGAATGTTTATGGATTATAATTTGAAACTTTAAAATGTTTTCAATTAAATTTAAGTGCATAAACGTGTTACAACAAGTTAATTAACTTAGTTCCTGGCCTAAATGACTTTACACCGTACGATGTTGCGCTGTCAATAATTTAAGTACCAAAAATCAGAGTATTTAACATGTTTTCCATGTACATCAATAACAAATATAAACTAAATGATGATTGTAAATGTATACAGCAAACAAAAGATATTGAATAATGATATAAAATGGATTAAAAATGATGATGTATAAAAAAATAACACAGATTAAATACGATTGATCAAAGATAAGAATAGATAATATGTTATTTCAGCAATCACTATAGATATAGAAGACTTCGCCTGCTGTTTGTTTATCACCTATCATGTGACCTCTGACGTCAGGTGGGAACAGCCCATCATCTGTAAGATATTTGGGAAAAAAATAAATTCAAAATTAGAGGGCAAAACAAATCAATAATAATACATAACGATGTTTGTTTTACCCCCGTAAATAAATCTTGAAAATATTTCTCCTTAGACTTTTTTGTAGAATTCCAAATTAACAAATCAACTCTAATTTAGGTGTCTTCAACTTTTATAAATGCGCCTCTTACACAAAACAAACAAACAAATAAATAAAACCGCTACGCAGCAGGGAAGTCCCTCCCTTCTCACAAAAATCAATGTTTCATTACTCTTACTCCACCGGAATAAATAAATAGATAAAAGTATAAAAGACTCGTCTATATATTCTCTTAAATCAGTTCTGTTTCTTCCAAAAGATAATATTTAATGTTAGATTGAAAAATGGGTTTGCGTGTATGTGTCTTATTTATTTATTAATTATGTTCTTATGCGTTGCTGAAAGATAATTTTCATAGCATTATGATTCTGTGATTTTTTCCAAATATTCACTTTTAATCATGATGGTTAAAAATTTCTCTTATAATCTCTTAGTATAGCTAACCGGATTTAGCCAAAAGTATTGATAAAATAGTCTGAAAGACATGTTTAATCAGTCATATTATATTTTCTTGTTGTTCTTCTTATTACTGTTTTGCAAATCTATTTTACTTACAAATCTGACAAAATGAAAAGATAAAACTTGTTTGTTGAGAAATATACAGTCGAACCTCGTTAACGTGAACACTGTTAACGGGAATTTCTTTTAACATGAACTGTTTCCATTCCACTATCCCCGTCAAAATGAAGATTAGTTAAATTATATGAAGATTAGTTACTGATAGCATTGAGATTCACGTTAACGAGGTTCGAATGTATATACATATATTCTTCTTGAAGAGATCTCGTTATTACTGCAATATTGCTGTTATATTTACATTCTAAGTTTTATCTTTTCTATATAGGGTATTTGCTCCAGTGATTGACACTTTTAGAGTAATTTCTGATCTTTTTAATGTTTTAGTCATCAGAAACTATATTTTGGAAATCTTAAGTTAATATATATGGCATGAAAGAGTTTCAGAACCACATATATGTTAAAATGTATGCATTTGATAATAATAATAATTATTATTATTATTGTTATCTTTTTAATGAATTTTTATTTTACACCCACTCAATGTTCCAGTACTTGACACTGCCAGTTTTTCATTTTACCAGTAATTAGCATCTTATGCTCCACTGTTTGACACTGCTAGTTTTTCATTTTACCAGTTATTGGCAACATATGCTTCAGTGTTTGACATACGTTAAAATTCTTATATGTAAAACATGTGCTTTTATTTTTTTTCTTATTTATTAATTATTTCGGGAAATATGCCAATCACTGGAGCATGTCAATCACTGGAGCCCCTACCCTACTACCAAAATTTTTATCCAAAAGACTGCTGGTATGGCCTCATGTATATCAGATTATTATTATGATTATTATTTTACTTTCTTCTATATTCAATGAAAAAAAAATATTAAGTTCGTAGAAATCTTCGACTTAGGGGTCGGATTTACGTAGGTTCAAAACATGATTTGACCATCTTTAGAAAAATGTTGCCAGACTCTCTGTGCGTAGGACAACATTTCTGTGACAGATCTAATTCAAGAACTAAAATAGCCATGTGTTTCACTAAAAACTATTAATTAATATAATATAAAAAATATTGAATAAAAATTTACGATTATAAAATAGTAAACATAACATATAGAAATTCCTGTTTAAAGACTAGATGGTTATAAAATTAAACCGGCAGAACGGGTGCCGTGAAACATAACGTGAGGACGGGCATGGGGACGGGCACACCCCAAACATATTAAATAACATAAATACGAAAAAAATTCTTTAGAATTCAATCTGTTAATGAAATTTATTATATTTACACTCTTTCTCGGGAAAATAAATAACTGAAATGTTCAATTATCGTTAACTTTAAAAATTAATAGAAAATAAATTAAAAGCACTCAACTTTTTCCTCCTAGTTTGAAAAACTTAATTTTTCCCATGTGGTGCACTTAATTATTTTCTTTACAATGCTTATTATAATAAAAATGATACATTTCTGTGGATAAGAATACTGAGACATTAATTTTCCTAATAATTAGGATGTACGTGCATCAGAAACTTTAGATTTTTTTGCAGTTTTTACATATAGCTTCAATTTCTGAGTTGTTGTTGTTGTTGTCGTGTGCCACTCGGAAATTCCGAGTCCCGGTAGTAGAACTACCGGACTTTAAGGCAAGAGGGTTGCGTCTTCCGTTATTAGGAACGCCTCATAGGGAGGAAGTACGACTTCTAGTTCCATAAGCTGGTGAAAGATGGCAGCACCAGCCAAACTCGAATTTTGATCCGGATCAGAGCGAGTTTGACCCATGTTCCGGCACCCCCAGAGGTATAATTTTTTATGGGAACTTGGAGGACTTTGCGACCACGACGGAATTTAACGTGCACCAGTCGCCATTAGCGTACACGACGGTCTTCGGCCGGCTCGAGGACCGAACCCGCAATCTTACGATCACGAACTCGCTGCTCTTACCAACCAGGCTACCGCGGCGGCTGAGTGTTATATAAGAATGAAAAAGAGTCTGAATTTGCTGTTTTCATACTCTCCGCAAGGAGAAGGACCTTGGAGGCAGGTACTAAAGGACCCGACAGCTTCTGTTTATATTGAGAGACAGCTGATGAATATTTCTGGGCATGGGGTGTCAAAACACGCCGCGCCCGTCCTCCCGGGTTAATAACTAATTAACTTATCCTGATTAAAGGAGCCTCTATTCTATTAGAATATCGAAAGAAAATATACAAATCCATTCGGCTAAATCTATGTACAAGCCAGAATTCCCTACCAAAAAAAAAAAAAAAAAAAAGACCCACAGAGGGCACCCCACACAGACGTAGAAAATCGGCTTTAATTCCAAACACCAACACAGTTAAACAGATAAAAGTATGAAGAGAAACGAAGCATAAATGCTATAAAGTTTTGAAAATATCTTTAATGGCAGTTCTAACATTTAAATTACATTTCATTCCTACAATTTTTAAATTCAAACTATTTTTATTTTTCAGTTCCTTATATTCCTAGAGGTTTTTTACTAATCATTTGCCTTTTTTTTTTTTTTTTTTTTTAAGTTAGAAATGCGTTATTCGCTTAAGTTGAACCATTATTATATGACTTTCGCTTGAAAAATTTGCTTAGATTGCTGTATGGACTTTATATAGCAAGAAAGTTGCAGTATATGAAAGCAAACAATTACAGTTAAATGATACACCACATTTTTAGAAACACGCCATTCATTGAATTAAAAATACTTTTTTAATTGTATTGAATATAATAAAGATATAATACGCAGGAGAAGAAAACTTAATGTTTTTTGCTTTTTTTTTTTTAATTCTTTAACAGTTTATTTTTTAGTCTGAAAACTAATCTTTTATTTGTAACTTTTTATTCTTTTCTTTTCAAGATTTCAACAACATTGGTTTTGATACTCTTTACTTTTGATTTGTGAATTCTCCTTTTTAAATACATCAACATTTGTTTTCAAATTACAAGTATCTTAATCATTATTCCTTTCATCTGGAGCAACATCTGATTGATTGTCTTTAGCAAGCATTTCATTATCATCATGACTGTTAAAATAAATGATTTCATATTCTTCATTATCTATAATATGGTGGAATAGATTTGACTCTTCGATTTTTATATTATATACAGGTACTAAATTTAACGATTCTAGCCGTTCTAGGTACGAAGGCATTAATAGCAAAACATCAAATACGTCATCCATGTTTACTTCAGATAAATTAGGCTTAGGTCTTTCTGCGTTTGATTCATTTTCTGATGTTAGTTCTAAAGAAGCTTGTGACTTATCCCCATTAGATTTTCCATCATCTAAAGTTGGGGTTCCCGAAAACTGTTTCTTTCTTTTAAATATTTTATTTGGTACTTTTAATGAAAATGATCTATCTTTTAATAGCTTCTTATTATCTCTATTTGTGCATTGCGGTTTTTTGCAGAATCGCTTCATAAAATGTTTGCATTTGTTCGTCTGACCCTCTGGTAAGTTGGAACTTTCAAGATTTGCATCAAATTTTATACTAGAAAGGCTAGATGAATTGATTTCTTCATCTGAATTATTGACATTTATGGAATTTTCAATATCTGCATCAGAACAACTAGATGATTTTATTTCTTCTTTTGAAAAACTGTCAGATTTCAAAAGACTCTTATTTTTTATATCTATTTTAGGTAGTATATCTTTTAATGAACTTACTTGTGCAGAGATTACTATTTCGCTTGAAGAAATATGTACTTGATTTTCATTTAATTGGCTCTTTTCGCAAGTAGTAATTTCTTCATTTTCTGTATTAAATTGACCAGCTGTTGATTCAACCAATAAAGGAATATCTTGTTCATCTTCATTTTTCTTGCTATTTATGACAGAAAGAATTTTTCCATTTTCTCTTTCAAACTGACTAGATAATGATTCATTCTCTAAAGAGATGATTTGTTTATGTTCATTTTGCTTACTATCAACAATAGAAAGAATTTCTCCATTTTCTCTTTCATTTTTTCTATCAAATTGACTAGTTGTTGTTTCTTCCTCTAAACGAATACCTTGTACTATATCTTCATTTTTCTTGATATTAATGACAGCAAGAATTTTTCTTTTTTCTCTTTCATACTGACT
Source organism: Salticus scenicus (assembly GCA_963930645.1). Classification (NCBI taxonomy): domain Eukaryota; kingdom Metazoa; phylum Arthropoda; class Arachnida; order Araneae; family Salticidae; genus Salticus; species Salticus scenicus. The sequence goes on from OZ005660.1 coordinate 101,581,294, forward strand.
AGATACTGATTCTACCTCTGAAGAGATGACTTGTTCATCTTCATTTTGCTGTCTATCCTCAGTAGAAAGAGTTTCTCCATTTTTTCTTTCATTTTCTGTATCAAACTGATTACCTGTTGATTCTTCCTCTAAAGGAATGTCTTGTTCATCTTCTTTTTTCTTGCTATTAATGATAGTAAGAAGTTCTCTATTTTCTGTTTCAAACTGACTAGATACTAATTCTTCCTCTAAAAAGACGCCTTGTTCATCTTCGTTCTGCTGTCTATCAAGAATGGAAACAATTTCTTCACTTTCTCCTTCAACCTGATTAGCCGATGATTCTTCCGCTAAAGAAATATCCCGTTCATCTTCGTTTTGCTGTTTATCAATGATGGAAAGAATTTCTCCATTTTCTGTTACAAATGTATCAGCTGGAGATTCTTCCTCAAAAGGAATGTCTTGTTCATCTTGAGTTTTCTGTTTGTTTTCGTAAGGAAGAATTTCTTCATATTCTGCATCAAACTGACTAGATATTGAGTCTTCTTCTAAATGAATGCCTTCTTCATCTTCATTTTGCTTGCTGGTTTTGAATGGAAGAATTTCTTCACAATTTGCATTAAACTGAATACATATTGCTTCTTCATCTAAATGAATGCCTTCTTCATCGTTATGTGGCTTTGTGTTTTCGCTGGAAAGAATTTCTTCATGTTCTTTATCAAACAGATTAGACGTGTTTTCCTTATCTGTAAGAATGTCGTCATCATTTTCATTCTGCTGACTAGTTTTCAAAGAAGTAATAGAATTGTAATCTGAATTAAGCTGATTGCTCATAGTTCCTTCATTTTCAACTAAACTACTTTCTTGATTTTCAGATGTTGAATCGGAATATGACGTTTGATTTTCCAATCTACTGCAAGAATTTTTAAACACAGTACTTTGAACCGTAGTATCTATTTTTAAATCTTCTTTAGAAGATAATGAATCTGTATTTTCACTGTCATTATCGGAAGAGCCTTCTGACGTAACGATTTCGACATCTATTTCTTTCATAATTTTCTTTTCCGACTTAAAATTAAAAGAATTTTTGCAACCAACAAGAATTATTTTTTGATCTAAAAGTGAATACATATTATCATTCTCAGAGTTTAAAACTTGTGGTTCTTTTGATTTATGGATATCTTTGTCATTTTTGGAATTGATTTTTTCATTGTACATCGCACAATCAAAGAAAACATCATCGTTATCATTATCGTCTTCATCAACATTATCGTCATCATCAGTAAAACTTTGTCCATAGCTTTTGTGTAATCTTTTTTCTGTAAAATCCTTTGAGGACTCGGAAAAATTATTTGCAATTTCGACAAGGTTTTTTCTGTCAGTAAAGTTTATTGGCAAGCTTGTGATAAATGTCTCACGAAGCTCTAAAACACTGCAAGTTTTACTTATTATCAAAACTTCAGATGTTGTTAATTCAGGCATAGAGATACTCTTCTTAATAAAAAATTTATTTTCTGTTTCATGAGTATCACGTAAAGAAAGATTGTGATGCTTAAAACTGATTGATCCATAATTAATATCGCCATTCAGCTGTTTGGAAGACGAAGGACAAAGAAATCTAAAAGTATTTTCATTTCCAACTGATGAGATTAGTAGTTCTTCAAATGATAAAAATTCTTCGTAATTGTCACTAAGTGAAGAATCCGATGCTTTTCCTACATGTTGTTTTTCTTCCTTCATAACCTAGGTTGATCCTCCGAATATTCCTGAAAAATAAACTCTGTTAGTAAAGACCAGCTCAAATATCCGGACATGGACTCTAAATTTTAAAGTCCTCCTGATTCTCTTAAGCCCACCAGTAATCGAGAAGTCTTGCTCTTGAAACTGGTAAGCAGGAGATGTCAGGTTCGGTCCCTAATTGCGCTCGTTTGGGGTTAACGAGGTTTTCTCCGAAACTCGCGTAAATACGGGTTAAAACCCCTTAAAAAGATCTCACACAGGACATTCCATCCACGTTTATTACCCAAGTCTATTCAATCGGCTTTTAATCCCTAGATGCCCATGCTTGATTCATTTGAATAAAATTTTATCAAAAACGAATTTATAACATTTCAATTACAGAAAACTAGATATGGAAAAAAAAAAAAAAAAGAAAGAAAGAAAACTTGTCCAAAACGTAAAATCTTGCATTACTCAATTTTACATTTTATCCGTTTCAGGCTAAATTTTTAACAAATGTGCTTAGAAAGTGAGAATTTTATATTCAGAAATATTTTCTTTGAATGTTTTTAAGGAATGTATTTCCTTTTAAAATGTATAATCAATTTTTCAAATTCTTGCGTGTAAATATGACTCAATTTTCTATATGTTATAACTATCATTAATACTATTATTATTCGTCCCCATGCTTCTTTATTAAATATTCGAAGTAACTAACCATTTCTTCCACAGTCGTGTGGTACGATGCTTGTTCTCAAATGTACGTACCAATAAGATGGATGCTTCATTATTCCCAATTTCTTGGGACCGTCCCCAGTTACCCATAGGTCAGCACAAGTGCGAAGTAAAACCCACTTAAACTCAACCCAGTTACAGTCGATAACAAAAGTGTCCGAACAATAGCAAAAATTCCCATGTAAAAAAAGTACACTCAGTCTAAGTACAGGATTCGACAAGGATTTATTCAGCAAAACTGTATTAAGCGTGCTTTTTTTATATAGGAATTTTTGCTAGTGTTCGGGCACTTTTGTTACCGACTGTACTTGGTCATATAATTCCTTTCCTTAAAGAAAAAAAAAAAAAAAAAAAAAAATCTGGAGAGATTTAGTTTTTCTCAAGAAATGCCATTCAATGTTCAAAAATTCATTTTTAAATAAATAGAAGACTGATATATTGGAATGCTTTAATTTACGTACATTTTCTTCACAGAACAGTGTGTTTTTAAATACTTATTCTAAACCTTATTAAATTGTGGTTCAAATGTTTGATTTGTGTTTAAAAAATTTCAAACATTACAAAAATTATTTTAAATTTATGAAAATGATACAGCATATATATATATATATATATATATATATATATATTTTAATTTTTCTTAAGAAAAATCATTTAATGATAAAAATTTATTTAAACAAACAGAAGAATCTGATTTATTGAAATGCATTAATTAACGTATATTTTTTACCTAGAGCACAGCTTCTAAATACATATTCTAAATGTTTTCAAATTATAGGTGAAATATTTGATTGTTTTTTTTAAATAAAATTTTCAAATATTCTTAAAATTTATACATTTCAATTTTAAAAAGTGATATAATGTATATTTTCTAATTTAATTTTCATAAGAAAAAGTCATTTAAACTTTAAAAATTGATCTAAACAAACAAAAGAACTTTTTTTTTTTTTTTTAAATCTTTAATGCATTAATTAACGTACATTTTCTTCTTGGACTAGCGTCTCGAAAACAAATTCTAATTCTTTTCAAATTGTAGCTCAAAGTTTTCATTGCTTTTTTTAAAAAGGGCTTTTTTCAAATATTATATTAAAAAGAAAAAAAAAAACTATTTTAAATTTATTAAACTGATATAGCATAATATAAAATTTTCAATTTAATTTTCCTAATGGAAAATCATTTAAAGTTCAAAAATTTATTTAAACAAATAGAAGAATTGAAATGCTTTAGTTAACGTACATTTTTCTTCCTAGAGTTCCTAAACACATACTTTATTTATTTATTTATTTATTTATTTAAATCGTGAGTCAAATGTTTGATTGCTTTTTTATAAAAGTTTCAAATATTATGCAATATATATATATATATATATATTATATCTACATGTATTAAAATTTAAGGTAGTGATAAAACATTGCAAAATTTTTAATATAGTTTTCTTTAAGAAAATTCATGTAAAATGCAAAAGTATCAATAAACAAACAGCAGAATCTTGTGTATATTTATTCTAAATATATTTTAATTTATAGTTCAAATTTTTAATTGCTTTCATATAAAATTTTAAAATATTATAAAAAATATTAAGATTTAAAGAAGTGACATGACATTGCAAATTTTCTAATACATAGTTTTCATTAAGAAAAGTAATTTAAAATGCAAAAGTATTAATAAACAAATCGCAAAATATTTTGCGTTAAAACGCATTAATTTCAGAACATTATCACTGTACGTCTAAGTGTTTATAATAATAATAATAATAATAATAATAATAATAATAATAATAACTAGCAAACCCGTGTGGAACTTTCGCACTTTATTTCTTTTCATGTTTACCTTTAAAATTTGAAAAATAAGCCTTAGGCCAATTTTCCCACCTAATTTTAATTTTAAATCATCAGAAGCCAAATTATAAATAGAAACAAATTAATATTGTAGGATGAAATGCTAATTATAATCAAACCAACATCATTCACGAAAGGCTTAACGGCCCTCTTCACTTACCGTCGCCGGAGCCCGAAGCAATGTTATTCTATGGGAGAATTTTCTTTACAAATAACTTATTAACTAATACATATTTTTAAATTCTGTTTTCACATTCAGAAAATTCCCAGCTGTTAAACTGACGCACCTTTTTTAAAAATGTATTTTTTTTATTTTTAATATTTTATTTTGAAATTGCAAAATGAAAAAAATTCACATATTGAAAATTCGTATTTTACAGCTTCAAATAAATATTAAAAATTAAAAAAAATAATTTTTTAAAAAAGTTCCGTCAATTTAACAGCTGGGAATTTTCAGAATGTGAAAACAGAATTTAAAAATATGTATTAGTTAATAAGTTATTTGCAAAGAAAAATTTCCCATAGAATAACATTAGCTTCGGCTTCCGGCAGCGGTGAGGGCCTTGACGATCTAATTTTCATACTTAGGAGGCAGGACAAATTTAGTACAGGACCCCCGTGGCGATTTTTAAATATTTGTCACCATGTTGGCGATACATTTTTATTAATTTATTTGGCCATAATAGATTTAAAATGACGCTTGCAAAGATTGCAAAAATAACTTTTAAAAATACGTTTTTCTATAAAATTCATCAGACAAACGTCGCCAATTTTTTTTTTTTTTTTTTTTTTTAAAGTTAGATCACTGAACTGAGTCCGCGTGCTTAAATATTGCTTATGTATTATTTTTTACCTCGTGTATTTTATTATGTCACTATCGTATCGTTTCTAAAAAAAATAATAATAATCGTAACTGGACCACGTTAGAGAAATATTATATAGATAATAATATTAGATTCGTTATAAAATTTCTGATTGCTTTGAATAAAATTTCTAATCAATATTAAAAAAAATTAAGGAAAGTACTATGTAGCGTAATACATAACTATTAAAATAGCATTTCTCAAGAAAAGGATATTTATAAAGAAAAAGTAGTTGTAAATAAGTATATTGATTACAGAACCGATATCGCTAACTATTACTGTTAATCGAAAATCATTTAAAAAGCCCTTATGCTAGGTATTATCTCATCTATTGGTTTGTTTTTCATATCGACAACCATGGAGATATCGGATATTTAAATTCTCGCCTATTTTGAAGGTCAGATCATAAGTAATTGCTTTTCGTTCGTTCAATATTTTTTATTATTATTAGATATGAAATCAATAAAAATAGAAGCTATTAGTGAACTATTTATGATTTACGTCACTGAAGCTAAAATATTTCTAATAAAGCGTAGAAGCATATTTATTTATTTACTTTATTTGTTTTAGACTTGTAATAGATGTACAAGATATATTTTAAAATATATATATTTTTAATTTTTACAAATTTTTTGGGGTGTAGAACTCATATTTTTTCTCTGCAGTGTGAATTTATCTGATCAGTTTTTTTATTTACTTTCCTATTTATTAATTCGGACCATTTATGTAGTTTAATAATACAATTTCCTTTGAAATTTTCCCGTTTATTTTTATAACGAAGCCTGTTAATTGCTCTCCCCCCCCCCCCTCCACACACACCCAACAAAGATACGTTTGTTTACACATGAAAACTAAAATTGAAATAAAAGTTTTTCAAAATTTAAACTTACACGAGCAAATAACTTCTTTTAAAATTAAGGCGATGATTTTCAATTAAATTTTTTATATAGTTAGTATTTTATAGTGAATTATAATTATATTTTATTGTGATAAATGATAAATGAATATTAATATATAATTTTTTGTATAATTTTTGTATAACATTTTATTTTTAGTTTATTTAATTAATTCCTTTAAAAGGAAAAATCTTTTTATTTATTTATTTATTTATTTACTTATAGCATTAATCGAAAAAATGATAATAGTACAGTAAATATAATTAAACTTTTTAAAAAATTAAGTTTAATTAAAATTTATTTGTTTTATTTCGTTTAAAGCAAAATATACTTTTTTCTTTTATTTATTGTACTGATCGAGATCAAGTGATAATATAGTGTAAAGAGGCTATAAATTAGATGGCGCAAAAATTAAAATATTAAATAGATGCTGGGACACAGCCATCTTTAAAATCGTAGTTATTGAATAATTGCAGCTCCACCTGTCGTCGATAAATACCCAAACTGAAGACGTTTATGTAGGTAAAGGGAACCTGGACTCAATGCAGCGCGGGTGGGGAAAACGGTGCCGTAGACCGTGAGGCCTATGCAATTTCAATGTAATTTTATTTTATTTTTTATTTATAAATTAATGTAAATAAGTGTTTTGTTTTTTTCTTTTTAAATAATTAATTTATTTATTTAAATGTAGCAACCAGCGAAGCGGACGTAGCCTGCTATTTTATAACATAATACTTAAACAAAATAATAATAACTCACTGATATATTTTATTCTAATCTGTTTTCAATTTCATTTAGGGGGTATTCTACTCTAGAGGCATAAATTTTACGCGTTTTGTGGAACTCAATTAAAAAAAAATTAATATTCATACTTTTAGAAGATATTTGTTAATATTTTAAATATATACAAGAAAAAAAATCCAAAAAAAATTTTTTTAATTAAAAAAATTAAAGGTAATAAAATTATAAGGTGGTTAATTGGAGTGAAATAAGGGAAATATTGGCAAGATTTCAGCCCTTCTGGTCACCTGAAACAAATATATATTGTAAAAATGCCGTTATAACCCTTTACCTAAAAGAAAAAAAAAAAAATCACAAAATGGGGACTGTCTGAAAAAAAGGTATTTTTTAGCTTCTTTTTTAACTAATTTTTCATTTTTTTTAAATAGTAAAAAGGACAATTTTCATACAAAAGTGGTAGGAGCGAAACAAAGTTATGTAAAAAGGTTGGTGTATTGAAGGTGTATTGAAGGTTGGTACAAAATTTAAAGTAAATTAGTTAAATAGAACTTGTATAATATTATGTGACTAACTATGTTGGAAAACGTTTTGACATAAACACGTTTAAATTTTTTAGCAAAAGTTTCAGGTAGCCGAAGCAGTCTAAGTCACAGAATGGTAGATTATACTTACGTTTTATTAATCGGCGATTCCTAATGGTCTAAGCCCCACTAGTGGCTGAGAGGTTCTACGCTGAAAGCTGGTAGATGAGACATGCCGGTTTTGACCTCGCACTCATTGACCAAGCCTTTTGAAGTTTTCCGTGTTTTTCTCCGAAACTCTCATAAATACGAGTTAGGACTAGGACTTCTTAGAAAGACCCCCACGGAGGGTATTCCATCGACAGGCCTAGGACTATAGTGGAGTCAAGCGACCTTAAGCCCACAACCATCTAACTAACCTAAAGGTCTAAACGTTAAGGATGTGACAGAAATAATCTATTTTAAAAAAACTTTTAAATCCCAAATTGTTAGTGTATCGTATCACATAAATCTTTTCAAAGTTAGAATAAAATTTAATTTGAAAAAAAAAAAGTAACTTTTTAGTTTATTAACCAAAAAAATTGATGAAATTTGCAATGCAAGTTGGTCTTGTGGCGTACAGGCTGTATATTATGTTTTTGTGTTCGTGAGAGAAAATTTAAAAAAAATTTAAAACTGCAATTTTTAAACCCACTTGAAAAACATGTGACTTAATGTGAAGCAGATTTTTTTTTATTTCTTCTAACGGTTTCCATACAATCTTCTGCTGTTGCCACCTAAAATTCATACTTTAGTTAATATTAAAAAATCTAATTGTCCGATCGATAAGCTGTTTAATTCATCGGATTCACAAAAAAATTTCCCTTTCATTTGGTACTGTATTTGTAACGATACGACTAATATTTCTAATTTATTTTCTAATTTATTTTCCTCATTTTAAATAAATGTAAGTTTATTATTATTATTATTATTATTATCCTGTCAAAAAAAAAAAATTGGCAACAATTAAATTATGTTGATATTCACAAACATACCGTAGTGAATGACAGTAAGTACATAAGAATTTCGGGGGGGGGGGGGGAGGGGGAAAGACTAAAAATCCCCTTAAAACACAAGAACTCTAAGTAGTTATCGAATATTAAAAAAATACTTTTAAAAATTAAGTTCGTATTTCGTACTCAATTTTGTGTCATAAACTTAAAATACTCTTTGTCGTTGTGTAGATAACGTGACATTTAAAAAATCTCCTGTATTTGATAATAATTACTCTTGGAACTCTTAAAGCGGAAACGTTATATTTCTAACAATCAAAAGTATTACTCATTAAAAGTTATAAATGAGTTTTGTAGAGACTATTAATTAAACTAAATACTGAATTAATACATGCGGTGAATATTAAAATAATACTCGTCGAGAATACCAAAATAATACTTTTATACAAAATTAAAAACAATCGATACATTTTATTATAACTTCTCTTCAACTTCATTAAAGATAAAAGCTCTAAGGAATTACAGAGAATTAAGAAAAATACTCTTCCAGAAAATATTTTGAAAAGATAAGTTCATATTTCATACAAAACATTGTTTTAGGAACTCAGCCACTCAACGACCTCCAGTGATTAAGTGATTTGGAGGAATGACATTTTAAAAAGTTTCTGGGTTTGACATTAATTACTTCTGGAATTCTTAAAGCAGAAATTATCTATGTGTAACAAGGAAAAGAATTAGTCCTTAAAAGTAATTAATGTGTTTTGTGGAGAGTAATATTTGATAGGATGATATGAATGGTGACATTCATTTACAGTCGATATAAATATAATAATAACAATAATAATACTTGCACAACGTTAAACTTATATGATGTGGCCACCACATGACTTTCTTCTATATAATTTTACACAAGTTTTATTCAATACAAATTGTTTAATAAATTATCGAATTATTTTTCATTATAAATGCAGACGATTTTTATCTGACAGAATTATATCACTAAATGTCATTTTTTTGCAATTATCGGAAGAAATACGATTTTGTTTTCTAATTTTTTCTTTCGTTAAAATTTAAAAAAAAATCGATAACATTGTTTTAAATTATCACAGATCTATAGTTCAACCATTCGTTTTAAAGGTACTGACGAGACCTTTCGAAAGATACCCATATTGAAAATTTACTCCCCCAGGGGGAGAAGCGATGCCCCCACATGCACAATTTTTTTTTCCTAGTTAACTACTACTATTATCAATAATTCGTATTAATTTTACAATCACACGATTAAAATAACTCTCATTATGTACATTTATACGAAATTTTGTCCTATACTGCTATGTTAAAAATTTAGAAAAAATGCGATCACAGCGCTACCTGTTGATCAAATGATCCCCAAATCTTATCAGCACCAGTGTATGTCAGGGTCCAACTAAATACCAAGTTTGGTTAAATTTCGTTCATTGGTTCGTGAGATACAGCGTCCACAAAATTTTTGATACACACACCCAGACACACAGGCAGACAGACATTTTCTAAAAACAGTCAAATCGTGTTCAGGACATCCCAAAACGTGCAAATCCATCGAAAACTGGAGTTAAAAATTTTTCACGAATCCAATACTCACTCTATATATACATATAGAAGAAAGTAAAAAAAAAAAAAATTAAAAGGATTTGGAATTATAGTTTTTATAATTTTTTATGCATGATGAGTTTCGAAAAGCGTCTTTATATTAAACTATAAGGCAAACTTTAAAATACTTAAAATCATTACAGGAACTCGACATCATATTTTAATTCTCGTCTGAATTTTATAGTTAGGTAGTAAATCTAGTAATTATGTTATTGTTACGTTTTAGGTCATTGATTACGCGACAGTTCTAGGCTTGGGTAAGGCCAGGGCCTGATTATTGCGCGGGTTCTCACAGCACTTGTCCTGGGCATAAAAATTTTAGGGGGCACAGAATTTTACACAATTTGTTTTTAATTAATATGACAAACTCTTGTAAATGGTATTCTTATTTTATTAAAATAAAATTCGAGCAATAAAGTAATTGGATGTCATTGGAAGCTACACGTCAAACTACTACGTCAGAAACGCAAAAAGAAAAATATTTGCGATGCATACAGCTGTTTCGGTAGCCTTAAGCGTACCGTCTTCAGTGCAAAAAGAATTCTGAATCTAGATATACGAACACTATATATACGAGCACTTCTCCAGATTCAGAATTCTTTTTCCACTGAAGGCGGTACGCTTAAGGCTACCGAAACAGCTGTATGCATCGCAAATATTTTTCTTTTGGCGTTTCTGACGTAGTAGTTTATTCGGGTTTTAAAATGTGACATCTTTTTCAAAGATAAAATATAATTGAATTTTTAAACAGTTATTAATTTTTATGAATTTATATTTAAAATCTATTTTCTAATACAATGTTATAATTTTTATATGACTAGAATCATACTATTTGCTCTTCATTATAAATTTCCATGAAGGGTGGGGTAAGGCGTACAAAAATTGGATTGTGCCCTGGGCACAAAAGTACCTTAGTCGGGCCCTGGGTTGGATAACGCTCCTATATATACAAGCTGGCGCATCTGACATTACTATTAGCCTCAGGGTTGTCACATGTAATAGTACTAGTCACTGTTTTACTTAGGAGTTAATGTGTTACTTAGGAGTTTTTATTTATTTATTGTAATTTTAGCATAGCGAAATGTGATAAAAGAGTTTGTTCAGCAATAATTTGTCCAAATTACTCCAGGAAAAGATATAAAATTGTAATATTTTCTTCAGATTTTATGAGAGAGAAAACATAGCAACGATATATGTACCAACCGAAAAGCTGGCGTTTTCCGAGGCAAATAAATAAATAAATAAATAATAAAGGACTGATGGAATGAAAATTTCATTTTATATATACAAAAACATATTTCATGCAGGCTGTGGTTTGGAATCATTCTTCATTCGTTTACAGGGCTATCCAGAGTATTTGTATGTATCGGTTCTATACTTGGAAAATGCAGGAGATGTATTTCATTTTGTGTTAGGTGTTTTTCCTATAAGATTAAATTTAAATTCACAATGTGATGTGCATACAATTTATCGACAATATACAGGGCTATATTGGAATCTTGGAAACCTCTGGACGGCTCCTACCTACCTGGTCTAGGTATATCGGGTTTGATACCGTCCAAAGAAGCAAAAAACGCCTGATCACCGCATGGCGACCAATAAACTCTACGAGTTACTTCAGCATCCTATAGAAATGAGCTGTGCCCTGTGGAACTAGGATAAGACTTGAAGATTTATATCTTACAGATAGGACTTTGTCATTGCGATTTCGCTTTTCAGAGTGTTTTTTTTTTTTTTTTTTTTGGTGGTGGCGGGGGGGGGGGGGGTGAATGGGGCATTGGTTTCGACTAGTACAACCGCACTTACAAGAATGTACTGCAGGAACAGTGTTCCCATCTTTTATAATTTATTCACGAACATTTTTAGTCCCGCTTTCTTTTCGCACCAGAAATTTTGTAGATTATTTCTCTTTAATATGTGACAACGATTAGATAAGAAAAAAATCATTTTTCAAAATTTCCTGTATGAAAAAGAGGCGGGGCTAAAAATGCTCGTGAATAAATTATAAAAGTTTGGAACTCTGTACAGGAGTGCACAGAGCACGCGCCAGGGTGTTGGAATTTTTGAAATAGGTGCAGACCTAGCTGAGAAAAAAAAAAAAAAAAAAAAAAAAAGAGAGAGAGAGAGAGAGAGAAAAGAGAAATGGACAGGGAAGCCGCAAAAGGTGGTTGTGCACAGGAACTTACTAGCCTAAAGGATGGAAAAACAAACGTAATTTACAAAAAAAAAAAATAAAAATAAAAATGGGTATACAGGGTCATCAAAAATTAAACTAGACGTTCCTTTCTATTGAATGCAATTGATAAAAGTGCTTTGCTACATTTTACTATGTCGACGGACACTGCTCAATAAGAAAAAAACTTTTTCATACCTATACTATAAACAAAGTACTTTTTGGAGTTCAATTTTCAAGTTTGTTTTTTCCTATAATATCACATTTTGACATGCCTTCAATACAAAAGACTAATTTACAGCGGTTTATCAGTATGTATATCTGTTATCAGAATAATTTAAAAACAAATAACTGCAGAAAATTCAAATTTGGTTGTTTTGAAGTTCGCATTATGTCGCCACTTGAAAACTTTGATCAAGATTGGCAAGTTTGAAGGCATAAATTAATAACAGCCTTTTATTTATTCATTTATTTATTAACATGAATATAGGCACTATAATGGGCTCTTCCCACCTGACGTCAGAGGTCACATGATAGAGGAAAAACAAATAGCAGACGATGTCTTGTTTATCTATAGCGATTGCTGAAATAACATATTTTCTATTCTTATTTTTGATCAATCTTATTTAATCTGTGTTATTTTTTTATAAATCATCATTTTTAATCCATTTTATATCATTATTTATCATCTTCTGTTTGCTATATACATTTACAATCATCATTTAGTTTATATTTGTTATTGATGTTCATGAAGAACATGTTAAATACTCTGATTTTTAATACTTCAATCAGTGACAGTGCAATGTCGTACTGCGTAAATCCATTTAGACCAGTAACTAAGTTAATTAACTTGTTGTAATACCTTTATGCAGTTACATTAAATGAAAACATTTTAAAATTTCAAATTATAATCTATAAACATTCCACAAGAACAAGCTATTATTTATTGCTAGATCAGTTAATGTAACAGTTACAATGGAACATGCAAAAATCGATTCTTACAGTTGAAAATAAATAAACACATAAAGTGCTTTTAAAAAATTCTTAAATTTACAAATAAAACTATTCTACTGTTTACAAATGCACACTATTACTTTTATTTTATTTTATATTAAATATTAACATTTTTAATCTTAAGACCAATATTTAATTGAATTCGATTCTCAGAATTCGATTATTCGTTTTCTTCTGTCACATGACTGAGCAGACGAAACTGAGAAGAGTCCATTGAACGAGGGGTTGAGGGGGTTGGGCGGTAGCCCTCCTCACACAAAATGATGTGTCCAAAAACTCTTCTTAAACCTATTTTAGATTATTTTTAAAGTACTTTGAACTTTATTATCATACCTCATTGATCTTATGATTTAATCTGTACTCTATGATATTCAAATGCTGGGTAAGAGAAAGTCGTGTGAGTGACACATCAGATTATTTTTTTCCCAAAAGATATTTTGCATTAAATGAGTTAATGAAAATCTATTTTAAATGCGTGCGCCAGTTAGACATCAAATTAAGGAAGATATCTACATTTTGGTCGCTTTTTTTATTTATTTATTTTGTTTTTATTTTTAAGAAACATAATTAAGTTTTATACTGAAAAATAATGATTTTGACCTCAGGAAACTCTGCTAAATCTTTATTTTTCCAAATCGATTTAAAAATATTTCCCCAGTTTTAGCCGTAAGGAAATCCCATAATGACGAACTATTGCAATAAATGCTTTTCAAAATGATGTAGTTAGGGTAATTAAGAAATATATGCAACAAAAAGACTTCCAGAAGTCTTGTTTAAGAAAAATTAAGGTCATATATTTCAAAAACCTATTCATTATTCACCTTCAGGAAAATTGTTTATAGTTAAAGAAATTCTCTTTTAATCGCTTTTTTATAAAACGTTGGTTTTTGACAGTAATTGCCTTTTACCTTGAACAAAAGTCAAGGCACATTTTTGTACTTTTTTGTGCCTCACAGTTTTCTAACCAAGAAATTAAAAATAAAATTAGCCCAATTTAACTTTGCTAAAAATAATAGTTACTTCACAAAATCTTAGTTAAGGCGGTATATTCATTTACCTGTATTACCTTTCATTTTTTTTGTTTTTAAAAAATCATTAATATAAATTATAATTCTGTAAAAAGTCAACTTGACTTAAATTTTAAAATACGACGACAACCGTGGTGAAAAATTAATTACATAATGAATGAATTCTGGAAAATTTTAAGATAAATAAAGCTTTACCCCTGTCTTATCCTTATTGTTAAAAATTTTAAGAAAACGCGTAAAGTAAAATTATTCTCTGTGCTCTTTTTGAAAAGTGCACATTTTGACAACAATTAATTTTCATACAAAGAGAAAAATTCATATAATATATTTTATCTTGTAGCTGTCTCATAATCCTTTAAATATAGCGTATATGTTCGTTATGTATTAAAATTTACAAAACCATTTTTTCTGTAAAATACAGTGCGACTAGCGTAATGGATTTTGTTTAAGATTAATGGATTGGACCCCACAAAATTAATCTGATTCTTTAAAAGGAAAGTTTTCAAGTTTTCAGTGTTGTCAGGATGTTTCTGTTGTTGTGTATGCGTATACAAAATTTACACTTCGAAAAAAAAAATATACCGCCTTCATCTAGAATGAGTAAGTGGTCATTTTCTAAATCCCTTAACTAGAAATATAGATTTCCGAGCTATGCGCATAAGGCACGCCAATAAACTGAATAGACGAAATGATCGAGAATCTCTAGACTATACATCCCTAAATGGTGAAACAATATTCTGAATGTTCTGAATCTTTTGTATTGCGAGAAATTCTCGCTTGATTTTCTAGAATTGGGTCATAAACCAAGATTATAGTTGCTGAAACCCGCCTCTTGCATCCTCATTTATTTGGAGATATTTTAAAATAACTTTGCCCTCGAGAATATAGGCAAACGCTCTAGAATTATAATAGGGATTTCTAGAACTCGCTTTCAAAGGGGACTAGAATTTAGAAGGATGACATGGAACTATTTTTTTTTAGAGCCACAATTTTGATTCGCGATGTCAGTTACAGGATTTTTTCTCAGTGTAGACTATATCTAGGGCTACATAATAGCAACTTTTTTAATGCCTTCTCTTTAGAAATAAATTCTTCTAACACTGCTAAAAATCGAATCACTGTTAAAAATGGACATACTCATTTCAATATGAGCAATTTTCTTTCAAAAAGGATCTCATTTATGAAAAATTGCATGTTTCCAAATTAATATCTGTGTACTTCATAATTTATTATAAATATGCTGAATCTCAAAAGAAGTACTTTAATGAAATTTAAACAGAAAGAGTTCAACACACAAAATTTATTCCCTCAAATCTCCAGAACTACATTTCGTGGCGGTATCAGGCTGGTTTGCGGACGAATACATCAATGAAAATCTGTGTTTGGGACATTGGGATTCCCAATGGTCGATGCTAACTTTTGAACATGTTAATCTATTTAATAATAGGCGCATGGAATTTTTAAATTTTAATCTATTTACCTCGCAGCTATTTTGAGTATATGACGTACTCCAAATTTTGACACAATTTTACTCCTTTTTACCATGTTTTTATTAACTTCGATTCTTGCTTGTTTGTTTGTTTGTAAAGTACAAATCTTGCAATCGATTTTTAACTAACTTCTCGACTAGCTAGACATTTGAAATTTTCAGGATAGCTCAGAACACGGTGATAATGCATTTTTTAAATACTTTTAGTGAACTGTTTGAGGTCCCTACTTCATTCGGCAGCGTTTATATGATTCAACAGAAAATTTATTTAACTAACTCATCGACTAGCTAGACATTTGAAACTTTCAGAATTGTTCAGTACACGGTGAAAATACATTTTTAAAATATTTTTAACCAACTGCTTCGAGACCCTACTGCCTTCGGCAGCGTTACCAGTACAAAGCTTGCAATCGATTTTTAACTAACTTTCCGACTAGCCAGCCATTTTAAACTTTTATAATAGCTCAAAACACGACAGCAATGAATTTTTTAATACTTTTAGCCAATTGTTCCAGGTTCCCGCTGTCTCCGGTAGCGTTTATATGATTCAATAGAAAATTTTAAAACATGGTATATAAAAAGTTCTTTTTATCTTGTAATTATTAAGTATTTTTGCTCCTTTATTTTTTTTCAGTGAAGAAGTTTTAGTGTAAATTTTCACTGCATAGCAAAACGAAATATGCAAGATACACAATGATGGCTAATTACTCGTAAATGCAATCAGTGATAATTTTTACGATTCTTTTTTTCTGCCGTTATTCAAAAATAAAATGTATTTTAAAGTGTCATCACAATGGCAAAATATACTGAACGTTAAATGATGTAAAGTGTATATACAGTTGGAAAGTGTTATAAATCTATGCTATTCGCATGATTTTTCGTTCTTGTTTTATTTTTTCATCATTCAAAGATATTATTATCAACGAATATTATTATCCTAACTTTTTTTTATCCCAAATCCCTTAACGCACAATTTAAATTAATCTATATTTCGACAATTGCAAGGTATAGCAAAATATATTATAAATGATGAAAGATTATAAAAAATAATAAATAAATAAATAAATCTTAAGCCTATTTTTTTTTTTCGATTAATATATATAAAAACCTTCACAAAGAAAAATTTGAGTTAGTACGATAGGACTTATTTTAATCTACTCTTCCATATAAGGATATGCAGTAACTGTGTTTCGTTCAATAGCCTCACTAATCATTTCTTAAAATTTCTTTAGCATAGGAAATCGTTGGTGGCTTTTACATTTTTGTTGTCATTCTGGCGCTAAATTAAAATGGCCATCACAATTGCGTAAGTAAATATCTTGCCGAGAAACAGAACGATTGACACTAAAGCTCTTCGGTGTGAAATTTGAAATTTCGTCAAGGGTTTCTATACAGAAGCTGTTCCATTTCTTTAGAATGATTTTTATCAATCTTATTTTAATTAGTAAAACAAAACAAAAAAAAGTTTGAAGTTCATTTTTTTCGAAATTAAAAGAAAAGATATTTACTTTTTTTCCCCCTCATAATAGAATCTTTTATTATATATATAGTTTTCATAATTTTAATAAATTTTTAATAGTCAAATTTATGTTACAAAAGTTGTTTAATTTCAGGAAATTGCAATTAATAAATAAATAAATAAATAAATAAATAAACTTTTTCCGACCTTTTCCGTTTATTTTAATTTGTTATAAATTATCATTATTTTAGGAATTTTAACTTTATTTTAAGTAATTTTTAATTATTAACTGTAAATATTTTCAAATAAATTTCTCAGTTAAATAATGACACCATATCCTTCTAAAATCATATGTAGATGCCAGTTAACTTGGAATACTATAAATGGCGGCGACGCAAAATCTCACATTGAAAGAAATAGTACGACTTGTCATACTAATATAAAAGTAATCCTCTCTTACGTCATTACCTCATGGTAATATCACGTTTTTAATTGAACTAACAGGATAATAATTATAAGATAAAAAAATTTTTATAAACTATGTTTTTAAATTTTCTGTTGAATCATAGCTATAGAACTAACTACATTAGCACTTTATCAATGCGTATTGTTACGAAATTGTAAATAATTGTTTTTATTTTTTGTATAAATTCTTTCAAAGAGGCTTAGTAAGTTGATAAAATGTCAATTTTCTGCATTTCAAGCTCTTTTTCGCGTTAAAATAGCTTAATTTTCCCTTTAAAACGCATTAAAAAGCTCCAATACGCAGGTAATGGATTTGGCGCCAAAATTGGCGAGTTTTTGCCTTTGGTGACTTTTTGGTGATTTTTGGCGAGAAAATCCTTATTATCGATATTCCAAAGATGGACGTTCTAATGTGATTGGTTAAAGAGTTACGGAAAATTTGAATTAAAAAAAAAGTTGGTTTTAAAAATAAAATATTAATCTTTTCAGAACAACATATATTTGCATCATGAACTACATTAGCACTTCATCAATGTGTAGAAAATCTTTGAAGTGATAATGACGTCAATTTTTGCCAGATGCGTAATTTAACTTTTTACAATTTTTTAACGCTCACGTTTAATTAAATATATTTATTTTTATGTCGAATGAAAATGAACTCGTATTTTTTATTATTATTATTATTATTTTTATTTTTATTTATTTATTTATTTTTTTTTTTTTTGGCAACAATTAAATTATAGCTAATATTTTAACAACGAGATAAATAAATTAGAGTGCTGATTCAATGGATGAAGGATTAGCTTTCCGTGGTTCAAGAAGAATCACATGACATGCTGCAATAGGTTGCTATTTTTGGCCCTTTATCGCTATTTTGGCATTTTAAATATCAGTTCGACAAATTATCATTATTATTAGGTAACATGACAGTCCTATGACCGAAATAAATTGTTTTTAAAATAATTTTGCACATTTTGCACATTTTAATAAATAATAAAATACCTTTTTTTTCATCGTTTCCCAACAAAGTTTAAAAATGTTTATAAAAGAAAAGTTAAACTTTTAAAGAGCTAAATTTTACAACAAATAATAATTTTTCAATTATTTTTAAGCATTTTGTCGGTTAAATTTCAACTACACGAAATAAAAAAGAAGTAAAACCAAAATCAAAATGATTTAGATCAAAAGAATATTAAACTACAAAAGTAAACAAAAACATTGGCGGTTATGAGTTTTGCGAAGAACAATCTTCAAACCGTTGCCATAGAAACTTTCTGAAAATAAGCTGTAACCAAGGAAACCACCGAATGCGCAGGTGCAAGGAGGGCATGTCACAGGACTCATCTTGGACCTTCTCAAGGGTTACCATTTATCACTCTACTTTATTTATCTCGTTGTATTTTAATGACTTTTTTTATTGCTATTGGGAGCTTATTATTTTCATATTTTAATTAGTTAAAAGAGAACTCTTCGATATTAAATCTGACTTCGAAGTTGTTATCACCGGGTTCTGAACTACTGTGAAAGTTTCAAATGTTTAGCTAGTAGGGAAGTTAGTTAAAAATAGATTGCAAGATTTCGACCGGACAAACAAATACACAAACAAACAAGAATAGAAGTTAATAAAAACATGGTAAAATGAAATTTTACATTAAGTGTTTAATTCAAAAGTACTGGAAACTAACGAAATATATATGAAAGAAAATTCTTTTAAGTGTAACTTTATTCATTTTTACTCGTAATACATAAAAATTCATACTAATGTACCACATGAAAAATGAAAATTCTCTGCAAATGGTGTTGGCTATAAAAAGAAGATTTTCCTCTAATACAGGTCGAAGGAAAATGACATTTGCATTTCCCCAATGACTTAATTTCATCCCGAAAGACTATTTGTAATTACATGATCAAATCAAGGAAGTTTTATAAATCCCCAGTCTGACAGTAATTAGTTTATAAACTGACATAGAAGATTACTTTGTTCACTGATATTTTTTTGAATGGCCATTTTTCCATAAATTTTATTAGCGGAAGGAAACGTTTATTTATGAGGAATCATATGAAAAACAGAGTTTATATATTGATAAACAAAGATTGCGATAAGATTTTTATTTAATAGATAGTTAATTTGGCGTGGCATAAACATTACTTTCACTTACCCCGGTAGTATATTTTTTGGAATTTATTACGATATGACTGTGACAAATTCTCCTCACAAATCCACCTCTGGAATATTGTTGCGCAAATGTCGACTCTCTTACGGTTCTATAATATGAATACACTTTTTTCACAGTAAATTATCGGAGTAGTCTGACAAAACTGTTATTTCAACGAATACTCTGAAAACAGTCCAATAAAACAGTAAACTTAGCTATTATTCTCGAATTAATCCAATAAAGCTCTGTCACTCATATCACAAAAGTCACTCTTCAATGAATGTTCTGAAAACAGCCCAATAAAATATTTACTTACGCCAAAAATAAATGAATAAATAAATAAAATAAAGCATATAGTGTTAAATACGATACAGAGCAGGAATTTCATCGGTTCAGAACCCATGATATATAGCACGAAAAACGGTCCGACACTTCAGAGCATCAATCTGCAACACAATTGACACCGAGAATTAATCTGCTCCTATTTATAATCTCGGCAACAGGAATTTAGCAAAGGTTCTCAATAATCTGGACAGGAATCAAATAGAAAATTCCAGAACTCAGCTTCTATTAAAGATAAAGCTTCGAAACTTCAAAAATCCTAAATTACCAGCTCTCGCCAAATTTGGTCACTAAATCATTGATTTCATCACGAAATCGCCAAGCCCGCTTTAATGGCACTTCACTTGTGTTACGCAAACGAAGTGATCACGTCACTGACCGTCCGTGGATACAAGAAAAAGATTTCCTATGTTAATCGTCCATTGGATTTTTCGTAAAAAAAATATTAAAAATCGAGGAAAATTATTTCCAGATTTTAATCTCCATATTTGGGCATAGATATGTATTAGTTATCGTGTACATGCGTTTGATTAAGTTGTTTGTGCAGTAAAATTGATAAAATTTAAATTTCAAATTTCAAAACTCTAGGGAAAAAAAATGGCAAACATCCATATTCGATTGAAAACACAAACATTTCATTTCGAAGGATGATATTCACACAATAAATATTCAACTAATATATTAATTAGAAGGAAAAGGGTAAGTATCCTATCATAATTTGAAGCCAAATTTGTTTTCAAATGTCTAAATAAAGTATCTGATATAAGATACTCATATGTTGCAGCGGAGTAGATTTCATATCTGTCATCCTTGAAAAAAAAAATATCGCCAAATTATCTGGGGAACATATTGAATTCCTTTCAAAAATCATGGTGATTTTAACAACTTATATTAAGGAGAGTAATGAATAATATCAAACAATATTTCGTACAATACATATTACGAAAATATACATCTGGCATGTATATTTTCGTATTACGTTTTTCATCGACAGATACAAAAAACGACAAGGATGACAGAGTTTTGAAATTTAAAATTAAAATTTTGTCAGTTCGACAGCAAAATAACTCAATCTAGCACATGCATACGATAACTAATACATATCTATACCCAAATACCGGGATTAAAACCGGGAAATAATTTCTTTCGATTTTTAATAATTTTTTACAAAAAATCCAATGGGCGATTAACATAAGAAATCTTTTCCTTGCATCCACGTGCGGTCAGTGACGTCACACTTCGCTTGCGTGTAGCCAAGACTCCTATAACACGAGCTAACTCACAGCTGATCATTGTTGCCCAGCGGAAATATAGCTTGGCGACTTTTAGTTGCAGACGTATTACTCGGCGTCTTTATCGCCTAAAATGGCGAGTTTGCCTAAATAGAAGAGCGAATTATTGTTTGTACTTGGTAAGTTTGGCGGTAATATTTGGCGAAATTTTCTTATAACCCTTGTAAAAGTAGCCATCACTATTGCTGTTAAACTAGTTAATTTTAAATATTTATACACGGTGAAAAGTAGTGTAGGTTGTAAAATACAACATTTAGATAATCGAACAGCAATAAAAACAAATAATTGATACAAAAAATGCTAGGAAACATATCATAATTACACTTCATATTTGTGATTGAAAGCTAAGCGTACAATTTTCTTTTGCACAATTAATAGCCCATTTCTTACGTCTTTCTTGATCTGTTGGAAATCTAAACGTTCTAAAAGCAGTTCAAGAATGATTTAAACAATTTTCGGCTGCAAAACCTCCATTTTATGTGATTTGATAACACTTGAAATTCGGACCGTGTGGGCAACAATCGCTGAGTGGGAAACAAAATGCCGGATGAGCCAGCTTGTATTGGATGAGCTCTACGTGTAGCTATAAAATTCAGCAGAAAATTTAAAAACATGGTATATAATTTTTTTTTTTTTTTAATCTTATAACTATTTATAATTTTGTTGTCATTTGGTCGATGAGTTGATACGGATATCGCAAATGCATAAGTAAACATTTTGGCGAGAAACGTCCGAGCTACTTCAGTGCCAAATTTCAAATTTCACCAAGAGGTCCAAGATCTTTCAATGTTTTTGCACAATTTTTCTCAATTTTGTTTTAAATATTTTTGTAATGCGGGTGGGAAAAAAAGGAAAATATATTTTTTTTTTAATTGGTCTAATTATACAAAATATCTCCATGTAAAATATTATGCGTTTTCCGTTCTGTTTATTGCCAAAAAGAAAATGACTAATGCAGTTTTTCCTGTATTATTAACATTTGTATAAATTAAATTAAATTATCCATATCCACTAATAAGACGTTGCGGTGAAGAAGGCTCTGCCGAAGTCAACGAGGGCCCGAAGCGAAGTTTTTAAGCAATTTCAATGTATTTTCATTTTAGTTTTAATTTGTAGGACGGTATAAAAAATATTGATTCTTTTTTTTAATTCATTTAAATATAGTGATCAGCGAAGCAGGCAATGCCTGCTAATTAAATATATAAATAAATTATTATTTATTTATGTTTGTAATAATTTTAAATAATTTTAAAATACAAGACTAGTACGTTGTGGTCACCATATGACTTTCCTCTATATTTTCCTGTACAAATTCACCCAGTAAAAATAATTTATTAAAATTATTATTTAAAAAAATTATCTCCCATTATAATGCAGACGATTTCCATATTAGAGAAGTAGTATATATCCAAAAAATATCCAAAAATATTCAATTTTATTGTCAATATTACATTTTTTTTTTTTTTTTTTTTGTTAAAAATGAAAAAAAATCGATAACTTTATTGAAAATTATCGCAGATCGATGGTTCATCCATTCGTTTTAAAGGTATTGGCGAGCTCTATTGAAAGATACCCATCATGAAAATTTACTCACCTCGAGGGGGTTAAAAATTTAGAAAAAAGCGGGATGGCAACGCAACCTGTAAGACAATTTTTACCAAAAGTTGATAAGCACAAATTTATGTCAAGGTGCAACTACGTACCAATTTATATGAAATTCTGTGCAGTAGTTCCTGAGATACAGTTGCCACAAAATTTTGTCACACACACACAGACTGACAGACAGACGGACAGACGGACATTTTCTAAAAATGGTCAAATCGTGTTCTACAGCTCTCAAAACGTGTAAATCCATCAAAAACTCGAGGTCGAAAATTTTTACGAATCCAATACTTTCTTCTATCCGCGTTTGTAATGATCGATAGATGGCGCTTTCTGAACTGCAGTTGTTAGTAAATATAACAGCCACGTGTATTTATTATTGTTCTTTCTCCGCCATTACATCATGGAAAATCGATTGCATAATATGATGATATGCAGTGGTATGATAATTTCACCTTAGCCCACCAGAGGGCGAGCATTTCATTACAATCGCGGGCTGAATATCGAAGGGCTGAATATAGAAAAAAGTAATAATAATAATACATTAACAATAATCACGCGCAAATATCTAACTTAATCATTTGATAATTTTCTGCTATCCGCGTTTGTAATGATCGATAGATGGAGCTTTCTCAACTGCAGTTGTTGGTAAATATAATAGCCACGTGTATTAATTTATTGTTCTTTCTTGTTGTTCTATCGTTGTTTGAGTGTGAAAGCTATCAGTGGTATGACATATTCACCTTAGCTCACCAGAGGGCGAGCATTTCATTACAATCGCGGATTGGGGCCGGATTAAGAGATCACCAAATCTTCAGAATTTGGTGAAACTTTAAAGCATAAAAAAAAATCGCCAAAGTATTTACGGTTAAACTAGAAAAATAAAGTTATTTGACGTAATAAGTATGGGATGGCAAAAAAAAAATTCGGCAATGAACTGAAATGGCTATCACAATTGCGTAAGTCGCATCACCTTGTCGAGAAACGTACGAGCTACGTCGGGGCCAAAATTCAAATTTCTCCAAGTGGGGCCTGTACTAAAGATTTGCCCTAAAAAATTTCAGGCAATCACTAAAAAACGACAAATTAACTGATACATGCACTCTGTCGGAAAAGCACAGCTTTTGTATTTGATCCCCTTGACAAATTTCAAATTTGGTACTGTAGTAGCTCGGACGTTTCTCGCCAAATTCTTTATTTACACAATTGGGAACAACTATAGTATCTCCCCACAGCTGAATTTGGCGATTTATTTTTGCGATTATGCCTAAATCATAAATCTAAAAGTGGAACAACTATAGTATTTCCCCTCAGCTAGATTTGGCGATTTTTCGTTGGCGATTATGGCTAAATCATAAATCTGAAAATCATAAATCATATAGCATAAATGATAAAAACGTAAGCTAAATTATAAATCATAAATCATAAAATCATAAATCCAAAGTAAATAGCATGCAGGCTGCCATATTATATCGCAAACAATCCAGAACGACATCGTTATCGTTGAAATCGGCGCCGAAGAAAAATCGCCAAATCTAGCTGAGGGGAAATACTATAGTTGTACCAAACTGTGCCAAAAGCTTTATTATCTAGTGCATTTGTTTTAATAAAAAAAAAAAAAAAAATCTGTGATTATGGCCAAAACTAACTCATATATATATATATATATATATATATTATAAAATAATAATTGTTAAAAAAGTGATTATGCACTCACCCCTATATAATACATTTTCTTTAAAAAATGTATTGTGCTTCTATATTCGCCCTTTGAAATCTCATTTTAAGATTTTCTGTTTTTTTCCCTAAATTTTCATTACTTTCAAATTTTCCGCTGCGGTTGTAGTTAATATTTCATGAAACGAAATCTGAATTACATTTTCTAATAATATGTTCCTGAAAATGCTTGCATATTGTATTACCATTGACTATGTTCTTATACAACATTCAAGAAAAACTGGCTCAGTGAATTTTTTTTTTTCACGTTACGGTTCCTTATACCGGGATCTACGGCTTAAAATGGATTCCAAACCAGAAGAAACATTTATGCCTTAACCAGGATTTAAACATGGCACCTGGCAACTGAATGCTAGTGGTGGGAGTAAGTTGGAGGAGTGCGTGCGGGAAGTTGTGTGTGAACCTGGGACCTGAGGCTTAGAAAGGAAATGACATACCTCTGAACAAAAGGTCAACTGATTGTCCATTGATGATCTATCTGAGAAATGGCGTCGAAGGTACTATTATAGTACTTTTCTTCTCAGTGAGTACGAAATCTTACGAGCGATATTATTCGTGTGGAGCGATTGTCAGATTACGCTATCAGTTGTCAGCGTGAAAAGCTGATACGCGGTGGGACAAATTTTATGATGTGAGCGTTTCACAGTGTCTGGTGTTGCCATCTACTGTCTCAGATGTAAGTTTTTCGTGCCGTTTATTCGCACGTCCGGGTCACCAATGTAGCATTACGTGCGTGCGGGAAGTTGTATTTGAGCCTGAGACCCGAGGCATAGAAAACCAAACGACTTACCTCGGGACAAAAGATCAACCCATTAGCCATTGATAAGTTATGATCATAGAATAATAATAAAGGAAGAAGGAGCGTATATGTTCTGGTTTCGGTTTGTAAAATCCAGGAATGCTGGGTATAGGGTTGTAACAATGCTTCAATCTAAATGGTTGGCGACTTGTTGGCGAGATTTTTGAATCGTCTTATCTCTCTGTCAATCAGTCAGTGAGACAGCACCTGCAACAAACAGCGATAAATGTGCCCAGCATGGGTGCCCTACTTTAAGGTTTTGAGTAGCAAAGATAGCTTTTGCTGGCAATTCACTAGAAGTGGTTTGTAAGCATTAGAGTATTTACGTGCTCCTTCTTCCTTTATTATTATTCTATGGTTATGATAGTTTATCCGAGAAATGTCATCTTTGGCGCCGCTGCAAGGTTAAAAATTCACTGCGAGATTTGATCTATGGAGAAGAAACAACCAAGTTAGATAAAAGCGAGAAAAGTGGTTACTTTTTACAAAATAAAACAAATTTATTTTTGATAAATGGGGCATTAATAATGAGTAAGGGAAAACTGTATATGTTTTAGATATTATATTAATCATAGTTTTCAAATAAGGCGAAATGAAAAGCCATTGCGTATAAACGATGTCAATTTTACTTGATTTAAATGAAACCATTAAATTTCATTCGTGACCTTTGTCTTCTAATTTTGACACCATTTTGATCGCTATAATTGTTTTGCGTTTTCAGATTTAAGCAGATTTATTAAAATTCCTTCACATTTCTCTATGGTTTGGGGCAAATGTAACCTCAAACTACTATACCCATACATTAAGAGATATATAAGGCAAATGTCCAGATAGAGAAAACTTTTATGAATCAACTGCTTTTTAAATTTTAAAATGATCGTAATTCGTTTCAGTGTTGCGAACTTTTCCGTACGATTCCAAGTAGAAAATCGCATCTTAAACTCCTTAGCACTATAACAAAACCTGAAAAAAGATCAGGATATTACATTTCATTGACATTTGTAAGTCAGAATTGAAAAGTATATATATATATATATATATATATATATATATATATATATAGGTGATGCAGTCGAGGTTTTTCGACATAGTTGCCATACTTTCACTTTCTCAACATAAATATTTCCTGGAGTGAATGTAACCGCAGGCAAAACACCAAAAAACTTAGAGTATAGATTAGATCGAATAAAGTTATCTTCAAAATCATCATACAAAACTTAGTTTATTTACCATAAACTATGGAGTTTACTTCAGAACTACAGCAATGAGAAAACTCCAAATTCTGAAGGCAGAACTATGACGGAGAGAGAAATGTAAACAATTATTCAAACTTCTATAACTTCTTCGTGTTTTATTTGGTTTTCTAAAGTTAAATACAACAAATTGGTGTTCAAGCAAGCAGATATTATGATTATTAGATCCAAACTTAGCTTATCTGATTTTGGCTTATCCAGCTATAAACCGAGATCACACTTACCTCGTACTTAACTTTATTCTACGTTACCCTAATACAATTATCTATGAACAGATATTGTTTAGGGAAATGGAACTTATATGGCTCATTTTCATTTAATAGTTACTATATTTCGATAGCACAGGAAAAAATGGAAAAATAGCTCTCCCCGCTTTCAATATTTGGATCATTGTCCCCCCTCCCCCCCCCCAATCCTTCTTCCCTGAAAACAAACAAAAAAAAAAAAAAAATCTGAATATGGGCTTACAGATTTCCATAAGACATACCGAAATTTCATCAGGTTTAACATTTATGACATTACTGTGTTTGTTATTCATCAATAACTTCAACTCCCGGTGGAACATGAAAATTTGAAAAGCGTATAAAGGCAGAGTAAAAATTTTCAGCAAATTTTGCCGTGTTGTTTCTGTTATCTAGCGGTATAGTTATTTTCAGATTTTTTATGTGAAAATAACCAATCAAAGATTATATGAAGTCCTCGACGCTAGATGGCAGAAACAGCCTGTCGAATTTTGCTGGAAAGCTGTACCCTGCCTTTAGACGCTTTTCAAGTTTTTGCGCTGAACCGGTAGTTGAAGTTAATGGTGAATACAGCCATGTGACATTGTTTGGATTAAACGCAGGGACTGATTTGCGAACAGAAGGGCCTGGGACACTTACCGCTATGGGGCCACTCACTACCAACTCTGATACCGACTGCTATGACGTGTTTGTTTGATTTACATGTAGTGATACAAAATGTCTATTATTGGTGAGAAAAATTTCTTGGAAGTAGATCACTAAATCTCACAACATCATAAATACCGGGTGCGTCAAAAAAATGTATACACACTTTGAACCGTCATAGAAAATTCATGTTCCGTTCTACAAAAGGTTCAATTGCTGGAAATGTAAAGCTTAAAGTCCAATTTGAAACATAAATGCACTTTCTGATGCAACTGCGGTTACTGTTCAAAATGGCGGCATTCAGCATCAATACATTGTTAACACGAGTCTCCACTGATTACGTACATCGTAGAAACGTGTCTAATGGGATTTCTGCGCACACCGCTTGAATCTCATTCCAAAGTGTGTCTAAGTTACGTGGTTTACGCTTGTACACCTCACCTTTTACTGTGTCCCATAAGAAGAAATCCAGCGGCATAAGGTCTGGAGAGCTTGGAGGAAACACGATTGGCCCCCTGCGTCCTTTTCACTGGCCTGGAAAATTTTGATCCAGATATGCTCGTGCGTCGCGATGATAGTGCGGCGGGGCGCCATCTTGTAGGAAATTGAACCTTGGAGCACAGGAAATACAGTTTCTATGACGGTTCAGAGTGTGTATACATTTTTCGGACGGAAGATAAACTAGAAGTAACGTTGTGGTAAGCAAAGAAAACACAAGCACGTCGAAAGCTTGACTTATTTCAGTCCATTTCTAGTAGATAATCATACAATTCAAAGTCATTCCTGTAAAACATTGGATAAATCATTACTCGTAGAACTAGATACATAAGATTTCTTTTTCATAGAAAAAATGCAATTTTAGCAAGATCAGTTAACTATAAAATAATTAAACGATTAATTCAATGGGCATGGGGGACACACAAATTTTGAAGAAGACAAAAACAGAGGTCTTATTAGACCAAGGAATAGATCAAAAATGATCTAAAAGTTTGGCAAAAACATTAACATTAAATAGGACTTTCACCAAATTACACCGTCCAAGCAACACCAGATTTTTATGTCGATTAGGTACATTTTTATATATTATTTTCAAATGTTATGGCTCAGATTTTCTTCGCCAATAAGTACATTACATTTTCTATGAGAACCATAAGATCCGTTGAATTATGGTGATAAATCTCATCGTTTCGTCACTTCATTTAAATCTAACTTTACGGAAGATCAAGTCAAATTATACGTTATAAATCACACCTCCGTAAGATGTAATTACATTCATTTCTTTGGTTCTCGATCATCTGTTGACAGATTTACGTATTATAAAAATACTAATGACTTTTATTTATTTATTTATTTATTTATTTTTTTTTTTTTTTCGCGTTTAAAAAACTATTTTTCTATATGCATATTAACTGTTGATAGATTTATTGGACTTATTTAGTATACATTAATTAATGACGAGCAGTCACAAAAGAATGGTGTTTATGATTTTCTTTCCGTTCTTGTACTTTTATTTTTTGTTGGAATAAAGAGATGATTCAAAGCTAGTCTTTTAACCCCTTAACGCGCGCTGTCCTCGCTGCGAGGACGCAAAATTTAAGATCCAGCTACAAAAATTCATCCCGGAAATTTTTCAGAAAAAATTTACGTTTATAACATATCAGAAAAGGCTGGTTTTTTCAACCTTAAAATTAAAAAATTCTTTTAGTTTAATTTAGTTCATGAATTCCGGTGGCAGTATAATTTAAATGATCCGAATTGTCTTGCGCCGCAAAGGGTTAATCTGCGATAGCTAAAAAAAAAGTAACTTTCGCCTCCGCAGAAAATAAATCTAATTCTTTTCGTTTAAAGAGGTTTTTTAAACAGGGAAAATGAATAATTTTGATAAGTTAAATATAATTAAATATTAAGAAAGAATATGTAATTTTCCATATCACACCAACTTTTTATTTATTTTTCCTTTTTTAGTAAATTCAAAGGATAGGTTGGGTTTAATATACCCTACGAATATTCACCGCAACCCCTCCTCCTCAATAAACACGTATACATTCAAATTCCTCAGGGTATCAAATTCGAAACGCTTTGTCAAAATTCGCATTTTGAAATCTTGAAATCTTACCTAAACCAAAATTGCGAACAAAAATACTCACTCTAAAAATTTTAGATTTTTTTGAAGATTCTGTTTTTCAGTAATTCTTTCTTTTCTTTTTTTTTTTTTTTTTTTCTTTTTCAGTAACTTTGTTAAAGAAGAAATGCTGTAAAAGGTATAAAGATCTGATATTAGTTAAAAGTATCATTAAAAAAGTTCCTCAAAACTAGTGTTCAAAAGTAATAAGTACAAACCTTTGAATAAACACCATAAAATGCAAGGAACTCGGAATAAATGTTTCGGTCGAAAGAAGACACGAAATTTCGCCACACGAGCCAAGCAGGCACGAGTGCGTTGCCACGTTGTTTGCAGCACTCTTGCCTACACTGTTCGCCTGACGAAGGGTTGTGTCTCCTTTCGGCCCAAAACAATTGTAGCGAGTGCCTTGCTTTTTACAGTATTTATTTAAAGTTTTACATTTATTAGTTAAAAGTATACTTAATTTAGTGTTTCAAAATAATGCAGAATTTAAAAAAGTATCATCTGTCTCTTAAACAATTATGTCATTAAAAAAAAATTACTCAAGCAGAAATACACACACACAAAATTAATCATCATGATAATAATAAAAAACAAATAAATAAATTAGTACTTTATGATTGCTAACCAGAGCTATACCGACTACTGATTTTCGTTCGCTGAATACATGAATTTAAAAAGAATTATATACATATATACATACAGAAGAAATATTTTTAAATGATACGAACAATTTGGGGCCCCTTTTAAGTGGTGGCAACAGGTACGCGCCCTGAATGGCCAGCCATAAATTAGTCCCTATAAAATGTGCTATTGAAGTTGTAATTTGTAAATGTAAAAAAAAATAATATTATTATTTAAATAGTTAATAAATCATAAATAGGACTGCTTTTTCTTTTTATTACATGAATTGTTTTTAATGTTTCTAAGAAATGCATAAAATTATTATGAAAATATATGAAGCTATCATTCGTTTAAAAAGATCAACAAAATTCAATGATTATTCTTTCTTTTCCCATATTTTGTTGTTTTGACTATAATTAATTTGCCAAGTCTTTCCAAACGGAATATTGAAAAAAAAACAAAAATTAATGGTCTGGTTTGTATAAATAAAAGATTTGGCAAGAGATTTATGCTCTCATTTGAATAATGAAGTAAATTCCGTATTCATGGGTAATATTTGAAAAATAGCTGCATTGTATATGTATATTTCTGTAAGTTATTTGGCAAAAGCTTATTTAAAATAAAATAAACAAACATATATATATATATATAAAACTCTTTTTTTTTTTTTTTGAGGGGTGGGGGGGGGGGGGGGTGAGCTTTCCCAGATTAATGTATCAAGTACAGCACATTTTAAATTTAAAATATAGAAGCTTCTAACAACATGCCTTTATTTTTTTACTTATATACAACAATAAATAAATAAATAAACAAGATTATATATCTATTTTATTAATTCACCAAAATGCAAAACACTTTTTTTAACACAGACTGAATTTCTACTTTTTTCTATATTCAATAGAAGAAAGTATTGGAATCATAAAATTTTTGTCTTCGGGTTTTCAATGGATTTACACGTTTTGAGAAGTGTAGAACATGATTTGACCATTTTCAGAAAATGTCTGTCTCCCTGTCTCTGTGTGTGTGACAAAATTTTGTAGCAACTATATCTCAGGAACTACTGCACAGAAATTCATATAATTTGGTTTGTAGTTGCATCTTCATATAAGTTAGTGTCTCTCAACTTTTGGTGAAAATTGTCTAACACACTGAATAACTGACAGTGTCATCCAGCTTTTTCCAAATTTTTAACATGGTATGGTATAGGACAAAATTTCGTATAGATGTACTTAAAGGGAATTATATTTTAATAACCATTATAGAAAGAAAAAAGAGTTATTTATATTATAATAGTGAGGAATTTTTTGTATCTATAGGAACATCACTTCTGCCTCCCCCCCCCCCCCCTGTGTGGAAAGTCATCCAACCGAAAAGAGACAAATTTTTCATTGAGGGTAACTTTTAAAAGTCTTTCGATACTTTGAAAATGAATGGTTGAACCATCGGTATATGATTATTTAAAATAAAGTTACCGATTTTTTTCCTTTTTTACAATATATATATATATATATATATATATATTGGGAGAAAAAAAAAATAGCATTTTCTACTTTCTCTTACCCATAGGGTCAAGAAAGTATTGTTTTAGGGTCAAATTTTCGAACGCGAGTTTTTGTTATATTTACATGTTCTGACGTTCCCTGAATACGAAAATCATGTTTTTAGCGAATGGCCTGTGTGTCTTTTATCAGCATATCTCAAGAACAAATAGTAGCAAAAATTCCAAACTCGGTATTCTAAATGTGTATAATATAGGGATGCTACAGTAAGCTTTTCGTTGAGATGAAGCAAATGATTCGTGTACAGGGACACTCAAAAGTATTCAAATACATTACGTCTACGAGGGAAATTGCATGTAAGTAGAGTTTAACATCTATAGACTGCCCTAAACCAAATGAAACGAATATTATTTTTTGTAAAAGAGATAGTCAACTGAGAAAAACATTTTGTGTGTGTAGGAGCCTCACCTCCCCCCCCCCCCCTGGGGCGGAAGTCCCCTCTCGAGGGGAGTAAATTTTCAAGGAGGGTATCTTTAAAAAGAGCTCGCCAATACCTTTAAAACGAATGGCTGAACCATCGATCTGCGATAATTTAAAATAAAGTTATCGATTTTTTTTTCATTTTTAACA
The DNA here is from genome assembly GCA_963930645.1 of Salticus scenicus. Taxonomy (NCBI): domain Eukaryota; kingdom Metazoa; phylum Arthropoda; class Arachnida; order Araneae; family Salticidae; genus Salticus; species Salticus scenicus. Next base: position 101,613,778 of record OZ005660.1, read on the forward strand.
AACAAACAAACAAAAAAAAATTAATGTAATATTGAGAACAAATTCAACTATTTTTTGGATATTTAGTGTTATACTACTTCTCTAATATGGAAATCGTCTGCATTATCATAAAAGATTATTTTTTTTAAATAATAACTTTAATAAATTATTTATAAAAACAGAATTATTTTTTAATAACCGAATTAAATTCTATATAAATGTAGGTGTATTAATGAAACGGGGGGCTTGCGGGGGACTACCGCCCCCCTCACACAGAACTAATCTTATATATATTATAAATGTGAATGTCCGTTTATTTGACTGAGTTTCACGCTAAAACTGCTCGATGGATTTCGATGAAATTTGTTATGGAGATAGCTTATACCCTAACTTAAAAAGTTGTCTACCTTTTATTCCGAAAAAAATTTTGTTTTTGCGATTTTTATGCATAAAATAGCAATTTTGTAAGCTAATAATAGCAAAAAATTAGCCATTTAAATTTATCCATAATTTAATTGTTGCCAAAAAAAAAAAAAAAAAAAAAACGAATTTATTTATTTTTTTCAACAGGAAAATAAATACATTTATCTAAACGTGAACAAAAATAAAAAAATAAATAAATAAATAAATAAATAAATAAATAAATAAATAAATTATGCATCTCAAAAAATTGACGTCATTTTTAATTTAAAAATTCTTTTACAAAGTGCTAATATAGTTTACGAAAAAAAGTGCAGTTTTAAAAATAGAAAATTTATTTCATTAAGCACTATTTTAAACCTAAAAACCATTAATAAAATTAACAGAATATGAAGGGTTCTTATATGTTAATGAAAAGGTGTCCGATAAAACGCTTTCTATTTTTATGCAAGAAATTATACAAAAAAAAAAAAAAAAAAATCGCTAATATGGCGACAAAAATTCAAAAGCCGCCAAGGGAGAGATTCAATAAAGTTGTGTAGCACGATAATGTTTAGTTATTTATTTATTTTTTTATATACCAATCACTACGCTAATTGAACATACAAATAAATGAGCTGCTGTGTGTGACTGCACTTGCACGCTGTCGGGCAGAAATATTTGATTAATTCAAATTAATATTTAAATAACTAAACAAAGATATGTTTAATAGAAAGCATAGTCTTGGAGACAAACTTGGCGAGTGGGTTATTTGCTTTACTCCTGTGGAACAAGTGACTATTTTTTAGACTGTCCCAGAACATTCATCGAATAATGACTTATACTGTACGAGTAACAGCTTCAACTGTTTCCAGAATATTCGAAGAATTAACACCAGCTATTGGACTATTTTCGAAAATATTTGTTTTTATAATAGTTTTGTTGTACAGATTCGAGAAGTTCAAAAAATGTTTGACATTGCCAAGGAGGTCCCATACTAAAGCTGTGACGAAAATAGTCGCCAATCGAAATATATTCAGTTACAAAGAAATCATTTAAATATAGTGTCCAGCAAAGCGGGCAGAGCCTGCTAGTTATCATATAAAACTTTTCCGAAACTTAATTTGAATTGTTTAACATATAGGTTTTTTTAACAGTACTCCTTATCTTACCTCTTAATCTCTAACCTGTATTTATAGTATTAATTTTCAGAGTAAGAGAAAGTCGTGAGTGACACACCAGATTATTAAGATTTTATTTAGAGAATAATATTGGCTTTCTTTGGATATTTAGTGGTATTCAATCTTTCTAGAATGAAAATATTCTGCATTCATCACGGAAAATAATTTTAGCAAATAATAATATTAATAAATTATTTTTACTGAAATATTTGTATAGGAAATATAGAAAAAAGTCATGTGGTGGCTACAACATGCTAGTTTTCTTATGTGATAGTACAATTTCACATTGATATTAGCATGACATTATAGCATGTTTAGAATTTAATACTTGTTTCAGATTACAAAATAAAAGCTGGAACTTACAATGTATTTTTATAAGGTATCCAAAAACATCGATTCCCAATGAGCATTTGTCAAATATTTGGACATGAAAAATATATTTACTAGCAGATCTGCAGATCAGAAGCCTAATCATCTCATTTATATTATAACCATACTTACCAACATACTAATTAACATTCCGTAGTATTGTTAGCTCCGCCTTCTTTTTCACTCTAGTATCTTTTTAGAGTATTTTTCTTCTTATTTAATCGTAATTACATTTGAAGAATATTACTGTAAAAATTTACTGGTGTGAAAAAAAGGGCGGGACTAACAACACTACGGAATATTAATTAGGATGTTGCCAAATATGATTATAACACTCAACAGGACATTTTTATTTATTTTGCAGTCTATACTTAGGGTTAACTCGTTTAATAAAGAAATATATGACTGCCTGGGGGTAGCTAACGCTTCCTTTACCTCCCATTAATATTTGAAATGTTATATGATTACAGTCCCGTAATCATATATAATACACATCCAGTAGTTATAATGCATAACACATAAATTACGGGAATTACTTCGCTTAGCTTTGTAAACTCTCTGTTAAGTCTATGAACACCATTTAGTACATACCCCGGGCGTATTAACCCTGGACGATATATTTAGCGCCCCAGCCCGCCCGTTCCCGCTGTTCAATGTCTTTTTCTATAGTCCGTTCAAGTTAAAGTGATACCCGAAGTAAACAAATGGGTTACAAAGGTATACCACATTTGTGTCTTTCTCGCGGAAATGACAACTTTTGTTATTCATGAAAAGAATGTGTTAAGATTTATCCTTTAACCAACCCCCCTTCAAACAAAAAATAGCTCGTTAAAAGATAAAACTATCCCCCACCATTTCTTTTTGTATTTTGGAGTTTATGACCAAAACTTGTACCTTACAAGACGTACAACAGTGAAAGACCCATTAAAGTAAGAAAAAGTGTTAAGATAACAGAAAAAGAGGTGGGAAAATTCTAACAAAAGAAGGGGAGAAATGAGTGACCTTGGCTAGCGCCAACAGTGACAGTGACATTATCCATGTCGCCAAACAAACATGTGGTTTTGTTTATTTTCGGTATCAGTTTAAGTTGAACAGACTATAGTCAATTTTGTCCCTTTATTACTTCCGGTGTGAGCCTTTTTTTTTTTTTTACACACTTGACATTGTGAGTTTTTTTGGTTTTTGTCCCATGCTATTTCTATGGGGGTTTTAGCTTTTTTCCCCTATTTTTCCACATTCTAAAGGGCGGTGGGAAAAAAAAAATGAATTTTTATATATTTTGGGTTTTAATGTGCATCTCTTATCATATGTAGTTTAAATAATTAAAATATATATTTTGTTAGAAGATATGATATGATTGCAGAATGGTAGACTTGGCACCTAATGTTGGTAGAATAGACGTTGATAAACTGCAAAACCTTTTTTAATAATGTACGTTGATTTAATTATATTGAATGCGGTGTAACGATGTCGAATGCCCTTTTAAGAAATGCCAGTCATACAGTGTAATATATAGAAATTATTTTGTGTGTCTGTGTACACGAGCTTCAAACCCTAAATAGATTAACGTAAATAGACCTTAAGTAGAACAACGCAATGCTTAAATTTCTTGACAAATGTCAAGTCATTAGCATGATTTTCGGATGATTCAAGTCATTCGGTTAGGAGTAAATGCTTCAGTAAAATTCATTTCTCAAAATCGGAATTATACTTTTGCCCAGAATTTTTACAGGAATTAGGACGATTTGCAACGAAAATAGTTGGGGTGGCCATCTGTTTCCATTTTCACTGTAATACCGTACAGAAACTTGCAAGAAAAGAAATAGACAAGTTCTAATCTACAATCATCAATAATGACACTGCCTTTTTTTTAGTCTTCATAGCCATTTACAGAACTTTCTAAGAAGTTAGTTCTGCAGTGAATCTTTCAAGAAAATTCCAGAACTTTGTTATTTAAATTGGAGCTTCCAAACTTTGGCAACTCTAAACTACAAATTTTCGCTAATTTTGATCGCTAAGTTTTTTATTGGCGACGAACCTGGTGACTTTGTGAAATTAGCGACCAAATTTGATCGAAAATATTATTTTAGGGTAACCATATGTAATTAGTAATATCTTACTCAGTTTTAACGGAGTTAATTGTTTTGGTATAATGTATCGTTTCGCGCCATTAATTTTCGCAAATGAGAACAACAGTAAGTCATCTTTACTCGAGTGAATTCCATTGAACTTCAACACTTTGACTGCCAAGCCAAAATTGCAAATGTTCACCACGGAGCCAAATTTTTTTTTTTTTTTTTTTTTTTTTTTTTTTGTGTGTGTGTAATTTGTATTTTTCTCAACATAAAACTATATGTAAAAACAATATGTTCAATCTGACTCATTTTGCAACACATGGGGAGATTTTCCTCTTGGCTACCAAAGCACCCCACGAAAATTAGTGTAAATTCTTCCATGTGTGGCCATGCCTATCTTTTTTGATAGCCATCTAAATTTGTCATTTATCACTAAAATTATTTATTTAGATTTATGTTTCTATAGTGTAGTAATCTATTAAATTTTAAAAATTTTAAATATATGAAAGGATGAGCTAGGGAGATTATAGTTTTAGTTTTTCTTTTCTATTATTTTTTCTATCGTTGTATTTCATTTATATAGTTATTTTTTTCTATTATTTATCACATATTCTCTCTCTATATATATGCATTTTTTGTTGTTGTTGTTGCATGTTATAAATATTTCATTTTCCCCAAAATTTAGCTCGTAGAATCGGCACATATATCAATTTGCACAAACCACGTGTCGAGAATTTCTGAATCTAATTCATTCTCAAAATTTTCATATTACTTTTAAGGCTCTCTTTATTTATATTTTTAATTCAAATCAATCAAAAACTTTTTATTGATAAGGAATATATGTAAAGAGGCCTACCTGGGTTCTTCATCTGGGACGGATGAGCTTCATTGATCGACTTCTCTTTCTATGATGTATCCGATGTCAGAGCTGCAGTGAAAATGAAGTGAAACACTACACGTAGAAATAATTCTCAACCATGGGATGTCTTTTCTAATTTTAATTAAAACTTAAATCACAATTCAAAATTATACTTCGGAGCGGACGCTATAACAGCCGTCCACACCGTCTAAATTCAAACTTCGTTCTAACACTACTTAGCAACAGAAGTATCTACAAAAAAAAAAAAAGAAAGTTATTAGTCATCTAAAAAGCAAGAGTTCACACAAGTCTCTATGAATCAGATGTCTGGTTTATATCAGAGAGGAGCATCTGTTCACGACACTCCCACCTTGAGTTCAGAGGGAACCAGAACTCAACTCAAGGCACTACACCACCCCGAGTCGGTCTGGCTGTTTGACGATTCTTCCTCGTCTGGTGGTGACAGCGTCACGTAAAATGTCAGATTCTAGTTCTAGGGGGCACAGTTTTCTGATAGGACGTAGCAAAATGCCGGATGATGTTCTCACTTTTGCAATGCGTGCCACATTGTCTTTACTGATTAGTATCTCCTCGATTCGTCCTAGTGGCCAATTCGTTCTTTTAACATTATCTGTTGAAATGATCCTTTTGACGGTTTTCCGACATTTCAAAATCCAGTAGTTCTCTCGGAGTTCTGACATTAAAAGTTGTACACCACAATGACCTAATTCACGATGTTTCGAAATTATCAGTTGTTCTACTACATGATGGTTTGACGGTAAGACCACTGGTAAGCGAAAATTATGAGTGTCGTCTCTCATAAAGATCTTAGTTTTTATCCGTAGTAGACCGTTCGAGTCTGAGATAGTGCGTAGATGTCGTAATCTATAATCTGAAGAATTCGTAGAATGTTCTTGTTGTACTAATTTTATAAGCACAATTTCTGCTTTTCTTAATTCTTCACTGTTTAGCAGACCGCTTGTTCGATCGGTTCTAACAATTTTTGAATTGGTACTGAAGCGAAAAATCCACCCTATTATACGTACAATTTTTGTGTAAGAAGAGTACCGGAGGTAAAATTTATCTTCATTATTTTCTAAATTCGTAGCAGTAACGATAGTTTTTCTCCTCTCTTTATTGATTATATCTATATTCGGAACTATATTATTCTTAGGCCACTTTTCTTCTGCAGTTAATAACCAGGATGGACCCAGCCACCATTCAGATTTAGCTAGTGTTTTCACTGAACACCCACGAGAGGGCAAATCGGCCGGATTCAAATGACCAGGGATAAAGTTCCAGGAATCAGGAGAAGAAAGTTTACGTATTTCTTTTACTCTGTTTTCTACAAATGTTCCCCAAGGGCCTTCTCCTTTTGTCCAGTATAATACATCCATCGAGTCAGACCAATAAACTATGTCAACGTTTTATTTTAGATCTTGGATAACCGTATCCGCTAATCTGGCACCTATACAGCAAGCTAATAATTCGAGACGGGGGTGGATATTTCTTTCAACGGCGCAACTCTGGATCGTGCCTGTAATAGTTGACAACTAACTTGATCGTGAAACTCATTTCTTAAAAAAACACAAGCAGCATAAGAAACTTTACTGGCATCACAAAAAACGTGTAAAGACAATCTTCCTGTAAATAGATTTAACTCGGAAATTCTTCTGGGTATGGAGATATTTTTTAACTCCAAAATTTGATTTTTCCATTTTTCAAATTCCTGAACTATCTCATCGGGCAATTTGGAGTCCCAAGAAGCCCTAATTTTCCAACATTTTTGCAATAGTAATTTTGGAATCAAAGTCACTGGACACGTAAAACCTATCGGATCGAATATCTTATGCGTTAGAGACAGAATATTTCTATTCGTTACGGAACCCTCTTCTAATTTAAAATTCCTATAATCACACGCTAAAGTATCTTTCTCCATATCCCACATTAACCCGAGCACCGGCGTCTTTTTATCAATGTCCAAATCAATCATTTCTCCGTCCGCGCGATAATTATAACACCAGCCGCGAAGGTCGAATTTAGCTGAAGCTAAGATTTTTTGCGCTTCAGTACGAAAATAATCTAATTCATCTAAGGAATCCACACTAGTCACGCAATTATCTACATACAATGATTCCTTAAGTTTTAACGCTACATCTTTTACGTCGTCTGGTGCCTGATCAAGGTGATGCGCAAGTGTTGCTGCGAGGAGAAACGGACTACTGCAAAGTCCGAAAACTACCCTACAATGTTTATAAGTGATCAGATTTTCGGGATTCCCATCCCCCCACAAAAGAAAACGTAAATAATCTCTATCCCCTTCGTTCAAAGATATCTGTAAAAAAGCTCTCCGGATGTCCGCTACGACGCCTATTTTTCCCCATCTGAAATGATTCAAAACTGAAGGAATTAATTCAATCAAATTAGGCCCCTTCTCTATACATTCATTTATAGAAACGGAACCCCTAACATGGGCCGAACCATCGAAAACAGGTCTGATTTTCGTCGTCGAGTTCGGTTTTATTACCGCCCTGTGAGGTAAATAGTGAACATTAGTAATCTGAGGTAAATCTTCCTTAGTTTTCACTTCCTCTATAACTCCCTCGGATTCCCATTCATTAAAAACTTGTTCATATTCTCCTACTAATCCGGCTGCTTTAAGAGAATTTACATTATTTTTTAATCTCTTTTCCGCTAATTCTCTATTATCCAAAATCTCTGGATGTCCCTCTATCCATGGAAGACACACTTTATATCTCCCATCATTTTCCCGACATACCGTTTCTTCAAAATGTTTCAAAACTAATTCCTGAATTTCTTGTTTGGATTGTTTTTCTGCCGGATCAGTTATACCCAAGGAATCCAAATTCCATAAGTCCGTGATTTTAGCCTCATTTACATACAATGAAAGAGCCGTTAGGGAGCTATCTTTATCCCTACTTTCAATTTTTCCCATTACCGTCGATCCGAGAATCGTTTGCATAGCTACCAACCCACAGGACAGATTCTTTATTTTCCCAGTAAACAATTTCCCCACGACATCTGCCCCTAGCAAAACATGTATTTCATTTTCATCGTTTTCATATAAACAGTTTCTACTTCTAGGACAAATGTCGCTCAAAAAAATATTTTTCTCTTTTAATTCTCTAATGCAATTAATACTGCTAACCCTGGGAACTGTTGTACAAATCTTTTCTTGTTCCATGACCTCGATTACAATATTTTTGTTGTCCTTTAACCCCTTTAATTTAATCGAATATCGATCATGTAATACTGTCTCCTCGGTACCTCCAAACAGCCCATGAGTAATTTTCACTCTTCCTATACTTGCTAAGTTTAATTTATTTGCTACAAAACTAGATACGTAAGACTTTGACGATGCTGTATCAAAAATTATTCTCACTAAATGCTTGTTTTTTTTATTTTCTATACGAGCAACTAACGTTTGCAAGTACACTCTATTTTCCGAGTATTCATTAATCAAAAGTGTGCTGTCTTCTTGATCTTCTGCAAGCGATTTCTCTTTTTCCGATTGGTAGTGTTTAAAACACATTAACGAAGCGTGTTTTCCCTGGCAATATTGACAACTAATATTTTTTTTGCAAAATTTAGCAATATGTCTTTTCACTTCTAAGCACTTAAAACAACCGCCTTTTTTAACCAGTAACGATTTCCTTTCTTCAAGTGATAATCTCTTAAATTCGTCGCAGTTCACACCCCTATGTGTCAATGACCCACAAAAGGGGCATCTTTCCCTGGCCTCCCGACCTTTTGTTCAATAAATCCTTTGCTGCATAGAAACTCGTTGTTTTATCTCTATTTTGCGGTCTGTTGGAATTAGCTTGGGGTGTGCTTTTCCTAACTGTACTTTCATTCGAAAAACCGGCTACCAACATCGCCTTTTCCCTGGATTTCAGAGATATAGATAGAAAATCTAATAAACATGTGACGTCATAATAACCCTTTTGGTATTCTGGTTTATTCAAATCGACTAATAGATCCTGTGGTAAGGCTTTCAAAATTGTCGTACAGAGAATCGCTGATAAATTATTATTATCTGAGCCTAAGGCTTCAATGTTTCTTAAATCAGTTAAAATTCTGTCATAAAATTTTCTGAATTCTGCTACATCGTTAGAATTTCTAAGTGGTTTGATGTTGAGGATATTACAAGTATGATTATGTATTAATAAATTGCGGTCGCCGAATCTTTCTTTTAATAAATTTACAGCCGAATCATAAGCACTTTCAGACATAGGAAGCCCATCTATTGTACATAAAGCGCTACCTCCCAAGTACGCTTTCAGATAGTTAAATTTATCTATTTTCGTTAATTCGTTATTATTATGTATAGCAGATTCGAAAGTATTCCAAAAGGTGAGCCAGTTATTTATATCTCCAAAAAATCTTTCGATTCGAATCCGCGGCAAATTTACATTTGTACTAGGTACTTTATAGACTTATATTTTTTGACTAAGTGGTTCGTGGTTCGAATTCGGGATATCGGTTAATTTTCCCTTTAATTCCCCAAGTTTTTTATTACACCTGAATTTCCATAATTGAATTTTTTCAGTGTATTCTTCGGCTTTTAGGAATTCGTTTTCAAATTCCTCCACTTTAATGTGAGATTCTAATTCCTTGTCCGTATTTTTTAACGTTTCAAATTTCATTAGTAAAAGTTCCAATATTTCTTCCAGTTCTGTGATATTTATACTTTCATCTTGTTTTTGTAACTCCTTCTCTATTTTATTGATGCAATTTGTTATACCTGTGCGTAACACGGTTCTTTTTTTCCTTAAAATTTCAGGCTCTGCCATTTTTATTCTTACAAAATCAAATACTACAAAGTAATAATTTATCCAGGTTTTTTTTTTTTCTTTATCTAGACCAGTTAGTTCTACTCATCCATCCCGGCAGGGATGCCATGTCGAGAATTTCTGAATCTAATTCATTCTCAAAATTTTCATATTACTTTTAAGGCTCTCTTTATTTATATTTTTAATTCAAATCAATCAAAAACTTTTTATTGATAAGGAATATATGTAAAGAGGCCTACCTGGGTTCTTCATCTGGGACGGATGAGCTTCATTGATCGACTTCTCTTTGTATGATGTATCCGATGTCAGAGCTGCAGTGAAAATGAAGTGAAACACTACACGTAGAAATAATTCTCAACCATGGGATGTCTTTTCTAATTTTAATTAAAACTTAAATCACAATTCAAAATTATACTTCGGAGCGGACGCTATAACAGCCGTCCACACCGTCTAAATTCAAACTTCGTTCTAACACTACTTAGCAACAGAAGTATCTACAAAAAAAAAAAAAAAAAAGAAAGTTATTAGTCATCTAAAAAGCAAGAGTTCACACAAGTCTCTATGAATCAGATGTCTGGTTTATATCAGAGAGGAGCATCTGTTCACGACACCACGTATACCTAACACATCGTAGGGAGCCCAACAATCTAACTTCAATACGATTTTCCTGTAACTGATATCGTTCTTGATAGCCAAAGTCTGAAGTGTTGAAACACCATGGCTATCATATCTGATAGCCAGTGTCCCAACGGAAACATCACTGGCTATCACATATGATAGCCATGGCAGTCAAAGGGTTAAGCTGTTTGTTTGCCAATGACAGATTTTATAATAAGCCGTGGCATACTATCCCTGAACAAACTACTACTATATGCGTACTCTGCAGTATACATAATCTTATTATCGTGACTTTTGTGGTAGGAGTATTTATTTATTTTGTTTGTTTATGGACTGGAATATTTTTGTTTATTTACGAAACAGTTACCTCACATTAGAAAAATATCAATATTTTTAAAAAATCACAATATTTTTATTCCAGTGGGTGTATAAGAAAGTCATGGGGTGGCCACATCAGATTTTTATTATTTTATCTACTGTTTTACTTCAACTTAAAATTAAACATAAAAACAGAAACTCAATAATATTGTAATTTTAAGAATAATCATATTGCTGACAGTTTATATTAAATAAATAAAATGATTAATTGCCGAAAGGTGATAAAATCACTTTTCTTCGTATTTCACTGCAAATCTTTATCAACACAAACAAAAACACAAACAAAATTTGCCTTTTTCCTCTTCCAATTTTGCAATGTTACTGAAAGAGATTTCTCTGAAATCTAATTATTAACAGAATAAAAATGGAGAACTGAGATTGACGTTAATGATTTTTCAAAGCGGCGAAAACTTAATGGCCGCTTCATATCAACAATAATGTTTTTGTTCGATGATTAATATTCTTGAAGACTGTCAAATTTATACCAAGATATTAAAAAGTTAGGATTATTCAAAACTGACATTTATGAGCTTGTGAATAGATTTTTTGGATATGAATGCTTTTAATATAGAGTTTGGGTGATTTAATAAAATCACGATGGTTTTTATTTTGAAAGGAATGATGGAAAAAGACCGGAATATTGGAATATTTTTTATTTCTAGAATGGTGCTATTATTTGTTGAAAAATATAAATAGGGCAACATAAAGATAAATCAAATTTCATATGAAAAATAAAGAGTTATATAATACATCGAAATTCAAAAAGCAACCCTTATTTCAAAAATTTTGTATGACAGGTTAAGTCTACTGGAAAATTCTGTCCGATTGAATTAAGCAAATGACACCGGAAATTTTTATTTAACTATATTCATATGATATTTAACCTATGACCTTCGTAAACTTTATATTAAATATTGCTAAATATAAATTTATGGTGTCATTTGCTTATTCAACCGGACACAGTTATTCGGTTTACCTAATTTAACGAATATGTGTGAAATGGGCATGCTTTTATTAAAAATAATATTGTTTAAATTCAAAAAAGTTCAATATTCATAAAATTTATTCACATAAATAAACAAGATATTATTTATAACACGTATCACCATTCTTTTATATTTTGGGGGTTTTCAATTCTTTAGAATTGTATAAGCTCAGTAAATCGAATAACCTCGATTTCATTTAAAATCTGAGTAAATTTATAATAGAAAAGTCCTTTAAGTTAAAAGCTGATTAATAAAAACTTTGTTAAAATACAGTGTAATGAATATTGCAGATGTAATGAATATTGCAGCGATTTCATTCAGCACTTGATAACTTTTATTAATTTAGGAGGGGAAAATATTCTTAAAGTGGTAAGTGCACTTAGGAGGAGATTTCTATTCTATTCTTTTAAATTAAAAGAAAAATGCTTACCGTTATAAACCCTTTATAATATTATAGATTTTATAAACCCCTTTCTGGTAACACAGTGTAAAGTGGATAATGTTTAGTTTAGTGATTTTAAGACGTTAAATCTTTATTGTAACAAATAACTATCTTTCTAGTAGTAACTGAAATAAAAGAAGAATAAAAATACGAAATAAACAAATATTTTCATGATTCAAAAAAATAATATTACGTTTCAGGATTCACGTATATTTTATTCAAGATCCGAGCTTCATGATGCTCAATTCTAAACCAAAACTTATGGAACAGAAAATAGCTGTTGCCATTCTAGAAACACAAAAGTATAAAATATAGATGCTACAATATGTAGACAATCAATCTGTAAATAAATTATCTTCTGCGACAAAATATTTCTAACAGTAACCTTTGAAAAATTCGAAGAAATCTTCTCAGGAAATATTTTGCTCCCCTTTGGAAAATTTCCGCCCACCTTGAATCAATTTATTATATAATTTCCTTCTATCTTTTAAAATTTATTGCAATATTTTTACAATTCACACCAATGCATATTTCTCCATTTTATCACCAAATGTGCTACTAGTACTGTCCAACGAGATATATAAATTAGAGTGCTGATTCAATGGATGAAGGATTAACTTTCCGTGGTTCAAGATGAATCACGTGATATGCTCGAATAGGTTGCTGTGTTAGGCCCTTTATCGCTATTTTGGCATTTAAAATATCAGTTCGACAAATTATCATTATTATTAGGTATCATTACAGTCCTATGACCGAAATAAATTGTTTTTAAAATAATTTTACATATGTTTCACATTTTAATAAATAATAAAATACCTTTTTTTTCATCGTTTCCCAACAAAGTTTAAAAGTGTTTATAAAAGAAAATTTAAACTTTTAAAGAGCTAAATTTAACAACAAATAATAATTTTTCAACTATTTTAAGCATTTTGTCGGTTAAAGTTCAACTACACGAAATAAGATAGAAGTAAAATCAAAATCAAAATGATTTAGAACAAAAGAATATTAAACTACGTAAGTAAACAAAAACATTGGCGTTTATGACTTATGAGAAGAACAATCTCCAAACCGTTGCCATAGAAATTTACTGGAAATAAGCTGTTACCAAGGGAACCATCGAATACGCAGGTGCAAGGAGAGCATGACACATGACTCATCTTGGACCTTCTCAAGGGTTACCATTTATCACTCTACTTTATATATCTCGTTGGTACTGTCAACAAAATTATTTGAATTCCACTTCTTTTTTAAAAGCGTGAAATTAAAGAACAAACAAATTAACTACTTTTTTTTTGCAATTTAAGCTCTAAATTCTGACTAAGAGAAACTGACGATTTTTTTTTTTACCTTTAATCATAAAAATAGACGAGCAATAAAATGATTTTTTTAAATTGTGTCTTACAGATTTTATTTAATAATTTTGTGTTGAAAAAGGCAAGAGATTATTAAAATTTTTAACTTCGATAAAGTATAAAATTTTATATATTTACTTAAAAGTACGTGGAACTACATTAAATTGCCGAAAATTATCAGACACTTTCGATTTTTTTTTTTTTTTTTTTTTTTTTTTTCGTTAGAAAATTATTGTTTTTCAGAAATATCAAACAATAAAAGCTTTTTTAAAACGTTCTAATTGTTGAAAGTTAACGTTTGTATCATAGACCTATTATTACTGTGGACGGGACAATGGTTTTCCTGTCAAGCTGTGAACTCTACATTGTCTTATGCAGACTATATCTTTCCTTATTTTTGAGAGTTTTATATATATATATATATTTTTTTTTTTTTCTTTTTTCCTGTAAAAGTTTTGACTATGAAACGTATTTCATCGGTAGCGATAGCGATGGTAATAAGATGTTCTGTAAACAGCTGTAAATAAAGTTATGTAAAAGGAGGAATAATTACATTTCACACGTAAGATTATATATATATATATATGTATATGTATATGTATATATAAAGTGAAGAATATAATAACGTTATAAAATTTAGCAATTAGTGGAAATATGATAATATCAACAACACTCAAATAAAAGTTTTTGTAATTCAATTTAAATGTTAGCAAGCACACACACACACATATATATATTATTTTATGATTCCTTTACAGTATCATTTAAAAGAGATCAATTCATTTTTAATTACTTACACAAATGTTAGCAATTAGGACCATAACACTAAGTCAAACAAGATGTGATTTTTATCATGCGAAATTCTAGAACGGTATCGAATATAAACCAATAATTTTATAAAAACATGAAAAAAAGATAACTGGAAATGGAAATGCTCAAAAATAGAAGGATTGACCTTCAGGCAACATGTCCTTCTACGAGCAGAGAGATCGCAAAATTTCAAAAAACTGTATAGTAATGTAATTCAAACCAAAAATACAGTTCATGTTCCTACCTTGCGACAAAACCCGAATTTAAAAAAGTATTTATCCACAGCTCATTCGGACTCCAAACTCAGAGAATAACACATAACAAGTTGCCAACAGAACTATTCTAATAAAAAAAAATATATAATAATAATATCAAGGCCAATCCCGATTAATCGATATTGGTTCTACAAATGAGCAATTTTATTAATAATTAAATTCACTATTTTAATGTATTTTTATTTTAATAATTCCTAAACTTTAAAGCTTTCAAGAATTGGAGTTTAAGTACATCTTTCAGTTACACATTATTTCCTTTCAAATGTCTACGTATTAAATTTGTGTTTGTACCATCTTTCGGGGGGAAAAAAAACTTTATAATTCAAATTAAGAGAATTTTGATAAAATAGGTTTATTTTATTTTTGTTTATATATATATATATATATATATATATATATATATATATATATATATATTTGTATTAAAATCATTTAACTTAATCCTGAGATAACAAATTAATTTTTTTAAATTATTTTTATTAATTGCAATAAATTATAGGATTTTATATTTCTTAATCTCTAGTGATAATCTTAAAAATCGCACATGTTTTGATTAATTAATTTATATTAATTTATTTTTATTATTTTTTTAATTTTATTAATTCATTTTTATTAATTTATATATGTGTATATATATATATATATATATATAATGGAAATGGATTAATTTGTACAAATTAAACTTAAGAAACCACCAAAAGCTATTATACATAGAATTAAATCTAACGTGTGAAGAGTTTATCCTTCAAGAGTTTATCCTTCATAAAATCAACCAGAACTAGTTGGCATAGGTGGACTCTGCTCAGTTCCCCATCATACATGTATATATTCATAAATTTCTAGAACAGGACATTATCTTAACATAGTTAACAATATAAGAGAAATGAATTTGAAAAACACTTGACACAGTGACAGAATGAAATCCCCACCTAAAAGGCTATCCACCGTTCACTTCGATATTTATCTTATTCTAATCTATTAATTTATTTTATTAGGGCAAATTTCGTAGTTTAGTTTTCATTCTACTATTTCCAATGCAACAATCCTCAAAATGCATATGGATATGGAAATTTTTCAATTTTGTTATATCGATAAAATCTTAAAAAACGAATAGCTTACGAAATTTACCTATTAGAATATTTGTAATCAGTCATGTTCATACAAGTATCATAAATGTTATTTTGAAGTTGTCTGTTATATTTATGATCCTGAAAATGGCCGTTTATGCTCAATTTTGTATTCTTCTGCCATTTTAAGAGGATCGTAAATTCCAAATAACTTACGAATTTCTTAAATTAGAAAATTCATACTCTATGGTATTCATGTCAGTATCCTAAATAATATTTCAAAAATGGTCCGACACCTTTACGATGAAAATATCCCTCAAAATTGACGCTTGTGGGAAATTTTGCCCTATTCTGCCATGTTAAGAAATTCGTAAATTTTTAATTATTTACAAAATTTTTATATTGGAAAATTCATAGTTAGTGATATTCATGCCAGTATCCTAAATAATATTTCAAACGAAGTCTGACATCTTTACGATGAAAATATCTCTAAAAATTGACGTTTATGTGAAAATTTGCCCCATACTGTCATGTTAAGAAAATCGTAAATTTCCAATAACTTGCGAAATTTTCAAAGTAGCATATTTATAGTTACTGATGTTCATTCCGGCATCAAAACTGATATTTTAAAACTGGTCTGACATTTTTACAGTAAAAAGTTTCCATTTAATGCACGTTTAAGTGAAATTTTGTCCTATTCTCCCATGTTAAGAAAATCGTATATTTCTAATAACTTACGAAGTTTTTTAATTCGAATGTTGTAAATGAATAGGGTTCTTGCCAGTGTCGAAAGTAATATTTTAAAACTGGTCTGACCTCTCTGCGATCATTTGTTCGTTAGATATCGTGTAAACAGTCTAACAAACTAACGGACTAACACACTAACACACTAACAAACTAACAGACACCCTACAGACAGACACCATACAAATTTTGTCATTTTCGGTTTCCTCACACCTGAAAACTTGTAAAAAAGTCAAAAAACCGAGGTCGAAAATTTTCACGATTACCTAAGTTCCCCATACCTGTAGTATGATGGGGAACTAAAAAGATTATGTATCTCGTGATAACATTAATTCTTTCTCCCTATACATATATATTATTTTGTAGTTTTCAGGTAATTATTTTTGTAAAATGCTGATAACTGTTATATTTGGTTCTTTAAATTAAATAACAATTTTATGCATTATCTGAAAAAAAAAAAAAAAAAAAAATGCAGTGTAGTTTCTTATAATTATTTATGGGAATTACACTTATCTTTAGATGATTGTATTAAATGGTGGAAAAAAAGAGCTGAAAACGTAATGTTTTAAACAAGTTTTCCTTGCTTTATCTTTTAATTAAATAAAAAAAATCATTCAAAACAAATAATCGCCAATAACGCGATAATTGCGAAACAAGTTAACACTTTCCCTGCAGTCAGCTGACTCATCTTTGCCACACTTTCTTATATTCACGCAGTAAAGGAATACTCCGTTCACTTTAATAATACATCTATAGTTTGTATCCTTGAAAACAAATTTAGAACTGAGGTACACAATAAAAAGAAAATAGATTTAACGATAACACATGGATTTATTTTTGATTGACATTATTATTATTGTTATTTATTTACTATTATTATTATTATTATTTTTATTTTATTTATTTATTTATTTATTATTTATTTATTTATTTATTTTTATTTTTTTTTTTTTTCAGAAATTATATTCTAATGAATGATTGCTTTCTATGTGAACGCCGTGGTAAAGTGTCGGGTTGCGAATCCCGGTGTCCTGCATTTGATCCCCATCAAGGGAAAATATTAAAAATGGTTTTTGCTTACATCTAAATTGTTTATTTCTGATTCATTCATTATGTTAATTATGTTTACGTTAATTATTCAGTTTAAGTTATGCAATTTCAAGACGTTTCGAATTTTAGAATATTATGTTCTAGATCTAGAACATTCCTCAATTGTATATAAGCTGATATAGAATTCAGTTGAGTTGAAAAATAAAGCCTTGTGTTATTTCGCTCTAGTGTTTCTGCACAAACAGTTATCTAAGCCTAATCTGCGTGACGATAAATAAATATATATATTTCAATCCTGCAATAATAGTGATAGAAAATAGGGATATTTTTTTTTTCCAGATATTTTCATTTAGTATTTTAACAGAGCCACATAATAAAAGTCATGAAGGCTAACGGCGCAACATAAAATCTACAATTTACACAAAACATAACACGTTATTTGCGCAAATCTTGATTTTCTTTTTACTTTAAAAATCAGTAATTTAAAAAAATGATCTTTTTTAAAATTTGCCTGACAGTAAATCATTTCTTAATAAAGTGAATTAAAACTCTCATACATATTAATCTCTTAGAGATTAATATTAAGAAGAGCTGTCACGGTTGCGGGGTGTTCTACTGTTTTGAAAATATCGGAAATCGACATTTATGAAGTTGAGAAAAGAAATAATGAAAATAAGAGCATTTAACGAAGATAAATGGTGCGTTAACTGCATCGAGTTGCTTGATTTATAACTGAGAAGAAAGAAAATAAATCATTCGTGTTATGTTTAAAATACTTATATTTTAGAGAATATAGAATTTTTAAAAAGATTCACAGAAATTTACTGTAAACATGGAGATTTCATCATTTCACAAATATATTATCTTACTTATTCAAAAGAATTTTCGATTGTTTTTTCGACTCAAAATTTAATACTTAAAATTGTTATTTAATAATATTGAAATTTCGAACAAAGTCTACACGAATTTATTGGAATTTTTTTTTTCCCCAATAAAAATACTGAGTGGGGCAGTTTTTCGAATTTTAACTCACTTCGGATTCAGAAGTTATCGTCTGACTGAGCGGAAATGTTGCATATATGTATAATTACGATGATATGTTCAAGTAGTAATGGGTTTTAGGGATGGGACCTTAAAGCTACCAGATCCATATCAGGTATTTTTTTTTTATTTATTTTTTTTTTTTTTTTTTAGGACTGAGGACTATTAATCTCAATCTGCGGATTGGACATTTATGGAAATCTAAAATTTATCGAAAATATAATTGAATAATTTGAAAGCAATGTTATAATAATTAAAAAAAAAAACTAATAGTCCTCCGTACTAAACTAAATTCTGCTTTTGCAAAAATTTCATCAAAATCATTTTTTTTTTTTTTTTTTTTTTTTTGCAAAGAAAAGAAAATTAATAATAATCAGTATCGAAACACACGCTATCGAAAAAGTGTTTTTTTTTTTTTTTTTTTTTTTTTTTTTTTTTTTTTTGAATTTTGAATTTTGAATTTTGAATTAGGAAATAAAAAGCGCGTGCAAAATTAAATAAATAAAAAAGAAACAAGATAATTAAGTTTGAATTTGAGTTGGTAATTTAAGGATGCCATTCACAACTTTTTTGTTGTAAATTCTTTTTAATAAATTAAAATGCGGATATCATAATTGCCCTAGTAAAGACCTTTGCGAGAAACGTCTGAGTTACTCGGTGACAAATTTGAAATTTTGCCAAAGGAGTCCTATACTAAAGCTTTTTTATTTATTTATTTTTATTTATTTATTTATTTATTTATTTATTTTAAGAAAAGAAAAGAAAGCCAATAATAATCAGTATCGAAACAAACACTATCGAAAAAGTTTTTTTTTTCCCCAAAAAACATTAATATGTCATTGTAAGGCAAAATTTCGTAATGAGAATGCACGTAATGAGAATTATTGTTAGTTGCTCCCCACAAATAAAAATAATCTGGTGTGTCACTCACACGACTTTCTCTTACCCTGAAATTTAATACAATAAATACAGGTTGTAGATTAATAGGTAAGATAACGAGTACTGTTATGTAAACCTATGTTAAACAATTCATATTAGGCTTCTGAAGAGTTTTATATGATAATTAGTTCTGTGCGAGGGGGGCTACCGCCCCCCTCAACCCCCCGTTTCATTAATGCACCTACATTTATATAGAATTTAATTCAGTTATTAAAAAATAAGTCTGTTTTTTAAAAATAATTTATTAAAATTATTATTTAAAAAATTATCTTTCATGATAATGCAGACGATTTCCATATTAGAGAAGTAGTATAACACCAAATATCCAAAAAAAAGTCCATTTTATTCTCAAAATTTAAAAAAAAAAAAAAAAAAAAAAAAAAAAAAAAGTACAATTTTTTTTTTCTAAGTTTTTTTTTTTCGTTAAAAGTAAAAAAAATCGATAACTTTGTTTTAAATTATCGCAGATCGATGGTTCAACCATTTGTTTTAAAGGTATTGGCGAGCTCTTTTGAAAGATACCCATCATGAAAATTTACTCCCCTCGGGGAGGCGAGGCTCCTACATACACAAAAAAAAATTTCCCAGCTAACTATCTCTATTACAATATATATATATTCGTTTCATTTGGTTTAGTGCAGTCTATAGACGTTAAATTCTATTTTCCTGTAATTTCCCCCATAGACGTAATGTATTAGAATTCTCTTGATTGTCCCTGTACACAAACCATTAATTTGATCTTAGCGAAAAGCTTACTGTAGCATTCCTATATGATACACATTTACAATACCAAGTTCGAACTTTCTGCCATAATTTGTTTTTAAGATATGCTGATAACAGACAGACACACAGACATACACACAGACCATTTGCTAAAAACATGATTTTCGTATTCAGGGGACCTCAAAACGTGTAAATATAACAAAATCTCGCGTTCGAAAATTTGACCCAAAAACAATACTTTCTCTACCTTATGGGTAAGAGAAAGTAAAAAGGGAGGGAGGAATACTTATCGATTACGATTCTCCTGTTTTTCATTAGGACGGAGGACTATTAGTTTCAATTTACGGAATTTCACGATACCAGTTTTACATTAGTTGGACATTTATCGAAATCGAAAAATTTTCGAAAGTATAATTGAATAATTTGATAACAATGTCATAATTTGAAAAAAAAAAACTTCTTTTTCTTTAATGCTTTTAAGGAGCCCAGTTAGTGAATAAACAGCTTTATATTGCAAGTATTTTTAGAAAGATAGAACAACAAACACAATAGAATAATAATTTTGTTTTTATGGAGATAAATTTTCATTTGAACTGAAAGACTGGAAATCCAATTGAGTATCTTACTTAAGAGCATAATAGGATGAATTTAAAAAACTAATTGTAGCATTATATATTTAATATTTATTAATTTTTAGTAGTGTTTTTCAAAATTTACAAATATAAACAAAGACCTAAATGTAAACGAAAACTGTAAAGTAAAAAAAGACTTAATTAAAAACAAAAACCTAAATGTTAACAAAGAACCTAAATGTAAATAAAATACCTAAATGTAAACAAAGACTAATTATAAACTAAAACCCTAAATGTAAATAAAGACTATAAATATAAACAATGGCCCTAAATATAAATAAAGACCTAAATATAAAGAAAGACTATAAATGTAAACAAAGAAATAATGTAAGCAAAGACATAAATGTAAACAAAGATCCTGCATGTAAACAAAGACTATAAATATAAACAATGAACCTAAATGTAAACAAAGAACTAAATGTAAACAAAGACTATAAATGTAAAAACGGATTACAACCAAAAATTAAGATCTAAATGTAAAAAAGACACCAAATGTAAACAAAGATCCTAAATGTAAACAAAGACACTAAATATAAACAAAGCCTACAATGTAAACTAATATCTAAATGAAACAACGACTATAAATGTAAGCAAAGAACCTAAGTGTAAACAAAGACAGTAAAGTAAAAAAAGACTTAAATGTAAACAAAAAAACTAAATGTTATCAAAAAACCTAAATGTAAAAAAAGTACTTAATGTAAACAGACTAAATATAAACAAAAACCCTAAATGTAAATAAGGATCTATATGTAAACGAAGATTATAAATGTAAACAAATACTTAAATTTAAACAAAGACGTAAATGTAAACAAAGACCCTACATGTAAATAAAAACTATAAATATAAATAATGGTCCTAAATGTAAACAAAGACCATAATGTAAACAAAGACTAAAAATGTAAACAAAGACACTGCATGTAAACAAAGACCCTAAATGTAAACAAAGACTATAAACAATGATCTTAAATGTAAACAAAATTACTAAATGTAAACAAAGACTATAAATATAAACAAAAATCATACATCTAAATAAATACTACAAACAAAAACTAACACCTAATTGTAAACAAATGCATCAAATGTAAACAAAGACCCTAAATGTACACAAAGACACTAAATATAAACAAAGACTACAATGAGAACAAATACCTAAGTGAAACAAAGACTACGAATATCTAAGTGTAAACAAAGACTGTAAAGTGATAAAAGACTTAAATGTAAACAAAAACCTAAATTTTAACAAACAATCTAAATGTAAACAAAGTTCCTAAATGTAAACAAAGACTAAATATAAACAAAAACCTTAAATGTAAACAAAGACTAAATATAAACAAAAACCTTAAATGTAAACAAAGACTCTAAATGTAAATAGACTATAAATATAAACAATGGCAATAAATGTAAATAAGTACCTAAATGTAAACAAAGGCTATAAAAGTAAACAAAGACCTAATTGTAAACAAAAACCCTGCATGTAAACAAAGGCTATAAACGTAAACAAACACCCTAAAAGTAAATAAAGACTAGAAATATAAACAATGGCCCTAAATGTAAACAAGGATCTAAATGTAGACAAAGTCTATAAATGTAAACAAAAACCTAAATATAAACAAAGGCTATAACTGAAAACAAAGACCCTAAATGTAAACAAACTATAAATATAAACGATGATCCTAAATGTAAACAAACACCTAAATTTAAACAAAGACTATAAATGGAAATAAAAATCATGAATATAAAAAAAAATTACAAACTAAAACGGAGAACTAAATGTAAACAAAGACGCCAACTGTAAACAAAGATCTTAAATGTAAACAAAGACACTAAATATAAATAAGGAATACAATGTAAACAATAACCTGAATGAAACAAAGATCATAAATGTAAGCAAAGTTTCTAAATATAAACAGACTCCAAACATAAACAAAGTCCGAAACGTAAACAGACCTAAATGTAAACAATGACCCTAAATGTAAGAACTATAAATGTAAACAAAGAACTAAATGTAAACCGACCTAAATGTAAAAAAAAGACACTAAATGCAAACAAAGATTATAAATGTGGACAAAGACCACAAATGTAAACAAAAGAAATAAATATAATCATTTAGCATAAATGTAAAAAAGACTACAAATATAAACAAAGGCCTAAATGTAAACAGACACTAAATGTAAACAAAGACTATAACTGTAAACAAAAATCATAAATGTAAGCAAAGATTAAAACAAAACTAGGATCTAAATGTAAACAAATACAGCAAATGTAAACAAAGATCCTAAATGTAAACACACTGAATATAAACAAAGACTACAACGTAAACAATAATCTAAATGAAACAAAGACTATAAATGTCAACAAAGATTCTAAATGTAAAGAGACTCCAAATATAAACAAAGTACTAAATGTAAACAAATCTAAATGTAAACAATGAACCTAAATGTAAGTAAACTATAAATATAAACAAAAAACTAAATGTAAAAAGACCGTAAATGTAAACAAAGACTATAATTGTAAAAATTCTAAACGTAATAAGGAGACTACAAATATAAACAAGGATCCTAAATTTAAATAAAAACTAACAATGACCCTTAATGTAAGAACTATAAATGTAAACAAAGAACTAAATGTAAACAAAGAACTAAATGTAAATAAAGAACTAAATGTAAACAGACCTAAATGTAAACAAAGACCCTAAATGTAAATGAAGATGTAAATGTAAACAAAGGCCTAAGTGTAAAGAAAGACTGTAAATGTAAACAAATACTACAAATATAATAAAAGACCCTGGGTGTAAACAATGATTATAAACGTAAACAAAGACTAGAAGTGTAAACAAAGAACTTAAAAATAAAGACTAGAAATATAAACATTGATTCAAAATGTAAACAAAAATCTAAATATAAACAAAGACTATAAATAAAAACAAAAGTCATATAATGTAAACAAATATCATAAATGTAAACAAAGATTACAAATAAAAACTAAGACCTAAATAAGGGAAAGACACCAAATGTAAACAAAGGTCCTAAATGAAAACAAAGACACTAAATATAAACAAGGACTACAACGTAAACAATAACCTAATTTAAACAAAGACTATAAATTCAAACAAAGAACAAAATGTGAACAGTCCTAAATGTAAACAAAGACCTTGAATGTAAAAAAAGACCCTGCATGTACAGAGTGGTCCGAAAAACATGATAGAAAGTATTTTAAGTTTCTGATTTCAAATGTATTGATGCAAATATAATTCTTCCATATTATAATAGCACATATAGTGACATTTCAGTTGAATGCTTAATTACCGGAAATAAAGAATAAGCAATATAGAATCACAAACCTTTTAAGATCGATTATATATCGTAAGAAAATTTTATGAGAATAACCGATGTAATGTCCCCGTTCGACGGGCGTGTCGTTGAGAGTTCAAAAAGAAAAGGACGCTTAGTGAAGAGATAATCGCGCAGTAAGTTATAGCACTCTAAACTCGCAGTGATTTTTAAGCCATCAGCTGACTGATGTAATGGTCCTAATCTCCCACTGATTTTCATTGTTTACAGGTTGATGGACAGATATGGATCAACAGGGAGTGTTTAGGATGCAAAAAGAAAGGCGTCGGGACTAAAATAAGCAGTTGTTACTGATGACATCAGGGAGCCTGCACGCGCATACTTTGAGGATCAGCCAACCACTTCCACTCGACAGGCGGCCCAACAATTAAGCATATCCAAAACATCATTACAAAGGCTAATGAAAGCAGTAGGATTGTGCCCATACAAGATCCAAATACGACAGCCGCTAAAAGGGGGGGGGATACTGTGCAGCGGAGAGATTTCGCAAACCACATAATTGAGGAACTTAAAAATGGTTCCATCAGTGAATACAAGATCTGATTCAGTGATGAGACCCATTTTCAGTTGAATGGTTTCGTGAACAAACAAAACTGGCGCCACTGAGGTACGGAAAATCCTTATCCTACAGCCATCTCTTCTCTGCGTCCACAAAGGGTCATGGTGTGGTGTGCCATATAGTCGAAGCAGATAATTGGTTCGATCTTTATTGATGGTCACAGGAATGAAGTGTCGAAAGTTGCTAGAGTGTCACTTTGGCCCTTATGCGGGCCATCTCAACCGGACACGCCGGTACTGGTTCAAGCCAGATGGGGCTCGTCTCCAAAAAACTTCTGACGTCTTCACGTGGCTTGAAACGACGTTTGGTGAGCGTTTGATTGCATTGGATGCAGAGAAATTCACGGGACAAGGGATAAAGTGGACCCCATACAGTCCGGACCCAAATCCGTGCGACTTATGGGGTTACATCAAGGTTATAATCTATAGGAATAGCCCTAATTCACTGGAGGACCTAAAATTGGCTATCAGAAGTGAGATTGATGCACTTGATTACGACACACTCCAGCGCATTATGACAGAGTTTCGGAACCGGCTTTATAACACTATAGTCGGGGACGGTAGACTTTTAAGCATCTTGTATATTAAATGTCATTCATATCTTTATTCAATAAAATATGTTTCATGTTCTTGCATGTTGTCTTTTTTTCACAATGATCGCTTAATTTCTATAATGTTTTTCGGACCACCCTGTAATTAAATACTATAAGTGTAAGCAAAGATTATAAATGTGAACAAAGACACTAAATGTAAACAAAGAATATAAATATAAACAATCATCCTAAATGTAAACAAAGAATATAAATATAAACAATCATCCTAAATGTAAACAAAGAATATAAATATAAACAATCATCCTAAATGTAAACAAAGAATATAAATATAAACAATCATCCCAAATGTAAACAAATACCTAAATATAAACAAAGACTGGAAATAAAAACTAAGACATAAATGCAAACAAAGGCCCCAAAAGTAAACAAAGATCCAAAATGTAAACTAAGTATTTAAATATAAAAAAAGACACTTATATATAAAAAAAGATAATTAAAATTTTAATTAAAATTTAAAAATTCTAAAAGTTTAAAATTTGTATTGAATTCGTATTTATATATATTTATAAATATAACAAAAGACTACAGAATAAATTGTAACCTTAATGAAAAAAGACTATAAATGTAAACAAAGAAACTAAATGTAAATAAAAACTGAAATATAAACAGAACTAAATGTAAGCAAACTATAAATGTAAACACAGAACTAAATTCAAACAAATACTATAACTCTAAACAAAGAACCTAAATGTGAACAAAGACTACAAATATGAATAAAGACCCTAAATGTAAAAACAAACAATAAGTATAAACAAAGAGCGTAAATGTAAATGAATACAAATATAAAAAGGCCTAAATATAAACAAAGACTAGAAATATAAACAATGATAATAAATGTAAACAAAAACCTAACTGTAAACAAACGCTATAAATGTAAACAAAAATCATAAATGTAATCAAAGACTACAAATAAAAACTAAGACCTAAATGTAAACAAAGACCACAAATGTAAACAAAGACACGGAATGTAAACAAAGACATAAAATGTAAAGAAATACTATATAAACAAAGACAATAAATATGAACAAAGACTTCAACGTAAACAATAACCTAAATGAAACAGACTATAAATCTAAACAAAAATCCTAAATGTAAAAAGACTTCAAATATAAACAAAGTCCTAAATGTAAGCAGACTATAAAAGTAAACAAAGAAATAAATGTAAACAGACCTAAATGTAAAGAAAGACTATAAATGTAAAGAACTTAAATGTAAACAAAGACCCTAAATGTAAAAAAAGACCTAAATGTAAACAAATACTATAAATGTAAACAAAGACTAGAAATATAAACAATGATCCTAAATTCAGACGAAGACCTAAATGTAAACGAAAATCTTAAATGTAAACAAAGACTACAAAAACTAAAACTTAAATGTAAACAAAGACCCCAAATGTACACAAAGATCAATAATGTAAACAAAGAACTTAAACGTAAACAAAGACCGCAAATGTACACAGAGATCGAAAATGTAAACAAAGACCTTAAATGTAAAGAAAGACTATTATATATAAAAAAGACTACAACTACAGACTATACTACAGACTATAAATGTAAACAAAGGCTATAAATATAAAAAAAAGCCCCTAATGTAAACAGACCTAAATGTAAACAATAAACCTAAATGCAACAGACTATAAATGCAAACAAAGAACTAAATGTAAACAGACCTAAATGCAAACAGATCTAAACGTAAACAAAGAACCTAAATATAAGCAAAGACTAAGTTTAAACAAAGACCTTAAATGCAAACAAATAATTAAATATAAACAAATAGTTTAAATGTAAAAAAGACTACAAATATAATCAAAGGCTTAAATGTAAGGAAAGACTATTATATATAAAAAAGACTACAACGTAAACTATAAACTAAAAGAAACAAAGACTATAAATGTGAACAAAGACACTAAATGTAAACAAAGACTATTAATATAAAAAAGTCCCTAATGTAAACAGACCTAAATGTAAACAATGAACCTAAATGCAACAGACTATAAATGCAAACAAAGAACTAAATGTAAACAGACTTAAATGCAAACAGATCTAAACGTAAATGAAGAACCTAAATATAAGCAAAAACTAAACAAAGACCTTAAATGCAAACAAATAATTAAATATAAACAAATTGCGTAAATGTAAAAAAGACTTCAAATTTAAACAAAGGCCTAAATGTAAACAAAGACACTAAATGTAAAGAAAAACTGTAAACAAAAATCATAAATGTTAACAAAGATTTAAAAAATATAGGATCTCAATGTAAACAAAGACAGCAAATGTAAACAAAGAACCTAAATGTAAACAAAACACTAAATATAAACAAAGACTACAACGTAAACGATAGTCTAAATGAAACAAACACTATAATTGCAAACAAAGATCCTATATGTAAACAGACTCCAAATATAAACAAAGTACTAAATGTAAACAGATCTAAATGTAAACAATGACTCTAAATATAAGCAAAATATAAATGTAAACAAAGAACTAAATGTAAAATGATGTAAATGTAAACAAAGACTATAAATATAAAGAATCCAAACATAAAAAGAGACTACAAATATAAACAAGGAACCTAAATTTAAATAAAGACTTTAAATGCAAACAAATACTGCAAATATAAACAAAGACCCTACATGTAAACAAATACCCTCATGTAAACAAAGACAATGTAAACAAAGAATATAAATATAAACAAAGACCTTAAATGTAAACAGACTTCAAATATGAACAAAGTACTAAATGTAAACATACTATAAATGTAAACAAAGAACTAAATATAAACAGACCTAAATGTAAACAAAGACCCTAAATGTAAACAAAGACTATAAATGTAAAGAACATAAAGGTAACCAAAGACTACAAATATATAAACAATAACCCTAAATTTAAATAAAGTCTATAAATATGTACAAATACTGTAAATATAAACAAAGATCCTGCATGTAAACAAAGACCCCGCATGTAAACAAAGACTATAAATGTAAACAAAGGCCTTATTTGTAAACAAAGACTATAAATATAAACAATGATCAAAAATTTAAACAAGACCTAAAAGTAAACAAAGACTATAAATGTAAACAAAAACCATAAATGTAAACAAAGATCCAAAATGTAAACAAAGACCGTAAATATAAATAAAGGCTATATCTCTCTATAGATAAAAAAGTTACTAACGCTGGCGTCAAATTTTTTTGTCTGCGACAGCATCTTCTAACAGGAGGCAGGGTCCTTCGCGTCATGAGAGGTATCAATGTGTTCCGAGTACTCCAAGGAAGACATTTCAGCCGCTTAGAAATTTTTATCATTTCAATTAAAGAAGTTATCAAATAAAAATGACGAATTTATGAAGATACTCTATTTGCCATTTTTAAGAAAGTATATCCCAGTGACGTTGTTCTTCTGTCATGAAGTCATTTTACACGAGAAAATTAAAATATGATCTATGGTTGTATGTAGGTAGGTTGGTTTGTTGGATTTAACGTCGCACCAGTACTTCGCTATGGGTAATTGGCGACGGTCTGTGATGCACCCCTAGAGATATTCCGGAGACCTGTCATCCCAATTTTAAACCTTCACAGATTGGATCCCCCTCCGCTTTGGTGATCCCCAGAGGTATAGTGGAGATGGGAACATGGAGGACTTTGCGACCACGACAGATTTTATGTGCACCAGCCACCATTAGTGTACACGACGGTCTTTGGCCGGCTCAAGTATCGAATCGGTAATCTTCCAATTACGTACCTTAACCGACTAGCGTACCGCGGCCCGAAAACATGGGTGTAAAAATCAAAGAAAATAAATATCAACATTTTTCTGTACTTTTAGACAATTAATCTTCTTACACTGGAAAATTAAAATATGATCCATGGTTGTAGGTAGGTAGATAATTAGGTAGGTTGTGATTGACGTCGCACCATTACTGCACTATGGATAATTGGCGACGGTCTGGGACGAACCCCTACGGATGTTCCGGAGACATGCCACCACAGTTTTGGACCTACACGAAGGGGATAGCTCCCCAGATTCGGTGGCCCACAGAGGTATATTTTTGATAGGAACACGGAGGTTATTGTGACCACGACATTTTTACGTGCACCAACCACCATTAGTGTACATGACGGTCTTTGGTCGGCTCGAAAACCAAACCCACAATCTTCCAGTTACGATCTCGGCGCTTTACCGACTGAGGAACCGTGGTCCGGATTTAAGGTAGTAAAAAAGAAATAAAAATATTCATATACTAAAGCTGTAATGCAAAATGGTTTAGATATTATGATTTGCTTTCTATTAAAATTTATATATATATATTATGTATTTCAATTTGACATTGAATATGAGGATTTCCATAATAATTTTCTTCTTTTGTCTTGTAATATGCACTATTAATATTCCTTTTCAGTGAAAGAAAGCAACGAATAGGCGGGTAGAGCTCTGCCTGTGTTAATAAGTAAAGTGAGTAGGGTAGGAGGCGAAGCCTCCTTCGGGGGTAGGGGAGTGGAGCGAGCAGGGAGCAGAGCCCCCCTAGTATTTAAAAAAAAGATAATTAAAATTCGAATTAAAATTTAAAACTTCGTGTTTATATATATTTATAACTATGAAAAATTAATACAACGTAAAAGTAACCTAAATGAAAAAAAGACTATAAACGTAAACAAAGACACTAAATGTGAATAATTACTCAAATATAAAAAAGTCCCTAATGTAAACAGACCTAAATGTAAAATGTAATTAAATACCCTAAATGT
Organism: Salticus scenicus; assembly: GCA_963930645.1. Lineage (NCBI taxonomy): Eukaryota > Metazoa > Arthropoda > Arachnida > Araneae > Salticidae > Salticus > Salticus scenicus. The sequence continues at coordinate 101,643,777 of OZ005660.1, forward strand.
AAGCAGACTATAAATAAAAACGAAGAATTTAATATAAACAGACCTAAATGTAAAAAAAGACCCTGCTGGTAAACAAAGAATATAAATGTAAAGAAAGTTTCCAAACATAAACAGATTCCTAAATGTAAAAAGACCTAAATATAAACAAACACCCTAAATGTAAATAGACCTAAATGTAAACAAAGACTATAAGCGTAAAGAAAGACTATAAATGAAATGTAAACAAAGATTATAAATATAAACAGTGATACGAAATGTAAACAAAGACTATAAATGTAAACAAAGACTGAAGTGTAAACAAAGACATACGTGTAAACAAAGACTTTAAATGTAAACAAATACTATATAAACGAAACACTAAATATAAACAAACACTTCAACGTAAAAAATAATCTAAATAAAACAAAGACTATAAATGTAAAAAATGATTCTAAATGTAAACCGACTCCAAATGTAAATAAAGTCCTAAATGTAAACAGACAAAAATGTAAACAATGACCTCAAATATAAGCAATGTAAACGTAAACAAAGAACTAAATGTAAACCCACCTAAATGTAAACTAAGACCCTAAATGTAAACAAAGACTATCAATGTAAAGAACCTAAACGTAAACAAAGACTACAAATATAAACAAAGACCCTAAATGTAAAAAAAAGACCTAAATGTAAACAAAGACTATTAATGTAAAGAACCTAAACGTAAACAAAGACTACAAATATAAACAAAGACCCTAAATGTAAAAAAAGACCTAAATGTAAACAAAAATCTAATTGTATAGAAGTACTATAATTGTAAACAAATACGTAATAGAAACAAAGATACTGCATGTAAACTAAGACTATAAATGTAAACAAAGATGCTAAATGTAAACAAAGGCTAGAAATATAAACAATGATCCTAAATGTAAACCAAGACCAAAATGTAAAGAAAGAATATAAATGTAAGAGAAAATCATAAATGTAAACCGAGACTACAAATAAAAACTAAGACTTAAACGTAAACAAATACCCCAAATGTAGACAAAAATCCAAAATGTAAACAAAGACCTTATATATAAACAAAGACTATTTTATATATAAAACTACAACGTAATCAATAACCTAAATGAAACAAAGAATATAAATATAAACGAAGACACTAAATGTAAACAAAGACTCCAAATATAAAAAAGTCCCTAATGTAAACAGCCCTAAATGTAAGCAGACAATAAATGTAAACAAAGAACTAAATATATACAGACCTAAATGTAAACAAAGAGCCTAAATATTAACAAAGACAATAAATTTAAACAACGCAACTAAATGCAAACAAAGACTACTAATATGAACAAAGACCCTAAATATAAACAAAAATTATAAATATAAACATAGAACGCAAAAGTAAAAAAACTACAAATGTAAACAAAGGCCTAAATATAAATAAAGAACCTAAATGTAAACAAAAATCATAAATGTAAGCAAAGACTACAAATAAAAACTAAAATCTAAATGTAAATAAAGACCCCAAATGTAAACAAATACACTAAGTATAAGCAAAGCTACAACGTAAACAATTACCTAAATAAAACAAAGACTATAAATGTAAACATTGACCCTAAATGTAAATAAAGGCCTAAATGTAAACAGACACTATAAATGTCAACAAAGACTGAAGTGTAAAAAAAGACCTAAATGTAAAAAACGTTTTTTAATTGGTTTAAATATACAAAATAATAATTTAGTTGGACCTCAACTAAGTTTAGTGTTTATTACATTTTGGGATTGGTCGTTCCACAGGTGGAGTTCCCTTTTTAATAATTTTAAATATGGCAGTATAGGACAAAATTTCGTAAAAATGTACAGAAGGAGAATTATTTTTAACTTATAAATGTGAAAAAAAAATGTTTATGTATATGTGTATATATATATATATATATATATATATATATATATATATATATATATATGAGTTTGCTTTCATCCATACATGGAAGTACACTGCGGAGTGTGTGTGTGTGTGTGGGGGGGGGGTAGATTCTTAATATGGGTACCTTTCAAAAGAACTTGTTAATGCCTTTAAAATAAATGTTTGAAGCATAGATCTGTGATAATTTACAACAAATTTATCGATTTTTTTTTTTTTTTTAAGAAATAAAAAAAGCATTTCTTCAGATGTCGGCAAAAATGTGTCTTTCTTTCGACATGCAGTGTTCTTACTTCTTCTCTGAGTTGAAAATCGCTTGCTTTCCTCATGAACAATAATTTTAACAAATCCTTTGTACTGTGGAAATTCGTCTAGAAAAATATGAAAGAAAAATTTATTGCAGTCACAACATACTAGTTAGATTTAGTTCACCTGTTTTAGAATTAAATTAATTTACTAATTCAACATTTTTACGTTTACGTGACTTTTCGAACACCCTGTAGCATGCATTACATTTATCGACTGATAACCAGTGTTCCTAATCTGGAGAATATTTTATTCATTAATCACCAATAATTTTGAAATGTGATATTTGATATACATAATAGCCTGCCAATCTTCCTAGTGATTAGGTAAACGTTACAATTAAAAATTATTATAAACTAGCCGCCTTCGGCGACCAGCTGGTTCGCGATCCCTGAAAAATCCGACTATACGAAACTCCCGCACGGTGGCGCCTGCGGCGCCTTTTTTCCGTATCAGGTCTAATAACAGCTTATTGATATATCGTGAAAATAGCTTATCTAAATCGCAGTAAACTCCCGTGCGGTAGCGCCTTCGGCGCTGATATTTCAAATTTCTAACTTTAGCTAAGTCCCGCTCGGTGGCGCCTGCGGCGTCTTATCCCCGTTTTAGAACTTACACCTTCCTCGCTCATTGGAATTTGAAATATTGAAATTTTAAAATGTAGCAGCGCCGTCTGGCGGTAGAAATTTCTGTAATATATTGTTCAATTCCAAATCAACAAAGCTTTCAAATGATGTATTACTTATGAAAATATTTTAATTAGTAGCTGAGATACAAAAGAAAACCTAAAAAGGAAATCCGTTTTCATCACAGACATCACAGACAGTTGTCTCGTATGTGTTTTGTTTCCGATCGAGACCGCTTAGAAAATCGTCTGCCTGTTGCCAACTAAATTTCATAGTTTAGTTAATTTTAAAAAATCTAATTGACGTATCGATAAGCCGCTTGCACTCTTAGATTCGGAAAAAATTCCCCTTTCATTTGGTACCAAATTCGTAATGATCGGACTAATATTTCTAATTTATTTTCCATTTTTTCTGCTTTTAACTCCGTTAAAATATCTACTTTTATGCAATCTCGGTGAATTCTGAGTCATTGAGATCGCTTTTTGATTAAGACATAGGTCTACATTTTAATTAATATCTCCGCAACTAATTAAAATTTTTAAATTCTGTTTTGACTATCCCCTCGGGAAGGCTTCTGAGCACCCGTATGTCAAATTTTGTAGTTCTGCGTTCAGTAGGGGCTGAACGTATAGATGCTCAGACAGACAGACAGACAGACAGAGAGACAGACAGACAGACAGACAGATAGACAGACAGACATCTTCCTTTATTATTATAGATAGATAATCTCTAAGAAAAAAAGAGAGTTATATATATAGTTATAGATATTCACGTTACTAAAAGACTTAACTGTTGACTGTGAAAAGAAAACATATTTAAAACTGTTCATTGGAAACGAATAATTAAAAAATCCCTGGTGATGCTTTACTATTAAAGCGAAAAGCTTTGGATAAAAATTTCTTTAACATCTTTTAAATAAAAAATTTAAATTTACGTGTGTTTAAAGTGTTTCTAATATATTTAAAAATTGTTAGTGATTATTGAATAAAAAATGCGCGAGATCTGGCAACACTGTTGATAACATAATCTCGATAAAAACGTCTTTATTATGATATGATAAACAGAAAAATTTGCTGTACAAATTGCAAAGTACTGTGTTTCTCTCGACCTCATATATGCAATAAAACTAACAAGGAAATATTCAAAAGTGTGGTCTTCAAAAAATATTGAAAAAAAAAATGTATATATATATATATGTAATTGTACTCTTCATAAAACACCAGAAAGGGAAAAAAATTATCGGCTGAAATGAATTACAGCGACCACAAAAAATTATCAAAATTAAGCATATTTGGCGATTTAGCACTGTTAGGCGTTCAGTTCGCTGGCACAGAGGTTGCCGTGTACGAACAGAACCGTGTTTTTTTTCTCCAACAAGTACTCAAAATCAATCGCCTAACAATATGAAATCGCCGAATATGCTTAATTTTGATAATTTTTTGGGGTCGCTGTAATTCATTTCAGTCGATAATTTTTTCACTTTCTGTTGTTTTATGAAGAGTAGAGTCCCATATATTTTTTTAAATATTTTTTGAAGACGACACCTTTTGAATGTTTCCTTGTAAGTAATAAAGAGTGAAAATCACTATTTAGATTTTAACATTAAGTACCGTAATTTCTGGTAGATAACCCGCAGGTAAGAAGTGCCATTTCTCCCACAGAAATTTTATTTAATAGAAAAATCTATACTTTTTCGAAGGAAGAGCTCGTACAAATATAAATTTATTTATCAACTGAAATTTCTGGTGCAAAACTAGATTATATAACCTGCGGGGTATCGACCAGAAATTACGGTAAGTGCAATTCTTTCTTCAACCCTAAAATATTAAATTTCATCTTCGTTTTGACACTTCTTTTCTAAGAAACCCTTCATCGTCGAGATTTTGACTTCAGTGAAATTGCTTTCGTCAGAGAAAAAGATTTTTTTTTTTTTTTTTTTCTGTAAAGAAAAAGTAAAACCAAGCTTTTCTCTCTCAGTCCCCAAAAGCGAGATGACTTTAAAGTGAATTTTCTAAGGAGAGAAGATTAAGATTCAAGTTCCTTGTAAAGGAAACCTTAAAAAAATTACTTCGTTTTCGGATTTCATTTCTTCCCAGCGTTATGAACGGTAGAGAATAAATTTAGACGTAGTATATAAATACGTATATATGTCCTTCATTTAAGGAAGTGATTTAAGAATTTCCCTTAAAAGCGATAAGTGGAACTTTTATAAACAATAAAATTGAAATTAAAACAGTTTATTCATTTTTCAATTAAAGAATTTGATTTTTAGTGAAACTGAAATAAATAAATGTCTTTTGCATTCCATTAACGGCTGCGTACGTGTCCAGAATTTTAATTTGGCGAAAATTGTCGCCAATAGAAAAATATTTATTTAAACGTTTCATTTATTTATTTATTTATTTTTTTTTTTTTTTTCACAATCATTAAAATGTAGTAAAGTAGGTGATATAGTGAATAAAATATAGTGATTAAAATATAGTGAAGTTAATGTCTGCTAATTTTTATTTTCTTCTACGTTCAACTGAAGAAAGTATTCGATTTGTAAACATTTCCGATTTTTGATTTTTGATGGATTTACACGTTTTGAGAGGTCTAGAACACCATTTGACAGTTTTTAGAAAATGTCTGTCTGTGTGTATGACGAAATTTTGTGGCAACTGTATCTCAGGAACTACGGCACAGAATTTCATAAAATTTTATATGTAGTTGCACCTTGACCTAAATCAGTGTTTCTATCAACTTTTGGTAAAAATCGTCTTACAGGTGGCGTTGCCATCTCGCTTTTTCTAAATTTATACATGGCGGTATAGGACAAAATTTCGTATAAATGTACATAAAAAGAATTATTTTTTAATAATCATTATGAACTTAAAAAGAATTATTTATAACAGTGATAGTCAACCGGGAAAAAAAGTTTGTATATGCAGGAACATTCCTTCCCCCCTTGCGAGAAGTCTTTTCCACCCCTCGCCCGTGGGGGCAAATTTTCATTATGGGTATCCTTCAAAAGAGCTTGTCAATACTTTTAAAACGAATGGATGAACCATTGATCTGCGATATTACGAAATAAAGTTAGATTTTATTCATTTTTAACAAAAGAAAATAATAATAATAAGAAGAAGAAGATGGAATATAGATTATAGAGAATAAAATTTACTTTCTTTAGATATTTAGTGTTATGTTTCTTCTCTAGAATGAAAATCGTCTGCATTAATGATAGAAGATAATTTTAATAAACAATAATTTTAATAATATATTTGCAATGAATGAATTTGTGTATAAAAATATGAAAGAAAGCCATATAGTGGTCACAACATACTAGTATATATATATAAGTATATATATATATATATAATATTTCTTTTTAAGGCAGAAATTTATATATAGCATTTGCATTCATAAAGTTAATTAATTTTATATACTATCATTTAATTAACTTGATAAACTAAATATTACATCGCGGACAAAATGCTCAAGAGCATATGTTGATGAATTTTTATCATTAGTTCAATAACATCGTATTCTAATATAAAATATACTAACACTGAAAAACAAGAAGGTCATGTTTCTTTTCTGTGTATTAATCGTAGTCATTTCACACTTCATCAAGCTATGAAAAACAACACAAAAAACAGTACATAAACTAGTATGTTGTGGCCACCACATGACTTTCGAATATATTTTCCTATACAAATTCACTCAGTGAAAATTTATTAAAATTGTTATTTAAAAAAAATATCTTCCATGATAATGCAGACGACTTCCATATTAGAAAAGTAGTATAACACTAAATATATATATAAAAAAAAAGTCAATTTTATTCTCAATATAACATTACAAAAAAAAAAAAAAAAAAATTTTTAAAAGTCGATAACTTTATTTTAAATTATCGCAGATCGATGGTTCAACCAGATATTCTTAAAGGTATTGGCGAGCTCTTTTGAAAAATACCCATCATGAAAATTTACTCCCTTCGAAGGGGGACTTCCCCCCAGGGGGGAGGCGAGGCCCCTACATACACAATTTTTTTTTCCCAATTTACTATCTCTATTAAAAATAATTCTTTTAAATTTCATAATTATTACTAAAAAATAATTCTCTTTATGCACATTTATACAAAATTTTGTCCTATACCACCATGTTAAAATTTTAGAAAAAGGGGAATGGCTGTTGGACAACTTTACCAAAAACTGATAGGCACTAATTTATGTCAATATGTAACTACATACCAATTTGTATGAAATTCTGTGCAGTAGTACATGAGATACAATTGCTACAAAATTTTGTAACACACACACATACAGACACAGACAGACAGACATTTTCTAAGAATTGCCAAATCGTGTTCTTCAGCTCTCAAAACGTGTAAATCCATCAAATACCCGAGGTCGAAAATTTTTACGAATGCAATACTTTCTTCTGTTGAATATAGAAGAAAGTAACAAACAAACTTTAAAATTATATTTTGCGAATTTATTTATTTATTTATTTGAAATGTATATAAAATGCTCAATTTGCGTACAGTGCATATGGAATTCGAAATTTTGAAGCATGCAAGCCCATTAAATTTATATCATTCATTCAGAAGATCCGTATCCTAACACAGGGTATATTAACTATAACTAATACCATAATACACCTAAAACATTTTTCTTTTTTGTGGATTAACAGCCTTTGTTTTGCACTCCATCAGTCTATGAAAAACTATACAACAGATAATACGTAAACAAACAATTTGTAAAATTATGTTTTCTGAATACTAAATGAATATTTGCATTTTAAACTACTCAAACATTATTCATTAAACCTTTGGAAGAAATCTGCAAAATTCATAAAGGGTGCGTTGCATGCTGCACCATAGATTAACAGCCCAACTTAAAAAGCTCTTTTCACAAAATGATAATCCCATTTCACTATAATTCGCTTCGACTCTGTCACTGTTTACCCTTTGCTCTTCAAATAGCACAAAACCCAGCTACTTAATTCCAGCCCCGTGCCCTTTTATAACCATAAGGGGCCTCCAGAAAGGGCTCGAGTGAGGGTGCATTTGTCATTCTGGCACAGGCTTTGACTCACCCCAGTGACTTTGTTCCCAGATGTTAAAAATGATAATTAAAAAAGACGAAGCAGTGCAAACACATTGTAAAGATATTTTGTATATGAGCTAAGTGACAAAAACTTAATATTGTGTGATAATGTTTCACAAGATTTGGAGATGAAATTTTAAGTGGTCCTAAAGGAAACAAATGTCTGTTATTTTAACAGTTGAGTTAAATTTATTTTATGTTTTTCAGTTCATAATAGCCATTTCTCTCAAACTTAAAAGAGGAAGGGGGAAATGTCGTCGCAAAAAATAGCCTAACTACAAATAGCTTCTACAGTAGATTAATTGCACTGCTCGGCATGAAAATTGCCTCTGACACCATTTCAGCATATTCTCGTGTAAAATGACCTCCACAATCCTAATATGACGCTCATTTTGCCCTATCACCCACCGTTTTTAGGAATGGCCCCCTAATTTTATCATTTTTCGGTGATTTTCTGGCTATAAATTTGATTTTTAGGAGTGGGGGAGGATTATTTTAACCGTTAAATATCTTCTGAGGGGCTACGGAGTTGGAAAATTCTAAAACATGGACATTTGCGACAAGGGAAAAATTTTGGGGGGGGGGATTTGTCATTGAAAATATGCATTACATTTCTTATATTTTTTTTAATCTGTTATTAATGTTATTTTTTCAACTTTATATATTTTTTGTTTTTAAGTGTTAAATTAATTATTTTTCATTCTTCAAATCAAATTCGTGGTCATAAAATTATCGAACAGGGAAAGAAATTGAGGGAGGGGGTGATGTATCTAGAAAACGGTGGGTGACTGGGCAAAACGGGAGTCATATTCGGATTCAAGAGGTCATTTTACATAAGAATCAGCAAAAATGGTATCAGATCTCGATTTTTTTTTTTTTTTTCAGAGCAGTGTTATCAAATGAAACATACGTACTGAAAGATGATTAAATTTGAAAATGAAAGATTGTTAACTACACAGTATTGAGACACCATCTAGTGGAAAGTGGAGCAAAACCGTCTGGCTAAATATGTATTTAAATAGACGAGTCTCCTATAAGGTTTTATTTTCAAAAACTAGTCACACAGTATCCTTCCTTATATACATTTAAGAAACAATATTCTGAGTTATAAAATGATAAAATGCATAGCTTTTATATTATTGTTTTTTTTTTTTTTCCCTCAGGCTCTACAAAATGACTGTTTCCTTTTTTGGGTGGGATAAATAACTTTATTCAAAACTTAGAAGAAAAAAAAAAGGACTGTGATATAGAAATCACATATATTTAAAAAATTCTCTATTTTATTTTAATTCAAACCTATTTTATCGATTTATATAATAATTCACTCGTGTATTCAATATTAATCTTTAGTAACTGCCGAATTCTTCCTCTATCAGTAAAATAAAAAATAAATGTAAAAGATAATTAATCTCCTTTCAAATTCTCATAATCATTTCGTATCATAAAGAATAACACATGGCTCATTCTATTTATGTTCCTCCTAAATCACAGTAGCCTTATTTCTAACGTAATCTATTCACTAAATAATTAAAAACCACGTGCGAAATAACTATTTAAAAGAATAAAATCCGCTGTAAAAGGCACGTTAAAAATATTTAAAAGAATTTTAAAAGGTAAAAAAACAGTTAGACAACATGTTTCGTGCATCTTGTCGTTCTAAGAAAGGCTGCCATAGGGTTGCTAAGTCTTTACTCTGATTCTCGTTGATGCATTTATCGCCAAATTTCCAAATCATGATCTTTTCGTATATGTCTAATGTGTATTCGGTGTGGGGGGGTTGCTAGAATTTTACTTTCCTCCCACTTTGGCTGGGCTTCTTTATTGTCGAGTAAAAGTTGCTTTAATTCCGTGTTTCCGTACAATGATTTAATGGAATGTTTATGTTCTTTAATCCTTTTACTCAAAAATCCTTACCTTTTACTGTTTGAGTAAAAGGATTAAAGAACATAAACATTCCATTAAATCATTGTACGGAAACACGGCATTAAAGCAACTTTTACTCGACAATAAAGAAGCCCAGCCAAAGTGGGAGGAAAGTAAAATTCTAGCAACCCCCCACACCGAATACACATTAGACATATACGAAAAGATCATGATTTGGAAATTTGGCGATAAATGCATCAACGAGAATCAGAGTAAAGACTTAGCAACCCTATGGCAGCCTTTCTTAGAACGACAAGATAAAGCTCGGTGGCTTTCATTAACTGACGAGACCTGATGATGTGCTAGTAAAATAAGCACGAAACATGTTGTCTAACTGTTTTTTTTACCTTTTAAAATTCTTTTAAATATTTTTAACGTGCCTTTTACAGCGGATTTTATTCTTTTAAATAGTAATATATTCAGTTAGTGAAAATTATCCTTGAACACAATTAAATTATAGCTACATTTTATATATCTGTCCGTTGCGGTTTTCTTTTCTCATGATGAATCTGGCGAAATTTGGGGGTTCCATAGGGTTATCATATTATGGCAATTCTACTCTGTATTCAAAATTGTTAGCCTAATTTGAATATAACGTATTTAAAAAAAAAACACTTTTTATGTGTTCTTGCTGGCGATGAAATTAAATGCCAATGTGTAACAATAATTTGAATTTGGCTGGAACTTGATCATTCTTATCTGATCTCTCCTGTTTAGAAGATCTACAGATGTAGTTCTCAATATATATATATACGTTAGGGGCACCTTCCCTCCTTATTATTATTAAGACGCTTTTATTAGCTTCACCTGTATGTATGTATGTATGTTTGTAACCGCTCTGGGAGCAAACAAAAAATCTATATTGTAAAAAAAGACTTTCCCTATGTGAATACCGTGGCGTTGAGGTATAGCTCCGCGCTACAAACCTAAAGGTCTAGCGTTCGATCCCAGTCAGGGGAGATTTTAAAAAAATGGTTTTTGTTTAATTCTAAATTATTTTAATTAAAGATTTAAATGTATCTAAATATTACGGTGTGTCACTCACACGATTTTCTCTTACCCTGCATTTTAATACTAAGATAGATATTTTGTGCTTTTTAGTTCACATTTCTATAAAAGCGTGTTCTTTAATTTTTTAAAACTATAATATTATTTTATGCAGCAAGTCAATAAAGAAAACTGTCCACAGATTTTTGTCAAATCTTTATTGAATTCTGAATTTTGTCCTTTTTTACCACCTCTGGATTGAATCTTGGGTATTTTAGTGGATGTGCTATAAATCAGATGTCTGGCGGCGTACAATGCAAGAAAAAGAAAACTGATTCAGTTATACGAAAATATGGCCTTGTGGAAACCGTGAAAATGGAAACTTCACTACTTATATTTTATCTACCTGCCACTAACTAGAAAAACTTCTTAACAAGGACAAGAAAAGAAAAACAGAATTATACGAAAGAAAGTAAAGTAGGCATAATTATATGACTATGCAAATAAATAAATAAAACAAAATGCCAAACAAAAATGTCATTTTGTTTTTCGCAATTTGAACAAGCATCGTGGTTTCATCCTTCACATTTAAGGCACTGGATCAGACCTGCTTTATCCATCGAATTAGCACATAAGTCTCTGAAAAATTCGAGGCACCTTATTCACCTCCCCCTACCTGAGATGAGGAGTGATTACATTTGGAAGGGATTAATTTAGAAATTTTTTGGCTTAATAGCAGACAATGCCTAATCTCGCCGACAGCCCTGGCGCATATTATTCTATGGTGAAATTTGTTTCCATAATTAATCATAACGTAAAGTTTTTTTTTTTTTTTTTTTTTTTTTTTCTTAATTCCGTTTTCACATTCAGAAAATCCAATCTTTAAATTATTATTCGTTTTCAAAAAATTGGTCTTTTTTTTTTTTTTTTTTTTTTTTTATATATATATCTTATTTTGCGTATAAAAATAATTTAAAAACATACCTAGTGAAAATATGCGTTTTGAACATAGAATTAAAATATAAATTTTTTTAAATTAATTTTTTGAAAACGAGTACTAATTTAAGGATTGTGAATTTTCTGAATATGAAAACGGAATTTAAAAAAATAAATGGCAATGAATAATTGTAAAAACATATTTTCTAATGGCCACGGCTGTCAGTCAGATTTCCATGTTATCCAATGATTTTTTTGTTGCTTCGTTTTATAAGAATAACTCATTTAAAAATGAAGTAGTATTGAAATCCGGGGTAAGAAAAGGCATAACGTCTTAAGTGCCACACCAGTTAATTATTTATTTTACTTTATTTTATATTTGTTTAATTAGCTCCATAAAAAGATTTTATAAAAGGCTGCTGAAAATTGACATTCAGTAATTTTTCTAACATGCATGACATAATATATTTTTATCTTGCACTCTTTGTTCTCTTTGCTTATTTTAATGTACATGTTAAACTACACGATAAAACATGCCTTAAATTACAAACATTTTAGTCATAATATGTACAGCGTCTAATTTAACATAGAACAAACCTTCGGGCAAAATCAATAGTTCTATTCATGAAATCAACAGACAGTAATTTTACATTATGAAGTTAAACTTGTCTAAATTGACTAGCATTTGTAGTTAAGTTATTTAGAAATGATATGCAGAAATTTGAAATATTTCGATAACATTGATGCTGATTTACATTATAAAACTATTTATTGTATTAAATGTTACTGAATATTTATTTAAAGAAATTTCTTTAAAAATTGTAAATAATCTCTTAATATTTCAAAAAAAAAAAAAAAAAAATAGAAATGTTTTGCTTTTCAGTTATTTAATTTTTCTGTATTCCCTTTTAATGCCTATATTGAATTATTCTATACGTATTATATATCTAGAATATTTGCAATTTACATTATGATACATATTTGGAATTTTATCTATGAAGTTATTGAACCTTAATTTTGGCACACTAAGAAACAAAATCTGACACTGACACAGAGCCTGATTAAGGGGGAAGCACACATTATTTATACTTACACCGTTATTTTTTAACAAATACTTTCCTCCTATAATAAACAGAAAATTCTCATTAAAAATTATTTTAAAAGAATTCTGGTGTCTAATAACGGTAAGTAATTTGGATTGTTTTACACCGTTCACTTTTTATAAAAAATATTTCCTCGTCAAAGCGTGGAATTTCTATGACATGAAGTAAACATAATTGTAAAAATATTCCGGTGGGAGCGGAGATAATGTGTGCTTCCCCCTTAATCAGACTCTGCACTGACAACTAGAATCTTAAATTATGGCTCTAGTAGAAATAGTTCCATGTCATCCTTACAAATTCTAGTTCAATTTGTAGCGAGTTCTTAAAACCCCTATTAAAATTCTAGAGCGTTTTTCTGTATTATCGTGGTCAATCTTATTTTAAAATCTCTGAAAATGAATTTGAACACAAGATTTTTTAATAACAACAAATTTGACACATGACCCATTTATAGGAAATCAAGTAAGAATTTATTTCTAGCGATACAAAAGATTCATAATATTCATATTATTCATAATATTGTTTCATTATCTAGAAAAGTATAGACAAGAAACTCTCGATCATTTTGTCTATCTAGGTTGTTTGTTGAACGTTTATGCAGTGAACGTTTATAATGGAGAAAGTCCCCAAGGAGTTGTAAACTAGAAACATAAAAAAAAAATAGTCGATTGCTGTCATTAGGATGCCTTTAAAGAGGAAATTTTCCAGAAATATCAAACATTTCTAAATATGTGAGGAAGTTACTTATATATTGTTTAAATAAATCTAATTTTTATTCGAAATTTATTAAGTTCCAAATTATCAGCTAAATAATATGAGTTCATTCAAATCATTTAACTGAGTAATAAAACTCAGACAAACTTTCTTTTAATATTATGAGTAACCACAGTTTATGTGTTTTCCGTTAAAATAGCTCTTGATAGCTAAAATAATTAATTGTAGATTTATTACCTTGTTTGTTGAATAAATATCATTAACTGATGCAATTTAAATCTTTTCCGGTTAATAAATAACTTTTTGATTACCCATCAGAAATCAACTTACTGACAGTTAAGATTATTATTTATTCAATAAATTACTACACTGTAAAAAATATCTGTTAAAAGTACAGGAAAAATCTGGCTGCTGGGGTGTCAGAATATCTCCGTCAAATATACAGAACAAAACTGTACTTTTAACAAAATACCTGTTTGATTTACAGGATTTCTGCGTAAAATATATGACACTGATACAATTTTGCCGTTTTAAACTGCATATTTGACGGAGAAATACTGGCACCCCAACTGCCAGATTTTCCCTGTACTTTTACAGGTTCATTTTTTGCAGTGTATTTTAGAAAACTCAGCGTCAAACAATATTACACAAGTTTGATTTCATCATAGCTCAATTCAGAAATCCCTATCAGTTAATATCATAAAAAAAATATTTAGTTTATAAATTACAATTATAGTGCAATCGTTATATGTAACGGTTTTTGATTCGTCTGATTTATTTTGTTGGCGGCGAAATAATTGGCTATAAGTTTTATAACGAACTTTTGAATTCAAAATATTTATATCATTTTATTCGAGAAACAAAGAAAGTATTTGGCACTATAATTTGGCTGTTTTTTCTGAATATTGACTTTTTACTTCAGACATCCTTGACAGTGTTGCCAGACTTAGGGATTTCTTCCCATTTTGGGGAGTTTTGAAGCTTCAGGGGAAATATTTGGGGACAGAGATTTAGTGGGGAACAGTTTGGGGAAAAGAAGAATTTTGGGGAAATACACGGGGATTTTCTTCAAATTTAGTAAAAGATGACATTTTCTTAAAATTCAATAAAAACAAAAAAAATGGGCAATTCTGGATGCTATTTGTATTTCAGAAATAGAAAAGCAACTTTTTCATCTTTTTGATCATCAAATTTTTTCTTTTCTTTTTTTTTTTTTTTCCCACGGGTAATCTCTGATTCCAGGAATTATTTGGTTTATATGTGTTGTAGCAAGTACAGTGAGTGCTAAATATTTATTGATTACTACTTCGCTTGAATAATCAAACTTAAAGTAAGCTGGATTAGCATAAATTTGGATGTTTTGTCTTAGCTAGCTTGAATTAAACTTGCAGGGATGAAATGTTCAGTTTGACGAAAGCTCTTTAAGCTCCCTGGGTATACCTTGTTTTCCATGCATTAAAAAAAAAAAAAAAAAAAAAAAAAAAAAAAGAAAAAAAAAACTATTTTTATATATATTTATGGGTTAAGTACAAATGACTAGACATGAGGAATCGCAGAAAGTTAGACAAATAGACAAAAGTTACACAAATCTAAAATTTTCCGAAAACTAGCGTATTGAAAATATACGCTATTATATTTGTAAATCGGGATTTTTTTCTATAAAGAGCTTCATTTGGGGAAAAATGTGAGCTTAAATTTATTTAATACTTTTTAAACTTTTTTTTAAAAAATTACATTTTTAGTATAATTTGAGTTGGGGATTTTTTTGGAAAAAACCCTTGTTTTGGGGAAATTTGAGAACTGTTTGGGGAAATTCACTTTGTACAATCTGACAACGCTGATCCCTGATCTGTTCTAGGGAAGGAGACTCAGAACTGCTCCAGATCGTCGTATAGCAAAGACTCAATTACATTTGCTCCCCCCCCCCTCCTTTATTCGGCAATCTTAATGTTCCACCATGGATTATTTACATCATCATTAAATGTTATACAGTGCTCTGTATTAATTTTTGGAAATATTTATCCTTGATATTTTTGGAAAGTTTCCTCAATAAAGGCATCATAATGACTGCAATCGACTTTTTTTTCTTTTTTTTTTTTTTTTTTTTTTAATGTTCCATTATAAACGATGTTTAATGTTCCATTATAAACGATTTTTAATGTTCCATTATAAACGATCGTTGAGTCAAGAGACTTCATAACAATACGCATAATTCGGAAATCTATATTTCTAGTTTAGGGATATAGAAAATGATTATTTTTTCGTTATTTATTCTAGATGAATGTGATGTTTTTTTTTTTTTTTTTTCAAGTGCAATGTATTGATTTGCATTTTTTGTTAAATCATTCTTTTTCAATATTGTCAATATGAGTTGTCACGAGCGAATTTGTCAAAATTATTTTCATTTATTACTTTTTCTGATATTCTTAAAATTAAGCCTCAAATTTCATTTTTCGATAAATTATATATTTTGAGAAGGCGTCAGTCTACTTTCAAAATGGCAAATTGGACTAAAAATTTAATATTTCAATTTTACTAAGATATGAAAACCTATAGCGTTAGTAATGTGTGGCAAAAAGAACTTTTGAATTTTTATCATACTATGATTATAGTTATAAGTGTTTATATTTGTAAACAAATATTGAATCTGTTGTAAAGTAAAAACTTTAAACATCATTTTCTCAAAATTAATTTTTACGGGGTTGCGTCAAGTTTAAAAAAGTTGCATGCGTCTTTTTTTTCTTAAATGTTCATATAACTTGATTTAAAGTTTTTTTTTTTTTTTTTTTTTTTTTTTTTTTCCATATATCGTATTACAAAATCTAGTTACAATTTCTCCCTCTTTGATTTATTAAAATTCTGATTCTTTAAAATTTTAGAATAGAAAATATTACATTTTTTTTTCTTCGGGGGATTTTTTTTTTTTTTTTTTTTTTTTTTTTTTTTCGTATAATTATGATTTTAAATAAAAATATCAACTAACTTTTATTAAAATCACTTTAAGCTATCTGTTAAAAAAAAAAAAAAAAAAAAAAAGTCTAAGTCAAAAATTAATGTGAGAGGAGCATTTTGAAATTTAATAATTAATTAATAATTTAAATTAATATCTTAACTAATTATAATATGAATGTTAATTTTAGTATGACATTTTTCATTAAAAAGTAAGACTTTATGAAACAATAACGTTTTGCAGTAACAGATTTATAATTGCAGTTTCCTTATATTATAAATCCACTGTCACCTTAAGCATTATTAAAAATGTTTGCTGTATATGTTTGACAAAGTTTTTTCGCAGTTCTACATCAATCACTAATGCATATAAATTTATGTTGCATCTTGAGACGAATTGGTGTCTCTAAAACTTTGGTGCGTACCAGTCGACAAGTGGCGCTGTTGATATTTTTCCTATTTATTGGAAGACTATATCTCAGTTTCTATAATGTATTAATGTACCAATCGTGTTATATAAAATTGTTATTACACAAAATGTTGGTGGCTTAATTTGGGTGCACTTTTGCAGGTAGGGGGCGTTGCTATGCTGAAATTTTCCTCTATTACCAGTAAACTATACCTTATCGTCTGTAATGTATAAGTGTACCAATCTTGTTGTGTGATGTTACTCTTATAAAAAGAATGTGGTGATTTAATTTGGTTGGGGGGACGTTAATACGCTGGAATTTTCTCCATTTACTGAAAGGCTGTATTTCAGCTTCTATTGTGTACAAACGCACAAAAACTCATATATAACATAATTTTTATTGAAAAAAGTTAGATTAAATAAATTAAAACTATGCTGATTTAATGTGAATGCATATCAGTCGACAAGTAGTGCTGATGTACGGCTCTTTTTAGGTTTTACTTAATTTCCTAAACAATTAATACATTCGAATTGTGTAAAAGAAATTTTTGACGAAGGCTAAAGCATAATAGTTTTTACCATGTTTTTATTAACTTCGTTTCTTGTTTGTTTGGTTGTCTGTCCAGTAAAAATCTTGCAATTGATTTTTAACTAACTTCCCTACTTTCTAGACATTTGAAACTTTCAGAATAGCTCAGAACCCGATGACAACACAATACTTCGTAGCCCGATTTTCGAATTTTTTATTAGTTTTCTTTTAATTAATTAAGATATAAAAATAATAACCTCCTAATAGCTTTAAAAATAGCCATTAAAATATTAGCTATGATTTAATTATTGCCAAAAAAAATTTACGTGTTCATTTTCTTTCGACATAAAAATAAATACATTTAATTAAACGCGAATGTTAAAAAATTACATAAAGTTAAATTATGCATCTCTCAAGGATTGACGTCATTATCATTAAAAATGTTTTATACACATTGATAAAGTGCTAATGTAGTTCTATAGCTATTATTCAACAGAAAATTTAAAAACATGGTACATAAAAAGTTTTTTTTTATCTTATAATGTTATAATTATTTATTTTAAGGGCAAAATGAGTTTTACAAACGAACAAAGTTGAATTTAAATACAAATGTCAGTAGAATATTTCATAAAAGAGAAATATTTTGACAAATATGAGTTTAACTTGTTTTGTTCGTGTATCATTTGCTCAATACGATAATTCATGGAATGTGTGCAATTTTATTTTCATAAAAAAAAAAAAAAAAGTTTTTATCTTAAAACTTTATGATTTTTTACCGAAGAATTTTGTACCAAAGAAACAGTAATGAAGAACTGGTTCATAAATTTCTACATTTTTACATTTTTAAAAACTCATGAAAGGGTCTCGAGAAAGTTCATTCGAACTAATTAAAGCTGTCACTCATCATTTAGTTGGAAGGAACATTCGGATTTCGTTTAGCTATTTATTCCATGCTACTAATGACCAAGATTAAAGTTTAAATATCGAAACGGTATAATTAGTAGACATAAATGAACAATAAAAAATATTGTTCTGATGCAGTTCGAATTTATAATCTGCGATGATGTTTCACGTATTTATGGTGTATTACTTAAAACTAAGAAGTCTGCAATAATTATGGAAATAAAATGGACTAAATGTATACATTTCAGAACATTTATTGGTAATATATATTGTTTGATAAAGCAATATGGATTTCCTTATAAAATATCGGAATTATTTTAACCTTCTACCTATATTTTAAGTATATATTGATTTTAAGTTATTTTAGAGAGAGAGATAAAATAAAACAATAATATTGTGTTTTTATTACTTGATTACGATCCTATTTAAACTATTTGAAAGGAATTATCATATTTTGACTATTTCCTTGTGTTATTCGCTTTATCAGTGGCCGAAAGGCTCTGGTCTTGAAACTGGTAAACCTTCTAATCGGTATCGGTCGTTAGTCTGGCCATTTTCAGTTTTCCGTAGTTTTCTCCGAAACTCGCATGGGCCGCGGTAGCCCAGCTGGCAAAGGGTCGAGCTTGTAATTGGAAGATCGAGTAGGCCAAAGACAATTTATAAGGTAGATGTAGCGTCGGGTTGAGGAAATAAAGGTCGCCGAAGGGAATCAGTAGTGAAGGATTAAGATGTTGATTGAGGTCGGGAAAGTATAAACTGGATCCAGCGTAGTTTGGCGACGTTAGAGGTGAAACTGCTTACGTCGCACTAGTGCTGCGTTGGTTTCCATGGACTTTTTGGGTCCTTTCTCTAATGGCTTCCATGTGTTAACATTTCTCTATCATTTTTCTAAACATATTGAACTGGTACCAGTAAAAAATGCAACAGCACAAGCTGTAGTTAAAGCCATTACGGGATGCATCACTACCTTTGGTCGACCCTCTGCGATACTCTCAGACTTAGGCCCACAGTTCACAGCAAACATCTTTAACAACTTGGCACAGATATTGCAAATTACAATCTCCCATTCATCATCAGGACACCCGCAAACACAAGGCTCATCTGAAAGCATTAATACCAGCATCAAATCTTCAATTGCCACTCTTACCAAGGAAGGATTTGATTTTCATCAGGCTTTGATGATACACAAGAACCTGTATAACACCACCGTTCATTCTTCAACTGGATATTCTCCAGCCTTTCTGCATTTTGGCAGGTCACTAACAAGCATCTTTGACTTGTTTGAAGCTCCTCAGTTAGAAACACTGGAATTTCCATATGAATACCATAAATACATGGAATCAATGAAACAGATCTTTAGGCAAGTGCATCATAACATGAAGTTTCACCAAAACCAACGTAATACTAGACAACATAAAAAAAGCAGTTCTCCGGAAATTCAAAGAAAATGATATGGTCTTTATAAAAACCAAAGATACATTTAAACCAAGATTCATAGGCCCATATTCAGTTCAAAACGTAATATCTGATGTGTTACTCTCCGTCAGAGAATTCGAAAATGAAGGGGCTGAACCATTCACTATCAACATAGACCGTGTCATCCTGGCTCATAAAAGAAAGCAACATCTCATTCCACAAACAATTCAGACAGGTCAACCAGCTGGGATTGTTCAACCGCAGTCTCATTATGATCTCAGACCAAGGTGCAAAACTTAATTTTTTTTGTTTCCAATTTCACAAATGTTATTTTAACATATTTTTTTAAGTTTTTTTTAGGGGACTTAACTATCAGGTGTTTCGCCAAAGTTGCCTGTTGTGTAAACAAAGGTGAATCGGTACAGGTATATTTGATAAGTTGTATTTTGCATATTGTCCTATTATATATTGTGTAGTTATATATATATATATATATTTTTTTTTTTTTTCCTGTGGCAAATGTTGAATATCTACAAAAACTTAGTGAAGTGTGTATTGTATTTAATATGAATATAAAACTTCTGTTATGCTGCTTTATTTTATATATTGTCTGATTTGTTAAATTTGATAAAGATACTATAAGTAATTACTGCTCAAAATGTACAGTATGTGTGTGTTATATGTATCGGAAACTTGCATATTTATATGTGTATACATAATTTTTCTTCTTTCTTTTCATATATTAATTACTACACATTGTCATGTTTATAAATATATTGGGTTATTAAATACAATTTCTGGAAGCTTCCACACCATTTTCACAGACACAAACATCACTTATACAACACAAGTATACACAACCTCCACACTATTACACAATCAAATTAATACACAATCCACACATGATATGTATAATGTTTGATAAAATTCTTTGTTTATTGTGATTATTGACATTGCAGTTTTGTTTTGGTTATATCTGATAGTATGTTTATTTTGAGTATTACTTGACGTTTATATAAAGTGCATTTTTGATTTTGTTTAGTAATCTAACTTGGTGGCCTCAGTAGCCACTCACATTTATTATTTCCATTTATAATATGTATATTCTTTAAATAGTAATAATAATAATGGTAATGATAAAATTTTAAAAAATCTTATTCGAATAGTATACTTAAGTGTTTGGAATGCCTTTTCCGTAATGTAATATTTATCTGTAAGATTATTTTGACATTTGTATTGATACTTATTTTGATTTTTTTTTCTCCTTCATAATAATGCTTCAAGAGGTCATCTGTAAATATTTTATACTGAAATATAATAACTGATTTTGTTTTATCATAATGCGTGTATTTAATATCAAGATTATTGGTTAAATATTTTTATTGAAATTGCACATACACCAAATTTCTTTTGTCATGTCATGCAATTTTTTTTTATTCTCTTTAACTAATTATTTTTACAAATTTATAAGAAAGAAATTTTACAGCACTTAGCATGCGTTTCAATGTTTCTGTTTATAATGCTATTTTTTTTAAAAGGTATCAATATTTTTTTTTACTCATGTCACTTGTTGATAAAAGCTGTGTCTGTTTGCATTTATAGATATATTTTATTAGTTGTCTATATCCTAATAAATATTGTTATACATAGATATGTCACTGACCGCTTTTGTATCAATAAAATCTTTTCTTTGAGAATGTCTGTAACCACAGTGCTGAAATAGTATTGTTTTTGATGAAATGGTGTATTCATCGCCTATTTTTGTAGAATTGATCACCTACCAGGGTAGGCGTTGATGTTGGATTATTTGTCAGAATTTTATTGTTTCAGCTTTATACATATCGATTTTGTATTATGTTTGGTTCAGATTTTGTGTCACATGTACATTGTTCTCAAAATTTCTGAAATTTTTATCAAGTGCATGTTATTCAAGGTATTGTAAGACCTTTTATTTGCTTAAAAATTTACTTTGTTTCATGCATGCCTTTAATGGCCATTCTTACAAAATAATGTAGTCAATATGAAATTTTCTTTTTCCCACATGTAAAAAAAAAAAAAAAAAAAAAAAATTGTAATCCTTCATGTAAATGTAGGTATGCACTCTCCATTCACATTTTTAGTCTTCCAAATTTTTTTAATGGGTCGTTAGGGGTAATGTGATGTTAAAAACATCACTTCTTTTTAAATTTTAAATAAGATCGTTTTTCTGCACTTAAATGCATTGTTTCTCTCAGCTGGCTCAACTCACCCTGTTGTGTTTGCTTTACTGCAATACACACACAGGAGAAAAATTGGTTCTTCTTTCCTAGTGGTGATGTCGTATCACACCATTCTGAGAACCAATAGGGTGATGGTTCTGACCCCACCTTCTGTTATCCTGGCAGTTTTAAATTCAGTTTGGTTTGAGCAGCACTCAAGAGAGGAGCATATGGGTGAGAAAGAGTTTTTTTTTATGTTCTATTTTTAAAGGACTGTGACCAATTAATCATTTGGAGAGAGAGTGCCTACTTATTAATAATAATATATATATAATCAGCTTAGATGGATACATATCCAAATTGTAATAACCATCTATTTTTATATCCTGCTTAATTTGCATTTACTAGTGTTGGTTTGAAAATAAAGAATGGAACTTTGATGCAATAGTTTGGTTTTTCTCACAAATTTTATTTTGTTCTGCATTATTCCTTTTACAGCATTCTAGCAATGAAGTGAGTTTATTCCTTTTTTTTCTCTTATGTAAATAAAAGTATTTAGATATATATAGACATTCTGACCAAAAGAACAAAAGGGTTAGCGGTCAAAATGTAGTGTAACGATCATGTACGCCATGAGGTCTTTAATCCTCACTAAGTAACTTCTGTTGCTAATTAAAATTAAAAATATTAATAAAATTAATTTAAAATATGAAAACATAAAAGGTAAATGAATAATTACACCACAGGATGGAGGGTTGAGTCTTACGTCGCACTAGTGCTGCGCAGATGGGCAATTGGCGATGGTCTGGGACACACCCCTAGAGGTGGTCCGGAGACATACCATCACAATTTTGATCCTCCACGGAAGGGATGTTGGTGTTGGAGTTTGCTGTGGAGCTTTTAAGCGATAAGTTAGTAACTAGCGGTTTATATTTATTAATAGTGTGAAGTGCGATCGAGTAGTGAGTGGCTGTGCCAAGAAAAGTTTAGAAGGCTAGAGTTGCACGAGGTTAAGTTGTAGTGCGAAGTTATTCTCTGAAAGTGGTGTTGGATTCGTTAGCATTGTTCGAATACCTAGAAGTTCCGACAAGCTTCAGATGTCATTTATTAAAGCTACAAATGATGAGCACTTTTATCTATAATAGTTTTAATTTACCTATTTATTGATTCTGTGAGTTCCTTTAAACCATCCTCCTCATCCTTATTCTAAGATAGAATAAACTTTACAATATATTAAAATCACACAATCAACTGATTGGGAAGAAAATCATATTATTGAAATTTATTTTTCCGACTGAGTGAAAATAATGCCAGGACCGGGAGTCGAACCCCAGATCTTTGACTTACAAGGTCAAGGCTCTACCAATTGAGCTATCCAGGCCGACATTAATGTCCACCGGTTGTCGTTCTGGATAGCTCAATTGGTAGAGCCTTGACCTTGTAAGTCAAAGATCTGGGGTTCGAGTCCAGGCATTATTTTCACTCAGTCGGAAAAATAAATTTCAATAATAGAATAAACTTTATTGGTTTTATCAAAAGTAAAGCTTCTTAATTGTCTCCTATTTTAAGTTTTTATTATAATTGGGTCTGTTGAAGCCGGTGCATGACCTTGCAAATTGTACACATTTATGGTGGCTGGTGCGCGTAAAATCCGTCGTGGCAACAATGTCCTCTATGTCTTCTGGTGGTTACAGAAGCAAGGAAGTCAGCCTCTCGGAGGAGGATTAAAATTGTGATAGCATGTCTGTGGACCACTTATAAGAATGAATCCAAAACCGTCTTCAATTAACACCTCCTGTAATAATGCCTCCGAGCTGAACTCTACGTCATGGAAGATCGGCCGATTTTATCCAATCACCACTTCCTATGATACATGTTGGATCGTGAGGATTGGATGAAATCGGCCGATCTTCCGTGACGTAGAGCTCAGCTCGGAGGCATTATTACAGGTGGTGTTGCTTCAATTGCTCATTGCGTAACTTTAGTACGTCGCTAAACAATTCAAACTCAACCGAAGCCAAAACTCTTGTAAATACCGTAGGACTCCAAAGAAAAACTCCTTGCGGAAGATATTAATCCAGAGATTCCCTAGACAGAGTAATACACTTGTCTCTAATCCCAACACTAACATCATTTAGATTATCAAAAAACTCACAAAACTATTAAATTTAGTAGAATTAATTAATAAGGTCTCTCATCATTTACTTGGAATTAACATTTTGATTTCTTTTTTCTCTATTTTTCTGTCCCATTAACCCGTTAGTAATCGCTAGTTGGTCGATTCACAGCCCATCCCTTCAGTGTCGCGACATTTTTATTCAATAGCCACACTAACATCCTTTAGATTATCAAAAAACTCGCAAATCTATTAAATTTAGTAGAACTAATTAATAAGATCACTCATCATTTAATTGGAATTAACATTTTGATTTCTTTTTTCTCTATTTTTCAGCTCCATTAATCCGTTAAGGCCAGTTTCGACTTGGGCTCAAGATCAACGCTCAAAACGTCATTAATCACGCTTCCGACACAAAGAGCCAAATGTCTTGTCATCAGTTGTAGCCCTTTCTTATCAGATCGCGCAGTTAACTCAAAGGAAAGCATGCAAAATTGACAAAGATATCTGCCTCCCGGCCCCTCAATTATCTCAGCAGGGGGTTAGAAACAGCCCGTCCGAAGGCTTTGAGCTCCTGTGAGCTCGGCTCATCAGATCAAAGGATTCTGAATAGAGGCCGCGGAATGAGCGCAAATGGAAACCGGACTTTAGTAATCGCTAGTTGGTCGATTCGCAGCCCATCCCTTCAGTGTCGCGACTTTTTTATTCAATAGCCACCAAAAACTTTTTGAAATGGCATTTGATATACATATAAGGTGAATCGACTCGAATACTCGTCGATTATGTATATCAAATGCCACTTCTAAAACTTTTTGGTGGCGATTGAATAAAAATGTCGCGACACTGAAGGGATGGGTGGCGAATCGACCAACTACGGCTACTAACGGGTTAATAAGCAAAATTAAAGTCGGGTCATGAAGCAATATAATTAGCAATTACAGGGTGATTATAATTAAAGTTATGATTCCAAAACGCTATAATTTTAAAACTACCGTTGAGAATGACTTGATATTTTACCATAACAATTGTTAGGCAAAGGAAAAAAAAGAATTTCCAAAATGTACCGTTAATCATTTGTAAGATGTTTGTTTCAAGAAGCTCCTCTTAACTGTTTCTGCTGTAAACACATATTCTTGTCTTTTTGCTAAAAAAGTTGTCGTAAACCCTTAAAGTCTATCGTTTCCTGCTATTCTATTCTATTGCTAACAACATTCCTGTGTATAATGAATCTATTAAGGCATTTCTTTTGAGATTACCTTGACAGCGCCATCTATAGGCACATTTTATAAATACTCTTTTCCTTCGACAAACAAAACTCCATTGCCTCACGACTGCTCTGGTAAAATATCAAGTCATTTTGACAGTTAGATTTAAAATTATAACGTTTAAAATCGAAACTTTAATTATAATCACCCTGTATATGTGAATGGCAAAGAAATAGTATTCGCATTGAATTAGAATTTATAATTTGTGATGATGTTTTGTGTATTTATGGTATGTATTTCCGAAATAGCTCCCTCTAATTAAGTGATTATGACACTTATAAATATTTCTGATAGAATGGAGTAGAAGGCTGATTTTTACCAACTATGTGAAAAATACCAGAGCTGGGAATCGAAACCCGGGCTTTCCGCTTAACGCGCGGATGCTCTAACCACTGAGCTACCCTGGCTGATAACCAGCTAGGTACTTCCCACATAATTTACGTTGGCAAAGTCACCGAGTGTGCATTAAAGCAGCTATATCAAGTGACAAATTTGAATGTGGCATAACACCAAACGGCCACGAAATTTTAATTCAACTGTTTAATTCATCATCCTAGAAATTATTTTCTGATAGAATGGAGCTGATGGAATCAGCCAGGGTAGCTCAGTGGTTAGAGCATCTGCGCGTTTAGCGGAAGGCCCGGGATTCGATTCTCGGCTCTGGTATTTTTCACATAGTTGGTAAAAATCAGTCTTCTAATCCATTCTATCAGAAATTAATTTCCAGGTTGATGAATTAAATTGTTGACTTATAAATATTGTTAACTTGAAGTTCAAATTTATAATTTTTTATGATATTTTGCGTATTTATGATATATGAGTTAAATTAAAAGTATGCTATAAATATGAGCATCTCAAAAAAGGTAATAAATAATTGTTTGATAAAAAGATAAGATTTCCATGTAATATAAATCAGTATTATCATAATATTACATCAACATCTTATTTTGACTGTAAATTTCAAATATCTCAGAAATAACAGAAGAATAAAGTTGTAATTTCCATCAATTAATTAATTATTCTACTGCATATAAGTTATTGCGTTCTGACATTGTCATATTACATATTCAAATTATTCGAAATGAAATATCATATTTTAATTGTTTCCTTGTGTTATTATACTAATGAGGAAGATATTATATGTGCCTGAAGTACAGACACGGCATAATTAGTAAAACAGAATGTACGTTGGTTCTAATCCACCTATACATTCAACCTACCACTAAACTTTAGATTTAAATTAGTAAGAGTATATTTGATTCAATGGCAGGTATTAAATTTCATTAAAAGTACTGTATGTAATTAGTTTTAACTACGTATGAATAGTTTAATTACATATAATGTTCGGAAATGAAATAAAAATTCATTTATTTATATGAGTGGAAAGAAAAGAAATAAAGTTCGAAATAAATAACAACATGCATTAAGTAAAAAATTTGTAAGCAAACACCATAAATTGAAAATGCTCGCAATAATTGTTTAATGTCAGAATGATAGCATGATCCTTTGTCAGGCAGAAAATAAGAAAATGTAGGCACGAGTGCAACATGAAAGCAGAAAGCTAAGTAATGGGAAGAAATTGAATAAATAAAATTGAAATCCATAATAATTTCTGGGTAGAGCATAATTATAAAAAGCAAAAATGAAAAAAGAGAGAAAATAGAAAATGGAATAACTACTTAGAAAAATAGAAAAATTAAAAGAAAGAAAAAGCAGCGAGTTAGAGGAATTTATGTGAGTAATTTTAAAGCATTAGACATGAAAGGTATTGAAGAAATGTTATTAACAAGATCTTTCAAGTTCTAAAAAATGTAATAATTTTCATGGAAATCAAAATTGAAAGAAAGAATAGGATAAGAAATAATGTTATACTTAGAAAAGTTCAAAAAAGGGATCAGCAATGGTAAGTAAAAGAAAATTAAGTAATTTCTTTATTTTAAGCATTAACCCTAGAACACTAGCGTGTTCATGCCTGCCGCTATCACTAGAGATACATAAAATCTACGTGCACATGTAAAATTCGTTTTATTTGCTTATATTACATTAATGTCGTTTTTAAGTTATTTGCTGTTTTACCCAATACAGTCACCGCCGCTTAATAAATTCACTGGTTAATGAAATCAGCCGCTTAATCTGATCAAATTACCAGTACCGGAATCAAATCAATACTGTTAAACCGCAGAAGGATGATCCCTGGCGTCTTCTGCGCATGAGTGAAAAGGGTTGGTCCATTTATAAAATAGGAATGTCCGTAGTACCTAGGGATGTGTTTGTTTATTGGTATGAAAAAATTATAAACTCACTGATTACATTTCTTTTCCTTCTTTAAACTGATTCTTGAATATCTGGTTATATAAATATTTTACGATTAATTAAAAGAAAGAAAAACTCATAATATTATAAAGGGGATAGTTTTAAGGTATAACTTTAATATATCCCCATAGCTGAATTTGGCGATTTTTCTTTGGCGATATAATATGGCAGTGATATAATATGGCAGCCTATATGTTGTTTATTTTGGATTTATGATTTTATGATTTAGATTATGATTTTATCATTTATGATTTTTAGATTTATGATTTAGTCATAATCGCCAACAAAAAATTGCCAAATGTCGTTGTGGGATATATTAAAGTTGTTCTTTGAAGTGTGTAACACTAATTTAAAAATTATGTCAATTATTATTTACAAACTAGTATATAACCCCTTAAAAAATGACGAAATGTGAAATCAATTAAGGCAGTGAATCAACGAATTATTTGCCAGCTTCGCTGGTCACTATATTTAAAGGGGACTAATGTGCAAGTCGTACCTGACGGGGAAGTTAAATCTTATTTCTTGAAGAATTCTTCTCAAAGTTTCTCTTTGATACTTAAAATTTATCTTTTCTTTAAGTACAGGAATTAATTTGGCAATTGTAGGTACGATCTTATTTACTGCGTAAAACTCATGTACTGTTGTTCGAATAACATCGCAATCAAAATTATCCAGAGAAATGTTTTCGATGGTACTGTTCTTTTGCCGCTTTTTTGGTGATACAAACATTGGATTGTCATGTCTTCTCCTTTTGATTCTCTACGTATTCGTTATCGTGGCTTCTGATATATTAGTTATTTCACTCGTACGTTTCATTGATTGGGAAAGTGGGACAATAGCTTCTCCTTCTAAAGCTTCGTTATCGCAAAACTTAATGACATTATGTACAATACGCTTCGTTTCACTATGAAGAGGTTTGATCCGAGAACTCGTGCCACATGTACGATTCATTTCCAATATAAAGAGACTGTTATACAGTAAGAAGTAAAAGAAAACAAAGCAGGAGTATTAATTATTCTACTCATAACAGAGGAAACAAGAATAATAGAAAAATTTCCCCTCTCTCTTCATTGCTGTGTCTCCCAGAGCGTGAGTGGAATCGTCCTGGCACTTTGCCAACCAGGTATCAATCTTCGGCGGGCGCACAGTACAACTATTTTTAAAGCCGCCGCTTAATAAAATCAACCTCGCCGGTCAATAAACTTAAAAATATCTCCTCGAGCAGCTAAAAATATCATTTATGCACACAATTTTTTTTTTTTTAATTATTTATATATATATTTTTTCTTTTTTTTAAATAGAAAAAGAAATTAAAGCACAACAAACCCTCCGTTATCGCTCATTGTCGAATATTTTACACTTGCAACACAGTTACAAATTAAGCACGCCCCATACCTTATCTCCGTAACAATTTCAAGGAACGTAGTCTTTAAAGTGTAGTAAAAAGTTACAAATTTCATTTGAAATGATATATATTTTTTAATTTCTAATTATTAAAAAGCAATTTATAGTTCTTATTTTGAAATTTCTATAACTCATGAGGATTATACGGAAAGATTTTAAATTTGTAATAACAGCCCATGAACTTTCGGTAAAGTAATGAGGATTTTCCTCAAAGGAAAACACATGGGAACTTGGAATGTAATTTTTATTAAAATCACACAATCGACTGTGGAAGAAAATCATATTTCTTGAAATTTTATTTTTCCGACTGAGTGAAAATAATGCCTGGGCCAGGAGTCGAACCCCGGATCTTTGACTTGCAAGGTCAAGGCTCTACCAATTGAGCTATCAAGGCCGACAACCGGTCAGCATTACTCACTCAGACAACCTTTAGGCAGAAACATCTCCGGTCTATCATGTAGATAGCTCGACAGAAATAAGCCGCAGGAAATGGAAAACAACATTAAACAATGGGAGAAAGAAATACAATTTTTATTAAAATCACACAATCAACTGTAGAAGAAAATTATATTTATTGAAATTTTATTTTTCCGACTGAGTGAAAATAATACCTGGACCGGGAGTCGAACCCCGGATCTTTGACTTACAAGGTCAAGGCTCTACCAATTGAGCTATCCAGGCCGACAACCGGTCAGCATTACTCACTCAGACAACCTTTAGCCAGAAACATCTCTGGTTTATCATGTAGATAGCTCGACAGAAATAAGCCGCAGGAAATGGAAAACACCATTAAACAATGGGAGAAAGAAATACAATTTTTATTAAAATCACACAATCAACTGTGGAAGAAAATCATATTTATTGAAATTTAATTTTCCAACTGAGTGAAAATAATGCCTGGACCGGGAGTTGAACCCCGGATCTTTGACTTACAAGGTCAAGGCTCTACCAATTGAACTATCCTGGATATCTCAATTGGTAGAGCCTTGACCTTGTAAGTCAAAGATTCGGTGGTTCGACTCCCGGTCCAGGCATTATTTTCACTCAGACGGAAAAATAAAATTTCAATAAACTTGGAATGCGTTTAATTTACTTATATTGAAGGAACAACTAATTAATTATCTATTAGAATTAATTAATATTATTTACTAATTCCCTTATTCGTTTTACCTTTTAAAGTTTCTTTCCAAATTCAGGGAAGTAATACCTTTTCCTTAAGTGCAGGAGCGTTCACCGGATAAAAAAATCAGTCGTTTAATAAAATCACTTTGGCTGAGAACGAATGTGATTTTAATTAGCGGCGGGAACTGTATTACTAACTTTTCATTAAATGAATAATTATATGTGTTTAAAAATATATTTGAAAATTACAAAAATGTGTACCAATAAAGGAAGACCGTACGTAAAATTTACGTATACGTAAATTTTACGTTACACTACTGTTTTAGGGTTAAGAAGGTGCTCATTGGTCCGGAATTTCTAACACCTCTTAGTTAAGCCAATACCAATTAACTAAAACTGACGAAGAAAAGAGATGAAATAATTACCAGATTGTATCTCAAAGGAATGAAATATTTAAAAGAAGAAAATTTAATATTTTAAACACTTTGAAAGAGTTTTTATATTCAAAATAAAATTATCAAGATCGATGTTATATAAATGCTAATAATAATAATATTGCCTGCATGGATGTTATCACGTTTACGCATAGAAAATTATAACCTAGATTCACAAAAATTTGGATGTAGGTATACTTTTACAAGATCTAAATATGTAGTCCGATTTTCGATTTTGTATTTTGAATAATTTTTTTTTTATTCCCGAAATTCAGTGGCAATAGACAATATATATAAATATATATATAATTAATAGGCAATATACATTTAAATTTGCAAAATGAATATGAAGAAACAAATCACGAAACTGAAGTAATTAATTTCAGATTTTTCACTGATTTGTGCAAAAAAAAAAAAAAAAAAAAATCATTTTTAAGATGCAGTATATTTGCATGTGAAAAATAGACGTTGACAAACATTTTATAAAATTGTCATCATAATTGACTTTTTTTTTTTTTTTTTTCTGCAAACAGATGGAGAATGGACGCCGCAGGCAACTTCAAGTAAAGTTTGCAGTAGAGTTGTTTCCGAACAGCTTCTGCTCTCTCTGTTAAAAGAGTGAATCTCTCGCTCTCTGTACACACTCGTCATAATCATACATCGCTAATGCTGTCCGGTGTCGCGTAGGAACTTTTAATCCTGCAGACCTAATTTCTTTCTTTCTTTTTTCTTTTTCTTTTTCTTTTTCTTTCTTTCTTTTTTTTTTTATGTGCGTGTGTGTGTTTATTTATGTAATAAACAACGGAGGAAGCTAAAATCGCTCAAAATTACTACATAGCGGTGAACAGCTTCTTTCTGCCTTTTACTGCAATCGAAATTTCCAGAGGTCTCGTAGTACCTGCTCGCTAAAAGTAGCTAGTAAGTAATAAGGCATAGAGATATTTTGCAATATCAGATAAATATATCTAATATATTTATTTTGCATAAAACCTTTTTCTTTTTCTTTCTTTCTTTTTTTAGGGGGGGGGGGTTGAAGGGGCGGAGGTTTTAGTAAAATTGTCTTCTAAGTAAAAAAGTTTTTGAAAAGAAAAAGAAATTTCGTAATGAAGGGT
The DNA here is from genome assembly GCA_963930645.1 of Salticus scenicus. NCBI lineage: Eukaryota > Metazoa > Arthropoda > Arachnida > Araneae > Salticidae > Salticus > Salticus scenicus. The sequence goes on from OZ005660.1 coordinate 101,675,538, forward strand.
GTATTAAGAAATTTTTATTGTAAATTTCACTGTTAAAAAAACATGTAAATTTACGTGACTTCACCCATTTAATTTTTAAAGTCAAGACCGTTTCTTACCTATAAAACGGGCAGACCCGTATTTTCTGATATGACTTGATATTTTCCGTTATATCACGAGGTTATCAGCAGTTATTTACCACTTTTCTTTTACAGTGATCTTCATTAATCATTTGTAGTACATATCTTAGAAAGAATAATACAAAAATTTATTTATATATAAAGTAGTATTCAAAATGTGAAATTACGGTCAAAACATTAATTAATGGGTGTTTGGCCGAAATTTTTGCTGACGGGAAAAACACTATAAATTTGCTGCAATATTTTTACAGTGTTCAATTTAGCATTGCCGATTTGTTATTGCTCTAAATTTTTAAATTTATAATGTACACGGTATTGACAAAAATTAACATACTGCCATGTTGAAAGCGTATACATATCTATAATTAAAAAACTATTTTTTTTTTTTTTTTTTTTTTTTTTTAAATACTGTATTTTTTACCATATTTATACCTTTTTATCTTTTATTCTGCAAGTTTATTTATTTATTATTATTATTATTATTATTATTATGTGTAATAAAGATTATAATTATATGATAAAACATTTAGAATATAAACCTTTCCCACACATTTTCTCAATATTAAATTTTCTGAAATACGCATTTCTAAAATATCTGCAAATTCAGTTTTACCTTAGAATAACATTCGTTAAAATTTTATTCATGAAATGGTTAATTCTATTTATAAGAACATTTACATAGTTCGTTAAAATATTCAGCTTTAGCATTACCATAATTTAGCTTTAACACACAAATTAGCCAGAGAAAAGTTTTGGGTTTTGTTTAACAGCTTGCGGCATTACAGTAATGAACAAGACTAAAATTCAAATGTGGATGTGGAATAATTAGATAACGAAAATTGTTTTATCGTATACAATCCATATTACTTGCTATGTAATTTTATTCGCTTATATAAATCTTCCATTTTCTTTGCATATTTTCGTTAAACCAAAATTTTCCATTATGCATAATGTTTTTGAATTATCTTGAGGGTCAATTTTACCATAAAGACAAATTTTTATTCTTGGAAATGTACACGTTATAAGCGAATTTCACAAATGTATTCGGCATTACTTGATAAATTATTCTGTTTTAATTTTATCAAAATGACAAAGTTATCTGATGACATTCAGTTGCAATGAGTTTAAGGATTTATTTTACTGATTATGACATTGTATTAATGAAAGAGATTATAATTTGAACAGAATGTTAAGGAGATTTTGTTAAATATAAACATTGCATATTTTAACATTTTGTTTCCGTATTAGTCTCTCTAAATCTTCAAAGTCTCATGTTTTTAAAATATTCATAAGGCAGATATTTCTGTATTATTTTCACATTCAGTTTATTATATATATATATACACTGAGGGAAAAAAATATACCGACTTCATCTAGAATGAGTAAGTGGCCATTTTCTAAATCCCTTAACTAGAAATATAGATTTCCGAGCTATGCGCATAAGGCACGCCAATAAACTGTGTTGGAATCGGGGGTTCTAACACTTTTGAATTTTGTTGGTTTTTATCGGGTCCTCCGGAGGATGTTTTAGTTGCTTTTGTTTTATTTGTTTTCTCCATTTGGGATTTCTTAAAATTCGTAATTTTCAATGAACAAAAAAATTTAAGAATTTCCGGTGAGGCGTTTTGTTTGTAAGCGGGACTGCCGATGTTTCCTGATTGTAAACAGGCGCCTTGGCCAATGGAGAAATTCAGTTTTAATCATGATTCAAATCAGTTCAAAATCTTTTTAGATCGTCTGCAAATAATTTAAAAGTGATTGTATTGATTTTCCTGGCGTTCATTTTTCACTGGTTAGAATCGGTGACGTCATTTTCATTGACGATTTTCAAATTTTTCTTCTGGAGTGTTCCATTCGGTTCGCGGCGGGTATGTCGGGTCCGCGGCGAGTATGTCACGGCGCCGATTCGGGAGTGGCGTTCCTCTAGGAGAATGTGTTTTTTTTAATATTAATAATTAATCCAAGGAGTGGTCCAATATGGGATATTCCTTTCTTGGAATTAAATGTATTTATTCCCGCTTGATTATTTGTTGTTCAGCAGACGATCCAGGTAAAATAATTTGTTTTCGGACTACTTGTCGCGCGCATTAATTTAAATGTGCGGAGTCTCGCAATAGCGGGAAATTGAAGGGCGTCTCTCCGGACACTCTCTCTTTGATAGCAGTAGGAGAAGGTGGTCGCCGGGCGGCTCTGCCGCGGCGGCTGCTGTGGGAAATGGCGTTCGCCATTAAAGTCTATTTTTATGTCTTTTTTTATGTGCAGTCTATGGACCACTGAAGAATGATTATAAGTATCTTACATATCGGACTTTGCAATCACCATTCAGCTGCATCCAAATATTAGTACACGACCTGAACGAAAAGGATCATACAGCGTGGTCTGACCAGGCCTAACGTGTGCGTTCTCCGAAAAAGGTGATTTGATGATGGATCTAATTCTACGTAGCCTCCATTCTCACGATAAACAAGCAAATGATGTGCTTGTGAAATATCAATGAAGTCGTTACATCGGTCCCCTAAAAATTTTGAAGAGGAGATTAAGAATGCTTGCTACAATGTGTCAGCCTAAACAGGGCATTCATCAACTCCCGTTGGAATTCGGAGTGTGTGATGATTTTTTTAGTGACATCTTTCGTTCCGTCGATCACTGCAACTTTAATATTCAGCAACCTCTCGGAATAAAATAAAATTTCTACTGGCATGTTGGCTAAGAGTTAAAATGATATATGTTATATCAGGACCATTAACTATCATTAATGAACAACTCACTGAAAGTAATCGTAAATTCGTTCGTTGACTGGTGTGGTTAACGTGATAATAGGTGAAGCTATATGATTCACAACTAGTGTTGTACACAGGTATATGTAATGTAGTTGAAGTGATAAAAAAAAAGCAAAGTGAAAACAATTGTAAGATCGTTCACAGCCTAGTTTGCTCAATATGAAAGTATATTAAGTGTAGGTACCGGTACCAGAATCTTCGCATTCATAAAATTATTCTAAATAAAAGATAATTGTGCTCCTTAAGAAGAATTAGTGTTTCATTTATATTTGTGTATGCCTATGGATTAATGCTTTATATTTCAGATTCCGATCAACAATGGGGTGAGTTAACAATTTTTCCTAATTTTCATTTTATTTGTCTGATTGAAATTATTATCATTTATTTATATTTTAGGATATTAAAATATTGGCAATTCGGCAATTTAATATGATTTATAAGCGGCACAACTAAAATTAATGAACTACCACTATTTTTATTACTTCCGGCCTTTAATCGATCTGTTAATTTTCATTATTTACTTACTTCATAATTCCCAAAATCCAAAAATCAAGTAGTATTATTGAATAACCAAAATTTATTATTTAACATTTGGTGCCGTCGCGAAAGAAATAACCGATTTTAAGGTCTCGAACCTGAGGTTATGAATTGCCATTTCAAAATTAATTAATTTTAGCGATCGCGATTTAAAAAAAAAAAAAAAAAAAAAAAAAAAAAATCGTGAAGATGTTATTTTTATTTTTTGTCTCATTATGCATGCCACTTAAAATAATCTAGATATTATATTTTCATGTTGTATGTTTTATTTTATGTGATTTCAAGGTGGGAAATCTCAATATATGGCATTCCAAGAAAGGGAATGTAGATAAATTTTTGAGCTATTTTAGCTGTAAACTTTTAAAGAAAATAAACAAAAAATTGAGATTTGCCACTATTACATGCCCTATATTAAAATTTTTGTGTATTTTATTGTATTTAATGTGGTAAATCCCAATTTATGGTATTCCAGTAAATAAAAGGAATACAGGTAATTTTTAGAGCTATTTTAGCTATAATTATTTAAAAAATAAAGAAATAGGCTAATTGAGATTTGCCATATTTTTTTAAACATTCCATGGAATTGGAGTGTGATTTAATGTTCGGAAATTAAATATTGATTTTAATTGTATGTTGAACAAAGAAAATGATAATTTTTTTATTCATACATTTGTGTTTTTTCTATGGAAATCTGCTAAGTGAAATTTAATATAGATATTTAATTTACAGTTATTTACTTAGTGTCCTTTTCCATTGATTACATTTTCTCTCTGGGTAGAGTTAAAAATAAGATGATTTTAATAACTCTAGATAGAGGTTTTTGCAAAAAAAAAAAAAAAAAAAGCCTTTCTGGATATGCAAGATTCATTTATTTTGATGTATAATATGCTGCAATGATTACATAGAGAAAATTTCAAAAAAAAAATAATAATAAGGGGTCTTGAATATCTCCGATTTTAAATACAATCATTTATTTCAAGTATGATTCGCCTTAAATATGGCAATTTCAAAAAATGTTTTGAAAAATTAAAAAGATGAAAAAATTTACATCAAAAAATTCAGAATATAAATTTATTTGTAAGGGATGAATGATTATAAACTACATGGTGTTACTTAGAAAATTCTAAATAAAAAAGTCTAAAGGTGCGAGATATTTTTTTTTTGGAGACGAAGGTGTTTAGATTTGATTATTGGGACGGTGAAATTTTGCGTTTTATGGTAATCTGAGCTGATGGCCACAGCGATCATTGTGCCATGCGAAATTTTAACTATAAACCCAGCTGACTAGGCAGTTCACTTCAAAAAAAAAAAAAAAAAAAAAAAAAAAGTTACTTACCTTTTAATTTTCCATCACACCTAAAGAATTTACAGGAAACATTTATAGGCAATTAAAATTCAGATCATTGTTCTATTTATATATAAAAATAAACTATATTTTATTTATTAAATTAAAACTGTGCACAGTATGTATAAAATTTATAGGGTAGATGATAGGGCATGACACTTGCAGTTTTTATATAAGTCGATGAGGTTAAAACCGATTAGGTACCCGTTTTTCACCTCTGGTGAATGTAAGTCTGTGGCTTAAACTGACATGCATGCTTTCTATTCAAAATTCTATATATGAAAACTACCTTGAATATTAATCATAGCATATGTAGAGACCATTATAAGCTGAGCCTATAATTAGTGTGAACAGCAGTCTCGTTATGCATTGCCTTTATTGATATGGGACGAATAAATTCCCCTTTTCTTCATTTAAAATAAAAATGAAATAAAAGACAATGATCTAAAATTATGTTATATATGATGTGATCAGTACAATGCCTGTTTTCCTGCTAAGAAATTTAAAGAACATTAATACTACTCTAAAATGTTCAATTTTGTTTCTCACTATTCATCCCCATGAGATTGCATTTCAACCCCAAACAATTTTAATATTCAAATTTACTCATAACTAAAACTTCTCAGCAAAGCAAAAAAAAAAAAAAAAAAAAATATTTTTCACTCTCTTTTCAAATTTTATGATACTGGCTCCTCTAATAGACATTCAAGTTAGCAGACAAAATACATAAATTAATATATAGCAAAAAATTTTTTTTTCACTTACCTTAAATGATTCTGAAATTGCTTTTGGTGGGATACTGAGAAATCCGAGCCCAGAGTGATTCAAAATCTGTCAGGCTGGTCCGAGGTAATGTTTCACTTTTGTGCACTGGTACTGCAGTTCTTAGATATTCTCACTTCTTCAATTTCAGAATAAAATTTTTAACCTAAATGTTACATTATGAAAATCTACAAAAAACATATTCACTTACCTGTTTAAAAAAAAAAAAAAAAAAAAAGATATATGCATTTTTTTTTCAAATTATTAAGGTATATTCAAAAATGTTCAATCACTGACACCTACCTGTTTTAAATCTGTTGCTATTTGGCAGGAGTGTATATTCACAAATAACACAAATCAATTTTACAAACAGTATTTATTTTCCAATTCTTTATGCATGTGGCACATTGTAGAAATATAGGTATTGTCCTAGAGTATTGATGGAGACCATTTATAGCCGAGCCTTTATTTAAGTGTCATTGGCTGTCTCACATGCTCATCACAATAGTGTTACAGCTCTAAAAGTCTTTCAATTGTAGATATGACAATGTGCGGATGGCAAAGGCAACATCGTTATGGGGGTCACTAGCGGTTTCACTTAGATATAATTATCTGCCGTCATCTGTAACGACATGTGCGCTGTAACTGCTTCATTCGTACTTGTTTAGTATATCTACTATTGAGTTCCAATAAATTTTTTACCTTTAGTGATTTGTTGTTAGGTGCATATTTTTTACTTTAAATATTCCGTCATAAATTTTTAGCTGAGATGTTTTTGGTAAAAAAAAAAAAAAAAAAACTTATTCATAACTAAAATTTTCTTTTCAAGTGGTTTATTTTGGCAGATTTCCATTATCTTCATCAACTCCATTGTATTATTATAACTCCATTATACTATTTTATGTTATGTGTTCAAAAAAGTGGTATGCATATGATTTTTTTTTAACTTACCCCACATCATTTATATTTTCAGTATTATTATATATATTCGGATATGCACTTATGTAGTGTATTTTTTATGTTTAGTGTATGTTTTATGTTACAACGTCCTTCCAATTTCCTGCTGCTATAATTTTTTTTGGAGAAGGGGGGTAGTGTTGGAATCGGGGGTTCTAACACTTTTGAATTTTGTTGGTTTTTATCGGGTCCTCCGGAGGATGTTTTAGTTGCTTTTGTTTTATTTGTTTTCTCCATTTGGGATTTCTTAAAATTCGTAATTTTCAATGAACAAAAAAATTTAAGAATTTCCGGTGAGGCGTTTTGTTTGTAAGCGGGACTGCCGATGTTTCCTGATTGTAAACAGGCGCCTTGGCCAATGGAGAAATTCAGTTTTAATCATGATTCAAATCAGTTCAAAATCTTTTTAGATCGTCTGCAAATAATTTAAAAGTGATTGTATTGATTTTCCTGGCGTTCATTTTTCACTGGTTAGAATCGGTGACGTCATTTTCATTGACGATTTTCAAATTTTTCTTCTGGAGTGTTCCATTCGGTTCGCGGCGGGTATGTCGGGTCCGCGGCGAGTATGTCACGGCGCCGATTCGGGAGTGGCGTTCCTCTAGGAGAATGTGTTTTTTTTAATATTAATAATTAATCCAAGGAGTGGTCCAATATGGGATATTCCTTTCTTGGAATTAAATGTATTTATTCCCGCTTGATTATTTGTTGTTCAGCAGACGATCCAGGTAAAATAATTTGTTTTCGGACTACTTGTCGCGCGCATTAATTTAAATGTGCGGAGTCTCGCAATAGCGGGAAATTGAAGGGCGTCTCTCCGGACACTCTCTCTTTGATAGCAGTAGGAGAAGGTGGTCGCCGGGCGGCTCTGCCGCGGCGGCTGCTGTGGGAAATGGCGTTCGCCATTAAAGTCTATTTTTATGTCTTTTTTTATGTGCAGTCTATGGACCACTGAAGAATGATTATAAGTATCTTACATATCGGACTTTGCAATCACCATTCAGCTGCATCCAAATATTAGTACACGACCTGAACGAAAAGGATCATATAGCGTGGTCTGACCAGGCCTAACGTGTGCGTTCTCCGAAAAAGGTGATTTGATGATGGATCTAATTCTACGTAGCCTCCATTCTCACGATAAACAAGCAAATGATGTGCTTGTGAAATATCAATGAAGTCGTTACATCGGTCCCCTAAAAATTTTGAAGAGGAGATTAAGAATGCTTGCTACAATGTGTCAGCCTAAACAGGGCATTCATCAACTCCCGTTGGAATTCGGAGTGTGTGATGATTTTTTTAGTGACATCTTTCGTTCCGTCGATCACTGCAACTTTAATATTCAGCAACCTCTCGGAATAAAATAAAATTTCTACTGGCATGTTGGCTAAGAGTTAAAATGATATATGTTATATCAGGACCATTAACTATCATTAATGAACAACTCACTGAAAGTAATCGTAAATTCGTTCGTTGACTGGTGTGGTTAACGTGATAATAGGTGAAGCTATATGATTCACAACTAGTGTTGTACACAGGTATATGTAATGTAGTTGAAGTGATAAAAAAAAAGCAAAGTGAAAACAATTGTAAGATCGTTCACAGCCTAGTTTGCTCAATATGAAAGTATATTAAGTGTAGGTACCGGTACCAGAATCTTCGCATTCATAAAATTATTCTAAATAAAAGATAATTGTGCTCCTTAAGAAGAATTAGTGTTTCATTTATATTTGTGTATGCCTATGGATTAATGCTTTATATTTCAGATTCCGATCAACAATGGGGTGAGTTAACAATTTTTCCTAATTTTCATTTTATTTGTCTGATTGAAATTATTATCATTTATTTATATTTTAGGATATTAAAATATTGGCAATTCGGCAATTTAATATGATTTATAAGCGGCACAACTAAAATTAATGAACTACCACTATTTTTATTACTTCCGGCCTTTAATCGATCTGTTAATTTTCATTATTTACTTACTTCATAATTCCCAAAATCCAAAAATCAAGTAGTATTATTGAATAACCAAAATTTATTGTTTAACAAACTGAATAGACGAACTGATCGAGAATTTCTAGTCTACACATTTCTAGATGGTGAAACAATATTCTGAATCTTTTGTATGGCGAGAAATTCTCGATTAATTATCTAGAATTGAGTAATTGAGTCATAAACATAGATTATAGTTGCTGAAACCTGCCTCTTCTGTTCGTATTTATTTGGAGATATTTTAAAATAAGTTAAACTTGGATAATATAGGCAAACGCTCTAGAATTCTTGTAGGGGTTTCTAAAACTCACTTTAAAAGGGGACTAGAATTTATACGGATGGCATGGAACTATTTTTTCTAGAGCCACAATTTAGTTTCTAGATGTCATTTACAGAATTTTTTTCTCAGTGTATATATATATATGAAATATAATTAAAAGCCTCCCTTAAAATTAAAGCTCCATTTGTCAATCTTAAATGATTCTGTCTCCCAGTAATCCACTGATAGTGCCGTAGTTAATTTTTATTAATTCATTTTCTAAATATTTTAGTATTTCCGAATTCACATTTTTAAAACAATTTTATTTTATTTTTAAGTGAAACAAAACCGTTATTTATTATATTGTGCAATTCAAACGTAATTTTAATCTAGAATCTTTTGTCTCCTCCTCCGTTGTATCGTATGATTCCCCCTAAACCAATCGAAACCGTTGCGATAACATGACCATAGCTGTTTGGAATGGAAAAGATAATTTTTAGTTCACTTCAATTTTAAAAGGAGAGTTATATATATGTGTGTGTATATATATATATATATATATATACATACATATATACAATGGTTAACTTATTCAATTTTAGTCTTATAATTTTGATTGTGGGGTTTATTATCATATTGCTTCGGGTTGAATTTTAATTTGGATTGGAACTTTTTGTAAATATTGTGTATAGTTTATTATATATTTATCCCAGATTAAATGAATGGTTAATTTTTTTTATTTATATATGCATACTTTAATCAAGAATGTTTAATATTCAATTTGTGATTTTCAATATGTTGGTGGATATGTATTGGTTGATGACTATGATAAAAGCTTTATTATTCAAGAAATTTTAATTTTCAATTATATTATCTCTCTACTCATTCAAGATTTTTTTTTTTTTTTTTTTTTTTAATTATTTATTGATTTTCTAAATGATAGTTTTAATGTATAATACTTGTAAATTACAATTGCTTTACTTATTTTCTATAAAATCACTCTTTTATAATGAATGTTCTCAGTAAATTAGCAGTGCCTGGCAAGAAATGCTTTGGTTTCCCTCAGTATTGTGCCCGGTACAGGAATATTTATAGGGATATTCCTGGACCGATATCAAGCTACCTATACTCTCCTCCTTCCAATCTTAAATTTAGAAAGTGTGATTCTTCTCGTTGCAAAACATGCCCTAATGCTTTAAAATCCCAAATTTATAATGATTTAAAATTGGTTCCTTTCTGTCAGGCTTATAATGTAATATACAAATTAAGTTGTGGTATGTGTAAAATGAAGTATATTGGTGAAACTTCCACCCCTTTACATATTAGAATTAATCAACATCGATCAGACTCTAAAAAGTTATCATCACCTGTCCTTAACAGTAAATCAACTATTGAGTTAAGACATTTTAATTTACACAATTTCTGCTCATGCACTATTGAAATTCTTCGGATTCAAAAAAATAAAAGTGAGCGCCTTTTCTTTGAATCTCACTACATGAAATATTTTAATACAATTTATCCATATGGATTGAATCATGAATATTTTAATAGGGTTGTTAAGGTTTACACTAACATTAATGCCCTTCATGATTACTCCCCTGTTTACTCTGTACTTAATCATAGTGTCAACCAGAAAACTTCTCGTTCAAAAAGAGTTAAAAAATCCAATCAATCTACTAATGGTTTAATATCAAAAAATCTCATAATTAAGAATATTCTTGCCTTACAGTCAAATTATCTTAATCATTATGATTGGATTTACATTAGAAAGTTTATATTTGCTATCAAAAAAAAGTATTTGTCCATTTACTTAAGTGTATTTAAAAACCAATCCTATAATCAACATTTTTCTGATATTTTTTATGATTTAATATTATACAGACTAAAACTCTTCAATATAAATATCTCTAAAAAACCTCACAAAATCCAATCTAATTCACAGCTTATTCTAAATTATTCTAATCAAATATTTAATAGCATTAATATTTCATCCATTCTTAATGATAAAACATGCATGTTTCCAATAAAAGACATTCATATTTCTCGTACCTTTAAATATCCTATTACACTTGGTCGCCTGCTTTTTAACTATAATTCAGTCTCTAAATCTAATTTATCTTCTCATGTGACTTGTAGTTGTGCTCATCCCTCTTATGTAAAATATGTTGACAGAGATCATGCACATATTATCACTGGTGATCTTAATATTATTAATGACTCTAATTTAAAGAAATTTATGGAATATGGTACTAAATATCGACTCCCTTCAAAAACTAATATTTCACAGATCATACAACAGTTTTCATATGACATTCATTTGTTTATTTATAAACTCTCCATCTCTTATAATAAAACTATTGAATATTTCAATCAATGGAAATTTTTAGTGATTTCAAAACTTAAAGCTGAATTAATTCAACATAGATCAAATCTCTTTAAATCTATCAAAGAATTGCAACAAAACTTTGTTATTACTTATGTAGATAAATCTCCTAATAATTATGCTATAATATGTAAAAATTATTATCTTTCTTTACTCAGTTCATCTATATCTAATAGTACTAACTTTCATCCTACCAATAATGATCTTAAAATTAATAACCGCAAAATTCACTGCTTTTACAAATTGCTAAAGCTTCCATTTAATAATTTTAATTAATTGAAAATGTTTATTTTTACCGATACATTGATGACATTATAATTTTTTATGTCAATAATTTTCCCCTAATCTATTTAAATTTGAATATCCTTCTCACCTTACCTTAACTCATAATCTTCTCAACAATAACTGTATAAATTTCTTAGATTTAAAACTTAAACTTGATGGTAGTAAAATTTATACTGATCTGTATGACAAAAGACAAGATTTCAGTTTCAAAGTAAATTTATTTACACACTTTACTTCTTGTCTTCATATCTCTGTATACAGAAATATCATTCTCAATCACCTCTTTCGTATACATAATCTTTGTTCATATAGGTTTAAAAACAAAAATATCTCTCACATAATTAATGTTGCTAAAAAAATGGGTTATCCTAAATATTTCTTTATTCAATTGTATATCATCAAGGGTCTCTGTCTAACAAAAAAAAAAAAAAAAAAACTACTAAGGTTTAATTAAAAAAAAAAAAAAATGGTGGATGGGTGGGCAGATGTTTGATTAAGGAGGAAGGGTGGTGTTGTTTGGCTGGTTGGTTGGGAGGGTATGATGCTGAATAAAATTAAAAAAAAAAAAAAAAAAAAAAAAAAAAAAAAAAAAAAGGTGGGGGGATTACTGTAAGTTACATTCTTATTTTTCTGGTTGATTACTATGAATTATGATATCTTTTATCCTTAAATTTAATTATGTGCATCTGGCTACTGAGGCTTCCCTTGTTAAGTTTGAACAATCCATCTATTTGCATAACAAAAATAAATAAGATCTTATATTATTAAAAATTCTTTTAAATTATAATTTTAATTATTGATGACTGCCTTTTAATGCTTATCCTTTTATGTGTGCTCTTTGGCATTATTGCTTGTATTTGAGTCTTCTTAAAACTTAACATTTAATACTTTGACTTCAAGATTACTTAATGTTGGGTTAATCATAAGTTCAATTCTTCTTAATACTTAATTGGTGCTAAAAATTCTTCTTATTACTTGATTGGTGCTAAAAATTATCTTAATCTTGCAGTCAATACTTCTAAATTATCTAAATCTTGCAGTAAATACATCTTAATTACACTCCTTATTGTATTGGCTTATTCTCCTGAAATTATTTAACTGACTTAATGTTTTTAAAGCTAACCGAAAGATGGCGCTGGCACTCTGATGTCTTATGCCTTCCTTCTTCAGTCCTTCACTTAAACGATTTAATTATTAATGTATTTGGTACGATTTAATTTAACTCTACTAGTTTTAATTTTAATTACCTCTAAAATCTATTTTAACATTATCATTTAATCTTTACTATGTGTTTTTTATCTTTAATAAAAATGCTCTGAAGTATATTCGATTAATCGATAATTGTCGAGCTTTTATTTTACTTCAATTTAGGTTTTGGCATCATTCTTTTCTCCAGTTGGTGTTAAATGTTATACATGTGGTTACTCAGCTTTTTTCATGATATCACTTTGGTTTCAATTAAGTTTTTAATTAATCTTTATTTAATCTTTGTTTTACTTTAATATTTCACATATTTCTCATTCTTTATTGTTCTTACTGCATCGATCTTTCTCCAGTTGGTGTTAAATGTTATGCATGTGGTTACTCAGCTTTTTTCATGATATCACTTTGGTTTCAATTAAGTTTTTAATTAATCTTTAATTAATCTTTGTTTTTATTTAATATTTCACATATTTCTCATTCTTTATTCTTCTTACTGCATCGATCGGGGCGTGAAATGATATAAATTGCTATGAATAGCAATATCGTTTTACGAAATCGTTGCAGTTTTCACAGCTTTATGAAGTATGGGCCCCTTGAAACGTATGCTTCTAACTTTAAGCATTTACATCCAATTAATTCTGTGATTTTTTATATGTTTTTCTCTCTCATAAGTATAATGGTCCTTTTTTATTATCATTCAGGTCGGTGTAAGTTTTTCATGTTACTATCGTAACTCATTGGTTCTTAATCTATATCGCAACTTTTTGTGTAATTCTTTCCTCTATGTTAAATTCAGTTCTATATTTTAGTGTGCTGTTATTGTTTTAGTTCTATTAATTGCTAAATTTTAAGATTAAATTTTATTACGATATCTATTATTTATCTTTGCATTTAAATTCCATCTGCTGCTTATGCGCATTTAATTTAAATGTATTTTGTTTAATATAAACAGTTTTTTTCATTTATTTCAAAATCTTGTTTATGTTTTCATGTATATATTATTATATATATACATATGTTTGCCAATTTGGCTTATCATAAATATTTTAAAAGTTTACATGCACTTTGATTACAGCTGCAATGGCGCTTTTTCTGATGTGTATTATTTCAATTGTTAATTATATACCTTGTTTGGCTGTTTGTGGATCTATGCATTTAATGGCTCTTTGATGTGGAACTGTTTTTTCTTAGTTCAAAATTGGGATTATCCTTTTATGAGTTTTGACTTTTATTATTAAATTTAAAAGTTTTTAAACATAGTTTTCTAAAGTTTCATGTGGTTAAATTTTTTTTTACATAATTTTCTAAAGTTTCATGTGGTTAAATTTTGATATCATGATCATTTATTATTCACTTTGTCCATTATAGTTTTTCAATGGTTAACTTATTCAATTTTAGTCTTTTAATTTTGATTGTGGGGTTTATTATCATATTGCTTCGGGTTGAATTTTAATTTGGATTGGAACTTTTTGAAAATATTGTGTATAGTTTATTATATATTTATCCCAGATTAAATGAATGGTTATTTTTTTATTTATATATGCATACTTTAATCAAGAATGTTTAATATTCAATTTGTGATTTTCAATATGTTGGTGGATATGTATAGGTTGATGACTATGATAAAAGCTTTATTATTCAAGAAATTTTAATTTTCAATTATATTATCTCATAAAAGGAAAGAATTTCATTCAAGAATTTTTTTTTTTTGATTTTCTAAATGATAGTTTTAATGTATAATACTTGCAAATTACAATTGATTTACTTATTTTCTATAAAATCACTCTTTTATAATGAATGTTCTCAGTAAATTAGCAGTGCCTGGCAAGAAATGCTTTGGTTTCCCTCAGTAATGTGCCCGGTACAGGAATATTTATAGGGATATTCCTGGACCAATATCAAGCTACCTATACTCTCCTCCTTCCAATCTTAAATTTAGAAAGTGTGATTCTTCTCGTTGCAAAACATGCCCTAATGCTTTACAATCCCAAATTTATAATGATTTAAAATTGGTTCCTTTCTGTCAGGCTTATAATGTAATATACAAATTAAGTTGTGGTATGTGTAAAATGAAGTATATTGGTGAAACTTCCACCACTTTACATATTAGAATTAATCAACATCGATCAGACTCTAAAAAGTTATCATCACCTGTCCTTAACAGTAAATCAACTATTGAGTTAAGACATTTTAATTTACACAATTTCTGCTCATGCACTATTGAAATTCTTCGGATTCAAAGAAAAAAAAAAAAAAAGTGAGCGCCTTTTCTTTGAATCTCAGTACATGAAATATTTTAATACAATTTATCCATATGGATTGAATCATGAATATTTTAATAGGGTTGTTAAGGTTTACACTAACATCAATCCCCTTCATGATTACTCCCCTGTTTACTCTGTACTTAATCATAGTGTCAACCAGAAAACTTCTCGTTCAAAAAGAGGTAAAAAATCCAATCAATCTACTAATGGTTTAATATCAAAAAATCTCATAATTAAGAATATTCTTGCCTTACAGTCAAATTATCTTAATCATTATGATTGGATTTACATTAGAAAGTTTATATTTGCTATCAAAAAAAAGTATTTGTCCATTTACTTAAGTGTATTTAAAAACCACTCCTATAATCAACATTTTTCTGATATTCTTTATGATTTAATATTATACAGACTAAAACTCTTCAATATAAATATCTCTAAAAAACCTCACAAAATCCAATCTAATTCACAGCTTATTCTAAATTATTCTAATCAAATATTTAATAGCATTAATATTTCATCCATTCTTAATGATAAAACATGCATGTTTCCAATAAAAGACATTCATATTTCTCGTACCTTTAAATATCCTATTACACTTGGTCGCCTGCTTTTTAACTATAATTCAGTCTCTAAATCTAATTTATCTTCTCATGTGACTTGTAGTTGTGCTCATCCCTCTTATGTAAAATATGTTGACAGAGATCATGCACATATTATCACTGGTGATCTTAATATTATTAATGACTCTAATTTAAATAAATTTATGGAATATGGTACTAAATATCGACTCCCTTCAAAAACTAATAGTTCACAGATCATACAACAGTTTTCATATGATATTGATTTGTTTATTTATAAACTCTCCATCTCTTATAATAAACCTATTGAATATTTCAATCAATGGAAATTTTTAGTGATTTCAAAACTTAAAGCTGAATTAATTCAACATAGATCAAATCTCTTTAAATCTATCAAAGAATTGCAACAAAACTTTGTTATTACTTATGTAGATAAATCTCCTAATAATTATGCTATAATATGTAAAAATTATTATCTTTCTTTACTCAGTTCATCTATATCTAATAGTACTAACTTTCATCCTACCAATAATGATCTTAAAATTAATAACCGCAAAATTCACTGCTTTTACAAATTGCTAAAGCTTCCATTTAATAATTTTAATTATCCTTATATTGTACTTATCCCTAAATTTCACAAAAATCCCATTAAATTTAGAACCGTCACTGTAGGGTGTAATACTTACAACAATAACGCTAACAAAATTCTCCTTGATATTCTCAAACAAATCTATGACTTAATCAGTAAATAAAAAAAATTTCTTTTGCCTTAAAAATAGTTATCAACTTAAAGCCAAATTATTATATATGAATAATGTGACTGATATCATGACTTATGATTTTGCTGACCTGTTTAATAATATTAATTTAACAGATCTTAATCATATCATCTTTAACCTTTTTGAAAAATTTAAAAGTCAAATCTCTTTACCAAAATGCTTTTCGGCAACATCATTTAAGACACTTTTAAATTTTATTATTCATAACAATTACATTCTACACTGTAATAAGATCTATATTCAAAAGGTCGTTATTCCACAAGGAGGATGTAGCTCGAGTATGTTAGCTGATTTATACCTTTACCATTATGAACAGGGATTATGTATTGAAAATGTTTATTTTTACCGATACATTGATGACATTATAATTTTTTATGTCAATAATTTTCCCCTAATCTATTTAAATTTGAATATCCTTCTCACCTTACCTTAACTCATAATCTTCTCAACAATAACTGTATAAATTTCTTAGATTTAAAACTTAAACTTGATGGTAGTAAAATTTTTACTGATCTGTATGACAAAAGACAAGATTTCAGTTTCAAAGTAAATTTATTTACACACTTTACTTCTTGTCTTCATATCTCTGTATACAGAAATATCATTCTCAATCACCTCTTTCGTATACATAATCTTTGTTCATATAGGTTTAAAAACTAAAATATCTCTCACATAATTAATGTTGCTAAAAAAATGTGTTATCCTAAAAAATTTCTTTATTCAATTGTATATCATCAAGGGTCTCTGTCTAACACAAAAAAAAAAAAAAAACTACTAAGGTTTAATTAAAAAAAAAAAAAAAATGGTGGATGGGTGGGCAGATGTTTGATTAAGGAGGAAGGGTGGTGTTGTTTGGCTGGTTGGTTGGGAGGGTATGATGCTGAATAAAATTAAAAAAAAAAAAAAAAAAAAAAAGGTGGGGGGATTACTGTAAGTTACATTCTTATTTTTCTGGTTGATTACTATGAATTATGATATCTTTTATCCTTAAATTTAATTATGTGCATCTGGCTACTGAGGCTTCCCTTGTTAAATTTGAACAATCCATCTATTTGCATAACAAAAATAAATTAGATCTTATATTATTAAAAATTCTTTTAAATTATAATTTTAATTATTGATGACTGCCTTTTAATGCTTATCCTTCTATGTGTGCTCTTTGGCATTATTGCTTGTATTTGAGTCTTCTTAAAACTTAACATTTAATACTTTGACTTCAAGATTACTTAATGTTGGGTTAATCATAAGTTCAATTCTTCTTAATACTTATAATTGGTGCTAAAAATTCTTATTATTACTTGATTGGTGCTAAAAATTATCTTAATCTTGCAGTCAATACTTCTAAATTATCTTAATCTTGCAGTAAATACATCTTAATTACACTCCTTATTGCATTGGCTTATTCTCCTGAAATTATTTAACTGACTTAATGTTTTTAAAGCTAACCGAAAGATGGCGCTAGCACTCTGATGTCTTATGCCTTCCTTCTTCAGTCCTTCACTTAAACGATTTAATTATTAATGTATTTGGTACGATTTAATTTAACTCTACTAGTTTTAATTTTAATTACCTCTAAAATCTATTTTAACATTATCATTTAATCTTTACTATGTGTTTTTTATCTTTAATAAAAATGCTCTGAAGTATATTCGATTAATCGATAACTGTCGAGCTTTTATTTTACTTCAATTTAGGTTTTGGCATCATTCTTTTCTCCAGTTGGTGTTAAATGTTATACATGTGGTTACTCAGCTTTTTTCATGATATCACTTTGGTTTCAATTAAGTTTTTAATTAATCTTTAATTAATCTTTGTTTTAATTTAATATTTCACATATTTCTCATTCTTTATTGTTCTTACTGCATCGATCTTTCTCCAGTTGGTGTTAAATGTTATGCATGTGGTTACTCAGTTTTTTTCATGATATCACTTTGGTTTCAATTAAGTTTTTAATTAATCTTTAATTAATCTTTGTTTTTATTTAATATTTCACATATTTCTCATTCTTTATTCTTCTTACTGCATCGATCGGGGCGTGAAATGATATAAATTGCTATGAATCGCAATATCGTTTTACGAAATCGTTGCAGTTTTCACAGCTTTATGAAGTATGCGCCCCTTGAAACGTATGCTTCTAACTTTAAGCATTTACATCCAATTAATTTTGTGATTTTTTATATGTTTTTCTCTCTCATAAGTATAATGGTCCTTTTTTATTATCATTCAGGTCGGTGTAAGTTTTTCATGTTACTATCGTAACTCATTGGTTCTTAATCTATATCGCAACTTTTTGTGTAATTCTTTCCTCTATGTTAAATTCAGTTCTATATTTTAGTGTGCTGTTATTGTTTTAGTTCTATTAATTGCTAAATTTTAAGATTAAATTTTATTACGATATCTATTATTTATATATATATATATATATATATATATATATCATCATGATCATCCATTTCAGCCTTTATCAATCCACTGAAGGATGAAGGCCTCTCCTAGTTGATTCCAAGCTGCGTTGTACAAACTGCAATTCTTCTCCATTCTGCTCTTCCAAACTTCACAATTTCATCTCTCCAACGACACAGTGGTCTCTTCCTCTCTCTTTTCTTATCTCTTGGTATCAAAAATAGGACTTAGGTCCATCTATCGTCATTTCTCCTAAAGATGCCCAGCCCAGCTCCATTTTAACTTCTAGACTCAAGAAATAGCATCAGTAACTTTGGTTTGCTTCCTAATCCAAGTGTTTCGTTATATATACAATATATTATTTTCATATTCAGTTTATTATATACACAGTAAAAACGAAAGTAGAATTTATTAAAAATGGTTTTTCAGAATAAGCATCTTGCGCATCAAATTAGGTATAATTCAATAAGATTAAAGCTGAGCTATAGCAGTCAGGTAAACAGTTCTTTATGTCGGTCGATACGCGCCAAAGTTGATTCAGCATACGTTTTATAATATTACCACTCAGTACAAATTTCGCGCATTTATGCATTACTAAAGCTGAAAAATAACATTCTTTTAAATAGGGGGGGGGTATTCAGCGCCACTTGCTGAGTATTATAAGCCCAATTTTAATTAGAAGCAATTTAAATCATTATCTAACTAAATAAAAAAAATTCACGCAATTCCGTGCATATTTTCTTGGGCCACGGTGCACATAATGGTTTGATAGCATTGAGAAATTTCTAAAAATGGTCAAAATATGCTCAAGACATCGATCTCAAAGTATGGAAATCCATCGGAAACTAGAAGTAAAAAATTTTCACAAATCCTATAATTACTTTGTATCTAAAAGGAACAAAAATGGAGAAGAGAAAAAAAAATGAAAGATAATAATTTGAGAATTCAACGTTTCCTGAAATTGAAATGCTTGAAAATTGCGCAAAGGATATTCCAAAAATCTAACAATCAAGTTTATTTTGACTTTATTGTTATGATCTTTTTTCTATTGTACCATGTTTTTATTAACATCTATTCTTGTTTGTTTGTTTGTATGTTTGTATATTTGTTTGTCCGGTACAAATCTTGCAATCGAATTTTAACTAACTTCCCTACTAGCTAGACATTTGAAACTTTCACAGTAGCTCAGAACGGTGTCGTGGTCCAAGCTCACGTATCTAAAGCTCACACTAGAGGAATCGTGGCTGAAGCTCACATACACGAGTATCTCGTGTTCCAAGCTCATAAATATATTCACCCCTTTCCCCGACGCATCAACTTGACAGGTGGGAAGAGACTAATCCCTTTTTCCGAAGAGCAAAGTGTTTGTGTGTGTGTGTGTGGGGGGGGGGGGTAGTCGAGGAAGATGTTTTTATAGAAGCGCAATTCAGTTGATGAGTTATTTTTTGAACTAGGGCAGGAATTAGGACTAAAATAATTAAATAAAAGTATTTTGTGCTTATTTACATAAGTTTAACAAAAATACTTTCGGGGGTGGATAAAAAAAAATATATCAGGAATAATGGCCCGAAATGTTTGTTCATGTATTTATTTAACGCAGTTTTATTTAATAAGTCAATCTTAAGTACTATATATGTTTTATATAGAATTCACAGATTATATATAAGACTACACATAATTTGTGGAATGTCTTGTTATCAAAGTTAATTGTTGTAAGTATTTTTTAACTAGAAATCGGAACTTAACAGTACAAAGGTACAGTCTGAAAAAAAAATAAAAATAATAATAAAATAAAATAAATAACACCCCCACCTAAATCATCAACAAATTGATAAATCGATTTCTGGTAAAATATTAGTAGGCTATAATTCAAAAGTTGTGTTTGGAGTATAAATTTGGTAGTCAATGTTAATGAAAATATACATTGTTATAAAATTTTAGTGTAAAATAAAGTAGTGGGAGTGCCACATCATTTTTTTTTTTTTTTTTTTTTTTTTATATATATATATTTCGTTGAGATTTATGATCAACTTTCCCTCTCGCTTTTATCCGTCGAGCATCCCAGGCTTGGGACTGGGCAGTGTCAGTAAAGACACAGGCGGTTTAAAAGTCAAGTTGATACGTCGGGGGAAAGGGGTGAATATATTTGTGAGCTTGGGACACGAGATACTAATCTATGTGAGTTTCAGCCACGATTCCCCTACTGTGAGCCTGAAGCGTGTGCGCTTCGGCCACGGTGCCCTCAGAACCCTGTGACAACACAATTCTTCGAAGTCCGATTTTCGAATTTTGGATTAGTTTCTTTATAATTAATTAAAATATGGAAATAATAACATCCTAATAGCGTTAAAATAGTCATTAAAATATTAGCTATAATTTAATTGTTGTCAAAAAAAAAATAAAAATTACGAGTTCATTTTCTTTCGACATAAAAATAAATACATTTAATTAAACGTGAACGTTAAAAAATTATGAAAAGTTAAATTATGCATCTCACAAAAATTGGCATCATTATCACTTAAATTTAATGCACATTGATAAGAGCTCTAGGATTCATCAGAAAATTTAAAACATGGTATATAAAAAGGGTTTTTTTATCTTACAATTTATTTTAATCTTATAATAATTTAATATGCAAACATCATATTCAATTGTGCAGTTACAAATCCGTCTATTTCTGCATTTTATTAACAAAATTCAACATTTTCAAAATAAAACTGTTTATAATTGAACATCCTTTCACATTTTATACAAAATATTTTAATTTACTATGAGAGTCATCTACGACATTTCGCATCTATTTTCCGCGGTATTTTAAAAGCATTTTTAAATGGGATTGTGTAAACATGTTTACTGGTTTTAGTAACATAATGCAAGACAAACTAATTTTTAATAATGCTTTTAATTCTTTCGTAAATGGAAATTAGAATGAGTAAGTAAACGTTGATACGCAATATTTAATTAATAATTGTAATTGCAATTAATTATCCATTAAATGTTTCCCCTTGAGGTGAATTGCTTTAATTAAAGCAAAATTGTAATTTCTTCAGTATTATTTATTTTCAGTGTTACATTCGATTAGATCAATTATTTTAAGTAAATTTCAGTACAATAAATTGTCTGGGTTTTATTTCTAGGAATAATTAAAAAAAATTTTAATTCTCGAAATATTGAAGTAATATTTTTGAATAACTGCTTCCAAATATTAAAAAATTGCTTGAATAGCCTTAAAAACTAAATGAAATAAGTAAAGTGTATTTATAGAAATAAATAAATAAATAGGTAGTTAAGTAAATAAAGAATGTTATTTACTTTCGGAACATATATACTATGAAAGAGAAATTTTGCAGTTATGAATATCCTCGAAAATTATATTTTGGTATAATCAACAATTTTCAAAATCTTTTCCTTGTTCTAATTGATTTTTTAACTTTTTATTCTTCTTTATTCGACAGGAATTACTCTGAAATTTAAAAATTATCTTTCAGTGGAAAACATACGCAGAAACCACTTTAAATTTCTTAGTAGACGCGAATTTACATAATTGCTGTTTTGATAATGCACTCGTGCATAGTTTTTCACATATACGAGGGCAATGCTATTATTACTTTCTTCTATCTTCAATAGAAGAAAGTATTGGATTCGTAAAAATTTTCGATTTCGGGTTTTTGATGGATTTACACGTTTTGAGAGCTGTAGAACACGATTTTACCATTTTTAGAAAATGTCTGTCTGTCTGTCTGTGTGTGTGTGTGACAAAATTTTGTGGCAACTGTATCACTGGAACTACTGCACAGAATTTCATACAAATTGGTATGTAGTTGCACCTTGACATAAATTAGTGCCTATCAACTTTTGGTAAAAATCGTCTTACAGGTTGCGTTGCCATCCCGCTTTTTCTAAATTTTTAACAGGGTGATAAGGGCAAAAATTTTCAAGATGGGTATCTTTCGAAAGGTCTCGTCAATACCTTTAAAACGAATGGTTGAACTATAAATCTGTGATAATTTAAAACAAAGTTATCGATTTTTTTTTACTTTTTACGAAAAAAAACTTAGAAAAATCTGTTTTTTTTTCTCTCCCCTTAATTTTATCAAACTCCCACGGTTTCCGAGTTCTGACAAACTTAAACTAATTTTTGCTTTTTTCCCCTAATTTTGTCAAAGTCCTACGGTTTCCGTGTCTTGACAAACTTTAACATATTTTTGCATTTTCCCCCTAATTTTGTCAGTCCCACGGTTTCCGTGTTTTGACAAACTTTAACAAATATTCACATTTTACCCAAAATTTTGTCAAAGTCCCACTTTTTTTTTTTTTTTTTTTTTTTTCTCCTCTTAATTCTATCAAACTCCCACGGTTTCCGTGTTTTGACAAGCTTAGAATAATTTTCACATTTTACCCAAAATTTTGTCAAAGTCCCACTTTTTTTTTTTTTTTTTTTTTTTATTGTTACTGAGTGAATTTGTATAGGAAAATATAGAAGAAAGTCTCGTGGTGGCCACAACATACTAGTTTTGATTTAAAATAATTGTTGCGAGTTATAGCAGTTCATAATGTTTACTTATAAAGTTATTAGTACGGCAGGTCCAGGCCTCGCAGCGTTCCTAAAAACTTTTTCGCGTTTTGCTATATTGCCAACACTATCGTTAAAGACTTTTTTCGTCAAGATTTTAATGTTAAAATATTACGTTGAGAAGTGTTCTTTTAAAACAGTGGTGACAATGTAACAAAATGATTCCTAAAATTTTAGGAATGCTGCGAGGCCTGCAGGTCGTACTATTTCTTTCAATATGCGATCTTGCGGTGTCGCTATTTGTAGTATTCCACTTTCAATTTTATATTTCTTTTTAAGTTGGAAAAAAAAAAATGAACGTGCAAACTTTTTTTTTTTTTTTTTAAATAATTAAAACAAAATTTAGAAAAACCATTCTAAAGAAGTGGAAAAGCTTTCAGTATAAAACCGTTGGTGAAATTTGAAATATAGCACTAAAAAGCTTGGGTGCTTCTCGCCACGATCTTTACTTACGCAAATGCGATATCTATTTTAATTCATCGCCAATATGGCAACAAAAATTTAATACTCGCTAAGAGACTCCTATACTAAATCTGTACCAAAGAAATTTTAAGAAAGGAATATAATTTATAATGTTAGGGAATGAAACCCTGTTACTGTATGCCTTTATATGGAAGAACATATTAAAATAAGTCCTGTCGTAACTATATTAAATTATGTTTTGTACAGAATTTTATATCCGTTACAAAAAAAAAAAAAAAAAAAAAGTAGGCTTAGAGTTTTTTTCTTTTCTTTTTTTTTTTTTTTTTTTTTTTTTTTTTTAGGCTAATTACTATTCTAATACAGTAACCGCTTCTTAATAAATTCACTGGTTAAAAAAATCAACCACTTAATATGATTAAATTGACAGGACCGGAATCGAATCAATACAAACTATTTTAAAACCGCCGTTTAATAAACTGAAAAATATCTCTTCAACAGCAAAAATGTCATTTATGCACGGTAAGCACATTTTTTATTTCCACTGTTTTTATATTTATTTATTTATTTATTTATTTTTAATAAAAAAGAAAAGAAAACGCAGCAATCCACGTTATCTTTGCCGAAATTTTACACTTGCAGCATACTTACAAATTAAACACGCCCCATCACTTGTCTCAGAAACAATTTCAAAGAATGTATTCTTCAAAGCGCGGTAATTTTTAATTTTTTTTTAAATTTTTAATTATTAAAGGACAATTTCTAATAATTATTTTGAAATAACTAAGAAGCAAGAAGTTAAAACGTAAGGATTTTAAATTTAAAGAATAGTGTGAACTTTTGGCAAAATAATGATTATTTTTCTCAAAGAAAAGTGCATCGGAACTTGGGATGTGTTTAACTTATTATATTAAAAGAAGAATTAATCAATTATCTTTCAAAAATTAATTAATATTTATTAGTTCCATTACTCGTAACCTTTTGAAATTTCTTTCCAAATTCAGGAAAGTAATACCTTTTTCTTGTGTGCAGAAACATTCGACGGATATAAAAATCAGCCGCTTAATAAAATCACTTTGATTCAGGACGAATGTGATTTTAATAAGTGGCCGGTACTGTGTAATGAAATTAGCTCTAAAGCCATTTCTGAAATTAGCTTAGCAATTTTTACAAGAAAATATAGAATGGACGTGAAAGGGTTAAGGGTTAAAATTCTGAAAGATTCTTATCTTTTACCATAATTTGGGCCGAAAAGGAGACATTTTATTAAATTGTAAGCCTTTTTTTTTTTTTTTTTTTGGGGGGGGGGGGGGGGGAAGCCACTGCAGAGATATCTTAGGAAGGTTAAAAAATTTCGACGTTCTTTTCAACACTTTAAGGGTTAAATGTTGTTAAGTTTGTTCTTAAAAATTCCTACGTCATGAAAGAAACATACATTCAGAATTCGTATTTTTTATTTCCGCAGTTTATGTCTCACCATTGATAAATGGATCAGTGAGTGGTATTTTGCGTTTATAAGATGTATTGTTTTTTACTTTCTCTTACCCATAAGGTAGAGAAAGTATTTTTTTTGGGTCAAATTTTCGAACGCGAGATTTTGTTATATTTACACGTTTTGAGGTCCCCTGAATACGAAAATCATGTTTTTAGCAAATGGTCTGTGTGTATGTCTGTGTGTGTGTCTGTCTGTTATCGGCATATCTCGAAATCAAATTATGGCAGAAAGTTCAAACAAGGTATTCTAAATGTGTATCATATAGGGATACTACAGTAAGCTTTTCGTTAAGATCAAGCAAATGGTTCGTGTACAGGGACAATCAAGAGAATTCTAATACATTACGTCTATGGGGGAAATTGCAGGTAAATAGAGTTTAACGTCTATACACTGCACTAAACCAAATGAAACGAATATATATTTTTGTAATAGAGAGAGCTAACTGGGAAATTTTTTTTTGTGTATGTAGGAGCCTCGCCTCCCCCCCCCCCCCTTGGGGGAAGTCCCCCCCCCTTGAGGGGAGTAAATTTTTATGATGGGTATCTTTAAAAGAGCTCGCCAATACCTTTAAAACGAATGGTTCAACCATTGATCTGCGATAATTTAAAACAAAGTTATCGATTTTTTTTACTTTTAACGAAAAAAAACTTAGAAAAAAAAAATCTTTTTTTTTTTTTTAAATATTGAGAATAAAGTGGACTATTCTTTGATATTTGGTGTTATACTACTTGTCTAATATGGAAATCGTCTGCATTATCATAAAAGATAATTTTTTTTAAATAATAATTTTAATAAATTATTTTTAAAAACAGAATTATTTTTTAATAACCGAATTAAATTCTATATAAATGTAGGTGCATTAATAAACGCCCCCCTCACACAGAACTAATTACCATATAAAACTCTTCAGAAGCCTAATATGAATTGTTTAACACAGGTTTACATAACAGTACTCGTTATCTTACCTTTTAATCTGCAACCTGTATTTATAGTATTAAATTTCAGGGTAAGAGAATGTCGTGTGAGTGACACACCAGATTATTCTTTTTCTTCTTTATTTATTTATCTATTTCAGAAAATTTGGATTAAATCGCAAATCATTTGATTTTTCAAATAAAACTTTCAAATAAAATCTTTTGTAAATTTTAGTTTTTTTTTTTTTTTTTTTTTTTTGTGTGTGTGTGTGTGTGTGTGTGTAACATTTACATAGCTTAAAAATAGAAAATAATATTTAAAAATCTACTATTTTAAACACCGAAACATAAGAGTAATGCCAAGTAATAATGTTACCCATCAATTTGATAAATTACTCACTAAAATGTATCGAATTCCATGTAACGACTTTAAATATTTTGATTACAATATCATTTCATGCAATCCATCATTCGTTTCATAGAGTCAATTTCCAAGAAATTTAATCCTCATCAATTTTCGGAATAATAACGCATAGTTTTCCTGAGCAGATAATTCAAATCTATTCAACTATACTGATTAATTGCTTAGAATTTCTGGCTCAAGTAAAATTTATTTGTTTTATCTTTAAATAAATCATCAGACAAAGCTTTAATAAACTGTCTAATGAAACTGAAAATTCAGAAATTAGTAAAAGTATTCATCACTAATGTCTACCAGGCGATGCTCGGATAATGGTTATAATTTTTTTTTTTTTTTTTTTTTTTTTAATTAAAGAAAAAACAAAGTAAAGAAAATATATGATGGAAATAAATAAAATTAAAATTAAAATCTTTCAACTTTATAATATTGCGGGCGTTAGTTATTTATGTCGCCGTTGAATTCTAATATCAAAATTATTTAAGCTTTAAAATTGAGAGAAAAATTTATCGAAACAATTTATTCAAGAAAACAGTAAAATAAATCACTGCATGTATATTTCAATAGAATCCTCACTATAACAATTTGAACGCATTCAGAGAACTTACACGAATAAAACTACAAACAAACAATTAATTTAAATTAAAAAAATATTTGCACGTTCATTTTTTTTTTTTTTTTTTGTTCCGATATAAAAGAAATATATTTACTTATATACACTGCTGGTCACTTAAAATGCAACACCAAGAAGGAATGCAAATATCAGAATGATATTTATTGGGCACATACTTATAGTATAGAAAGAACAATTGATTAAATTTTAAGAAAATTTGGAGTAATATACCCTGAGAAATCAGTACATAAAGCAGCGACATCTGGGAGCAATAACAGCATATATCTGCTGAAGCATTAAAAAGAACAGCGATTGGACGATATGTAAGAGTACCCTATACTTAATATTACTACCACCGCACTTTAGAATTGTGATGCAGAAATCATATATATTTTTAAAATTTTCTATTTAATTTAATTCAAATCTACTTTAACGCTTTATATAATAATTTACTCGTATATTCAATATTAATCTTTAATAACCACCGAATTATTTCTCCATCAATAAAATAAAAAATATCTAAAAGAAAAACTCTGCAAGCAGAATCTCATAATAGTTTCGTCTAATAAAGAATGACTGCTTATTTCATTTTTATGCTCATCCTAAATCATAATATCGCTAACGATAATATCGACACTTCTGTCATGAGAATTCAAAATTACTCAATAGATTTAAGCTCAACTTTTTTTTTTTTTTTTTTTTTTTTAAACAACTTTTTGTGCGTTCTTGCTGGCAAAATATTATATGCCAATATGTAATGATAATTTTGAATTTGGCTTCGATTAGAACCATGGCGAAATTAATGAAGAATTCGGAGCGTCACTTCATGACCAACATGTGAACTATCAAGACGTCGTAGTTGGGGGTCTTGGCTCTCCCTCCACTCTGTAACAACTTTGAAAATTTATGAATTTTTATATTCACCTATATGGTCACCACATTTGTTTAATATTTTTAAAAATATTTAAATAAAAGTCAAGTGCATAGCTGATTGAGTAATGTCTATTTCTGAGGATTTCCTGAGTTTTTGTATTTAATTCGCATGTACTCTCACAAGTTGTGTTTTTTTTTTTTTTTTTTTATTTTTTTTTTTTATTGTCTTCAGTTATACGTCAATATATCCGGCCATCAAAACCTATTTCACAAAAATGTATAAAACGAGGGAAAAAGCCAAAAATTCATAGAAAAATCGAACTTTAAGAAGACGAAAACGCGAAAGAATAAAAAAAATTCATAGGAAAGAGCATGGGATGAAAATGAAGAAACCCACAATGGCAAGTATGTTAAAAAAAAAAAAAAAACAGCTAACACCGGAAGCAATAAGAAGTCAAAGTTCACTAGAAAAAGGGGTCGAAACTCGGGGGCCCTTGAAGCTATCGTCTAGGTTTTGCAAGATCTCGCCTAATAAGCCTACCATGAAGCTTCGACACGATGCCACAGTTCATCGACGGTAAGGACATCCAATAACAATTTTAAAGAAAATTGTTAGAGCCGTTTTTTAGATACGGACTTCCGGTTCCATTTCCGACATCCCACTTCCGGTTTTCCAATTTCCACCAAATGTGAAAAAAAAAAAAAAAAAAAAAAAAAAAAAAAAAATCGTCTCTTCACAAGACCTAATTCAATTCTGAAGTTTCGTGGTTCTATGTTTACTAATTTCGGAGATATGATAGTCAGAATATCCCCCCCCCCCCCCCCACACACACACACTCTAACCAATTACTAAAATTCTGTTTTTTTTTTTTTTTTTTTTTTTTTTAATTCAGGATACCTTAACCCCTTAACGCGCGCTGTCCTCGCTGCGAGGACGCAAAATTTAAGATCCAGCTGCAAAAATTCACCCCGGAAAACTTTTAGCAAAAACTTACGTTTATAACATATCAGAAAAGGCCGCTTTTTTTAATCTTAAAATTTGAAACTTCTTTTAGTTTAATTTAGTTCATGAATTCCGGTGGTAGCATAATTTAAATGATCCGAATTATCTTGCGCCGCAAAGGGTTAAAATATGTAAATCAGGTGAAAACTCGAAATGAAATTTTTTAATACTTTATTATCTACGGTAGTCGGGTAATAAAAGTAAAAATAGTTTCACTTTTTTTTTTTCTTTTTTCTATCTCAGTAGCAGTATTTACAGTTATTTTTACAAATCTTGCTATAATAATAACTTTTGTATAAAGCCCCATTTTAATGATTAAACATCTTTAATGAAATGTCCATCAGTTCGTTTTAAATGATGATATCTTTTCTGCCATTTCGATATATTTCCTCTTGAATCGTAATCGATCAGTACTTTAACATAGTTTTACGCAACGCGTGATATGGTTTAAACAAAACAGTACGTGACAATTCTACAATTTCGTCAGTTTCTAATTTAATCAGACAATTTATAGAAGCTTTCAAATAGCTAGTTATTTATTCATCGAATATTCAGCTTTTATGTTTCGAAAACTATAACTTCTAAACAGTTAATCAATATGGAATGAATAGGGTTAACTAATTTGTCCGTGAAAATGTACACTTAACTATTCCGGAAATTAAAAAATAGCATTCAATATTCTGAAAAGGAGACTGGATTGAATGAATCGCATACGTGTAAATGTTTTGCACTTTTTTTTTTTTTTTTTTTTTTTTTGTCGTATTATATTAACTATATGGAGTCTGACAAAGTGTATTTAAAAAAGAGGATATTTCTTTATATTATCTATATATTAATAGGCAAGCATAAAATTTGTAGTCCCTTTTTAACATATTAATTATGGGAGTAGAGGGTTGAAAATGGTATCATTCGAAAGGTATGGTTAGCCGGAAGGTGCGAATACAAATATTATTTTCTTACGATGTCAAGAAGGTATTTAAAAATACTTTTATTTTTTATGCATTTTCCCCCATTTTTCCCTTTTATACACGTATTCCTTTACATTAAAAAATACCTAAAAGTGGAAAGTTGTTAAATCTGGCAATTTCATAAAACTCAAATAAAACCATAGACATCAGCAATTTGTATAGCATCCTTATACGCAATTGAAGTGATGACGTCACTGGCCGTCCGTGGAACCACAAAAAAGATTTCCTAAGGATTTAATTTATGAGAAATCATTTTTTTATTTTCTAATTTATTTATGGTCTAATTTCTTTCTTTTTTGTTTTATGATTTATGTCAGCTGTAATTTAAAGAGATATTAGCCGTAAGATAAATTTCATGTTTGTGTATTAATATGTAAATAATATATATTATTTAATTTTTGAAACTTCAAATGTTCTTTGTTATTTGTCTTTTGGCAACAAAAAGTGACTTTATTTATTTATTTAAATATTTGGTTCTTTTATCGTTTGACTGACAAAAAATTGTCTATTAAATGCTCATTTAAATCCAAATGTTCTTTTTTATTTGTCTTTAGGCAACAAAAAGTGAGTTTATTTAATTATTTAAATGTTAAGGGGGTTATTATATGACCCAACTAGGGGGTTTCCACGTTGCGATTTTCTCTCATTTCAGGAAAGGCTCAACATCTACAGAGAGAAATATAATGCATATCAGCAAACAATTGCCGCAGCTGTGTTGCAATTTAATTCCGTCAAGACAAGGAAATAACTTTGCTTTGCCTTGCTTTGCCTTGCTTTGCTTTGCTTTGCCAAAAAATAAATAAATAAAATAATAAATGGTCGTGTTTCGACCACTGGGCGATGCTAGTATACTTTATTGCGTGTTACTGAATTTTAAATAACGTCCTGTATTAAAATTATATTTTCTTTTCAGTCAAAGATTACGCAGCTTTAACGATGCACTTAAAGCAAGAAAGGCTAAAACAGGTCACTGTATATTAAAAAAAAAAAAAAAAAAAAAAAAAAAAAAAAAGTTTTAAGGTATTAATGCGATGTATAAGTTAAAGTCGATTGTCTATATAAAAGCTCACAGCTGAAAGGCAAGCAATGCTGATTTCGAGCTCGTCGGCATTGCCGTTCGCAGTTTTCGGCGATTTTCAAAGAAATTCGCATAAATAAGAGCTAGGACCCGTTAGAAAAACCGCACAGAGGGCATGTCATACAGGCCTAAGTCTCCAGTGAAGCAGTCCAGCAAAATCTTTCAACAACAATAACAGCAACAACTACATGAGGAACTTAAGTCTGAATGACGGAGGAAGTGGGAGGGGGGGGGGTCTTTCGAAAGGAGCTTTAACCCACATTCATTGAGTTTTGGAGAAAATCATCAAAAACACTGAACGAACGGATAGATAGGTGAACGTCACCTGGGATCAAATACGAAGCTTCGCCTCTTCCTCGTCTTCCAGCTTGGAGAACAGAACCTTTCGGCATTTAATGCTAATATGAATAACACTAAGGATAATATTATGAGTTTAATATAACTCTAACGTTTAAAATGTATTAATTTAATATTACCCTTTAATATTTAACATATACTAAGTGTTTGAGTTTTGTTAAAATCTAGAACAAATAAAACATACACGCACAAAAAAAAAAAAAAATAATAAATAAATAAATAAAATGGTGAAATATATTAACTGCTCGTTACTTCAACTGCTCGTTAAACATTAAAATTTCAATCGAATGCTCAAGTGTGCTTAAGTATTTATGCCATGTTATCTAAACCAAACCAGATTAATTCACTGATGGCTAATATTTGCCATTAACACGTTAATGGCCACGATAATATCAGAAAAATTTTCACACGGGCCATGGTAACTTTATTAGACAATTTAGTTAAAAATGCGTGTTAAAAATGCGTCAGGCACATATGACTGACATGGCGATTAACGTGTTAATAATTACTCGGCGTATATCATATTCCTTTTAGGGTTATTTCCTAGTTAAAAATGCGTGTTAAAAATGCGTCAGGCACATATGACTGACATGGCGATTAACGTGTTAAATTAAGCTTTGAAAATTGCCAGTTAATGTAAGTACTAAAATAATAATAATAATAGTAAATATATATATGCACACACACATATATATATGTGTGTGTGTGTGCGCGCGCGCGTGTGTGTATCTGCACAGTTAAAAATGATTTCTCAAAAATCAGCAAAATTGTCTCAAAATAGCTCCGAAACAATACTTAAATTTGAAAATCCCATGTACTCATTTTTGAGTATATTGCCACGCTCAAAAATGGAGTTGACCAATAAGAATCCCAAGATCCCCATTCTTGACATGTCAATATACTCAAAAATGAGTGCATGAGTTTTCAAATTTAAGTATATATTGTTTCGGAGCTATTTTGAGACAATTTTGCTGATTTTTGAGAAACCATTTTTAACAGTGTGATATTAATATTAAAAAGAAATATTAAATTTAAATCGTTAGATTAAATTCTCAGTATTATAGGGTCACTTTAAAGGGTTTGACAACCATAAACACATAAAATTAGAAATTTCAAAAGTTATTCGTGCCATATTTGATCAAATATACTTTTAACTACAGTGAAACTTGAATAATTCGAACTTGTTTAATTCGAAATTCTGGATAATTCGAATTTTTTACTCGGTCCCTTGAATTTTGTATTAAAATGATGTTAAAAGATCATGGATAAATCGAATTCTATTTTGGATAATTCGAATTTTTCATACGATTACCTTTAAAATTTTACAGTAAAATTTGTTCCTGGAATTTTTCCCAGCTAAAGTACATTATTTTTTTTTAACCGTCTTTCAAAGGAAGGATAACGAAATACAAGAGAAGCTTCTACCTAGTGCATCAGAAGATATGGTTCATATACATGAGCTTCGAGGTTTTTTTTTTTATTGAAAGTCATGTCTAATGTAGAAGATTCTATTTTTGTATTAATTGATAGGTTGAAGTCATATGCTAATGACACAAAGGTTGTACTTGAAGAAGCAATCAAAAATATCAGACTTTTTTTTTAAAAGTGTTGAATAATGAAGCTCGTAAAAAATATAGATTTAATGGTGGGGGTGAGATGTAACAGTATTCTTAGATATAAAGTTTATGCGTTAAATCTTCGATCATAGCGTTTCAATTTTTAAATTTATCTCTTCTTTTTGACAAAATAGTATATGTAATTCGAATTTTTGGATATTTCGAATTTTTCTCTGGTCTCTTCAACTTCGAATTATCAGAGTTCTACTGTATTATGTAAGTAATTTCAAACATAAATTTCTGGTGTCAGATTTTTAATTCAAACAGACAAAATTTTTCATTGAACCTAATATACAAATAAATACTACTAAATATAAAACCCTCCACAATTTTTTAATAAGAAATGCTATATATCCTTTAAAGATCAAATTCTTTTTTTCTTCGGACTATAAAACTGTCAAGAATAGGAGTATGAAGGCTAAAACAAAATATTTTTTTAAAGAGAAAATAAAAACAAAATTTCTATATTCTTTTGATGTACGTTAAGACGTTTAGTCGCCGAGATCATATAAATGGTGAAAACTGCCAGAGTATAGGGAAGTTGTGAAAGCTCCACAAAAAAGAGTTCAAATTTATTGTCATCAGGATATTTTTATTAAAGAATTTTAAAAAGATCAAACAAAAATGTTTCAAAATATTAATACTAAATCGTAGATGAATATTTTTTGATGAAAATATACCCAGGAACGAGCTTTGATTTTGTCCAGTAAAATGGGGGAGAGAGCGATTCAAATTGCGTATTCCTATACGATATCGTATAGGAATACGCAATTTGAATCAGGAGCAGTTCTGATTAGCACCTTCACTGGAACAAATCAGGTATGTCTGAATTAAAATAAAACCAAAATTCAGGAAAACAGCCAAATTTTAGTGCCAAATATTTCCTTTGTTTCTCGAATAAAATGGTATAAATATTTTTAAAAGTCTGTTATTCAAACTCAAAGCCCATATTTTGCCAATAATATAAACCACTGGAAGAAAAAACCTTACATCTAAAAATTGCACCTCACTGAGAAAAAAAATATACCACCTTCCTCTCGAATGAATAAGTGGATATTTCTAAATCCCTTAACTAGAAATATAGATTTCCGAGCTATGCTCCTAAGGCACGCCAATAACCTAAATAGATGAAATTATCGAGAATTTCTAGTTTACATATTTTTAGATGGTGAAACAATAGTCTGAATATTCCGAATATTCTGAATCTTTTGTATTGCGAAAATTTCTCGCTTGATTTTCTAGAATTGGGTAATAAACCAAGATTATAGTTGCTGAAACCCACCTCTTGTAGTCTCATTTATTTGCAGAGATTATTTCTTAATGATATTAACTGAGAGGGATTTTAAATTTAGCTACATGAAATAAACAAGTGCAATATATTATTTAAAGTTGGGTTTTCTAAAAGTGTAATATATTTAATAAATAATACTTTAAACTGTCAGTTGACTCTTGATATATAATCAAAAAAATCACTTTTAACTATAGAAGATTTTAAATTTCATCTATTAATGATGTTTATTTGAAAGTCAAGGTAATAAACCTACAATTAATTATTTGAAACTTTCAATAGCCTCTTTCAATAAGTCTTTCTTATAATATTAAAAGAAAGTTTATATTATACAGTTAAATGAATTGAATGAACTGATAATATTAAGCTGATAATTTGGTACTTAATAAATTTAAAATAAAATTAGATATATTTAAATAATATATGTGTAACATCTCACAATCTCGATCCTTAATTTTTATACAAATTGATTAATAATTATATGCATCTTAATGTAATGTAAGAGGACATTTCATGAAATCTGTACGTGATATTTCTACAGTTTCATCATTTTCTCGCTTAATGGAGCAATTTACTAATATTGAACAGTCATTCATTTAACGATGGAGCAACTTTGATGTTTCGAGAACTCTCAAATAGCTATTTATTTCACTGAATAAGTTGAGTAATTTTGTGTGTGAAAACAAATCTATTCAAGAAATACTCAGATATTTTGCATTATACACTTTAAATCAATTAAAGGAAAAAATCTGGAGTGACTCCACTCGACTTTCCGAACAGTCCATAATTAACACATGTTTACATAAATTAAAATAAGAAAAGTTATTAAATAAACAAAAGACAAAATTGGGAGTTTTATGTGTGTTTGAGTATTTTTTACAGCATAGTATGTTGTTTAATCTAACGCTATTGCACCATAGATATAGTAATAAGACATAGATTCATCAGCGCGAGGGAAAACGTGATGCCTTTTTTTTTCGGGAAAAGTCACTCTAATGGCTGCCTTTCCCCGAATAAATCACACAGAGGAATACACACGGATAATTTAGTAAATAAAATTTATGAATAATTTATTTACTAAAGGTGAAATGAAAAACTTCAGACACAGTTTGAAATTCATTTTTCTTTTTATTCTTTTTTTCAATACTCTCTAATGGCTGATTTTAGAACTTTTTTTCGGCATCAAAATTTTTTGCTCGATAACATGGGGATGATAGATCTATATATATTACTATATCTATGTATTGCACTTCCAATAATTTGAACCCATAGGTCATAATGATAAAGAATTTTTCTTTGTGTCCCTGTAAAAATCCATTAACTGCTAGATTCACCAAAATCTATACTGCTCGTGCGATGGTAACCTATAACGTTCATATAAGTTTTCATCGCAATCGAATAAGGCATTTAGACGCTATCGCACTTTAAATAATTTGAGATTTGAGCCCAAAGGCCATACTAAGAAAAATTATTTAATTTTTCTTTGTGCCTCTGTAAAAAACTTTAAGTGCTATTTTCACCAAAATCAATAGGGTTCGTGCTATAGTAACCTATAACATACGTACCAACTTTCTGCTCATTTAAACAAAGCGTTTAAATTCTATTGTGTTCACTCACACACACACATACATGCACACATACATACATACATTATCGTAAAAATAGCAAAAATGAACTCAGGGGACGTCAAAACGTACAGCTATATCAAAATCTCAAATTCGAATTTTTATCCTGATTACAATACTTTTCTTACATATGTATGTTCAGAAAGTGAAAAAAGTATGTATGTTGGAATTTTATTTAAATTCAATAAATTGGTATTAAAAATGCATTAAATACATAATTTTGCTTTTATTTCTACAATAAAAATAGTATAATTCATGAATGTATGCTTACGTAATACAAATCCGTTTGCCAAGTTTCCATTGCTTTTAAAAATTTTAAATATACAGAATATTGCCTTTTTTTAACTGCTGTTTTTTAATAAACTGTGAAAAATAACGGTGGTTTTTACAGTTCATTCACAGTAAAATGTGGTGGCGAATAAACAGAGTGCAAATAGACAAACCGAAGTCATTAACACTTTTCATCCTTCTTGGAAAGTATTAAAAAGCAACCTATAGGAAAAGCTGCAAAGAAATAGCAGCGTTACATGTAGGACAATATGTACACAAATTGAATGAAGTTTCATATTATTCTCACATATCAAGTTTGGTGCATTTATTTAGCATCGAAGCTCAAATATCGCTTTCCTGCAAACGAGATAAATTGTAGCAGAGTAGCCTCATTTATTGGCCGATATGCACCTAAACGGAATCAAATTAGTTTTATTTAATACCAATCTACCACATCAAATTTGGTGCATTTATAAATCATAGAAGCTGAGATATTGACTTTCCGTTAAAGGGATTAAAATGCAACATAGTAGCGCCACCTCTCGGCCACTGTGCAACAAATTAAATCAGCATAGTTTGACATAACATCCATTTTACGTAACAAATTTTGTGCATTTATGCACTGTAGAATCTGAGACATAGCTTTTTATGATATGGGAGCTATTGCAGTATAAAAGCGCTACCTGTTGTGTGATATATTCCTAAGGCTAATCAACCTCAATTTAAGTCAAGTTCATATTATTAAATATGAAATTTGGTTAAAATTGGTTTATTATTTCATGAGATATTATCATCCACAAAATTTTTCTCACACAGAGACAATTTCGGAAAATTGCCGAATCTTGTTTAAGTCATCTCAAAACGTGTAAATTTATCGAAAATTGGAAGCCGATAGCTCTTATGAACCCAGTACTTTCTTCATCCACACATAGAAAAAGTAAAAACGAAGAAGAAAAAAAAATGTATGATAACACGTAGTTAACGGGGAGGAGGAAACTGAAACCCGCTAGAAACAGAAAAACTGTATTTTGTTATTATTATTATTAGGACTGAGGGCCTATTAGTCTCAATCTGGGATTTTTGCGTTGTCGATTTCGATAGTTGGACATTTGTCGAAATCTAAAATTTATCGAAAATATAATTGAATACTTTGAAAGCGATGTTATAATTTGAAAAAAGATTAAAAAAAAACTAATAGTCCTCCGTCCTAAACTAAATTCTGCTTTTGCCAGAATTTCATCAAAATCTTTTTATTATTATTATTATTATTATTGAAAGAAAAAGAAAAGAAAATTAATAATAATCAGTATCGTTACAAGCGATATCGAAAAAGTTTTTTTTTTACTAATTTTGAATTAGGAAATAAAAAGTGCGCGTGAAATAATATGAAATAAAAATAAGTAAAAAAATGAATTTAATGATTTAATGTTTTTATTTTTCGGGAGCTGCTCATGCATATAAAAAATGCGTATTAAAACGAGTCGAAGAAAGAAGCGAAATAAGTGTTGAGTTATGTTACGATAAATACGATATATAATACGATACGATATATTCGACCTATCGTCTAGGGTTAGTAGGCATTTACGTTGAAAGAAATAGTTTGTTCGTTCGGTGCAACTTGCACATTAGTCCCGTGAGGTACAACTTTCACATTAATCCCTTGAGGTACAACTTTCACGTTAGTCCCATCTGGTAGAACTTGCACATTAGTCCCCTTTAATTTTAAAATTGTACTTCTTTCTACTTCATTTTGTTTTTTAAAATTGGAAATTAAACCTTCGGAA
Organism: Salticus scenicus; assembly: GCA_963930645.1. Lineage (NCBI taxonomy): Eukaryota > Metazoa > Arthropoda > Arachnida > Araneae > Salticidae > Salticus > Salticus scenicus. The sequence goes on from OZ005660.1 coordinate 101,713,479, forward strand.
AATACTAACTTTTTTTTTTATATATTGAAAACAATCTAACATTTAATGAAAAATTTAAATTTTTATTATTATTATTATTTTCTTCTATTAGAAAAATATTTGTCGATAGAAATCAAATAAATGCATTCAATTACTTAATGAATATTATTCAACATAGCTTATTATTACTTTTAAGCTATATGCAACACATATAACGGCACTCATTTCTTGATAACATAAGATAAATTATTTATCTAATGCTCTGATTAATATTAAAGATGCTTATTATAACATCACATCATGCTAACCCTTTATTATTATCAGTTTATTCACATTATTTGTTCTCCATGAATATGCGGATGATTACGGATTCACTTTCAGTTTAGTGAATTCTGTTCAAGCAGCTTCATTATTTGTTCGTATGTTTCCAATGTTTCAAATATTATTCAAGCCTCACTTTCACTAATTGGATCTAATTTGTTTGCATTCTTCTACAAATTACTGCAGGATTAAACTGGAAATTCATTCAACAGTAGTAATATGGCATATGCATTGCGGAAACAATCTCTTGCGTTTAATTAAATAAACAGTTCCTATATTAGTGGATTAATAAATTAATATCTAAGTGTATTTAATAAAGAAGCACCACAAAACTGGCGTTGTAAAAATTATTACTTACAAACTTTGAATAAACACCATAAAATGCAATAAACTCGCAACAATTGTTTCGGGTCGAAAAAACACACGACCCTTCATCAGGCGAATAAAGTAAGCACGAGTGCTGCAGTCAAAGCGGCAACGTTGGTGCGTTGCCGCTTTGACTGCAGCACTCGTGCTTACTTTATTCGCCTGATGAAGGGTCGTGTGTTTTTTCGACCCGAAACAATTGTTGCGAGTTTATTGCATTTTATGGTGTTTATTCAAAGTTTGTAATACTATCTAACTACTCAATGTTGTTATTACTTTCTCCTACATTCAGTTGAAGAAAGTATTAGTTTTGTGAAAATTTTAAACTTCCATTTCTCGATGGATTTCAGCGTTTTGAGAGTTATAGAACCATAGCTGCCAAGTTTTTTAATTTATTCCAGAATGTTGTTAGCTCCGCCCTTTTTTCACACCGTAATCTTTGTAAAAAAAATTTATTCAATATATAATTACGATTAAATATGAAGACAAAAACTTTAAAAATATTACGGTGTGAAAAAGGGGCGGGACTAACATCATTCCGGAATAAATTAAAAAACTTGGTAGCTATGTAGAACACGATTTGACTATTTTTAGAAAATGTCTGTCTGTCTGTGTGTGTCTGACAAAATTTTGTGGCAACTGTATCTCAGGAACTAATGCGCATAATTTCATGCAAATTATATGTAGTTGCACCAAAACATAAATTAGTTCTTATGAATTTTTGCTGAAAATCGCTTTGCAGATAGCCTTGCCATTTCTTGTTTTTATAGACTAACAGACTAACACACTGGCACTTTACAAACAGACATACAGATTTTTTTATTTTCGAATTCGTCACACATAAAAACGGTGTAAAAAATCTTTAAAAAAGAAAAAAAAAAAAAAAAGAAAGTGGTCGAAAATTTTTACTATTTCTTAAGCTTCCCACATTTAAATTATGATGGAGAACTAATTTGTTTGTATTCTTCTGCAAATTACTGCATGATTAAACTGGAAATTTGTTCAACAGTACTAATATGACATATGCATTGTGGAAACAATCTCTTGCGTTTAATTAAATAAACAATTCCTATATTAGTGGATTAATAAATTAATATTTAAATGCTCAATGTTGTTATTATTTTCTCCTACATTCAGTCGAAGAAATTATTAGTTTTGTAAAAATTTTAAACTGTCAGTTTTCGATGGATTTGCGCGTTTTGAGAGTTATAGAACCATAGCTGCCAAGTTTTTTAATGTATTAACCCTTTAACGTTCACTACTTAATTTATTTTAAAAATTACTAAACTAATTTTAAAAATGGCTTTTAGACACATAGCTGATCATAAATATTTAAAAAATAAAAAATTAGCATTGTTCCTTTTCGAGAAATTTTCGGTTTGAAACATATGTATGTAAACCTTATTTAATTTAATAAATAAATCACTTTATAAGTAAACATTATCGACAACAAAAACTCGTAAAAGTTGCATAGATCCCAACATTTCAATTTATATCGGAGAATTTTAACCCTTTGCGGAGCAAGGTAATTCGGATCATTTAAATTACACTGCCACCGGAATTTACGAACATAATTAAAATACAAGAAATTTTAAATTTTCACGTTAAAAAAGTACCTTTTTTGCTATATCATAAATGTAAATTTTTGCTAAAAAATTTCCGGGATGAGTTTTTGCACATGAGAATTAAAATTAGGTGTTCCATCAGAGGGAACACTGCAACTGAAAGGGTTAAGGAATGTTGTTAGCCCCGCCCTTTTTTCACACCGTAATCTTTGTAAAAAAAAAAATTATTCAATATATAATTACGATTAAATATGAAGACAATAACTCTAAAAATATTACGGTGGGAAAAAGGGGCGGGACTAACATCATTCCGGAATAAATTAAAAAACTTGGTAGCTATGTAGAACACGATTTGACCATTTTTAGAAATTGTCTGTCGATCTCTATGTGTGTGACAAACATTTTGCGGCGCCTGTATCTCAGGAACTACTGCGCACAATTTCATGCAAATTCATATGTAGTTGCACCAAAACATAAATTAGTTCCTATAAACTTTTGGTGAAAATCGCTTCGAAGATAGCGTTGCCATTTCTTGTTTTAACAGACTAACACACTGACACTTTACAAACAAACATACAGGTTTTTTGATTTTCGAATTCGTCACACATAAAAACGGTGTAAACAATCTCAAAAAAAAAAAAAGTGGTCGAAAATTTTCACTATTACTTAAGCTTTCCATATTTAAATTATGATTGAGAACTAACAATACTGGTTTTTAAAAATCATAAGACTTGGCGAATAGTAACAATAAATAAATAATCATAATAATAATAAGAAAAAAAAATCTGGTGTGTAACAGCCACACGACTTCCATTACCCAGTACTACACACATTATAAACATTTTATATACATTTTTGATTTAAATAAGTAACAAAATTGCTCTATCCGTCAAATAAGTTATTTAAAATAATAATTAGAAAAATAGCCGTTTTTGAGATACGGACTTACGGTCCCACTTCCGGTTAAACTCAATTATTGACAGGAAAACAATAATTACATACAAAAGCATATTTAAAAGTGAGTTAAAATGGCGAGTTTGAAAAAAATCCGTACAACCGTTTTTAAAGGAACGCCTTTGCGAGGCCTGAAATTGAGCTATTTATACAGGACACCTATCAATTTTCCTGAACTAACCAACTATATCATTCGAAAGGACATCTGATAGAGTGTTTATATAGCAAGTTTGAAGAAAATCGTTAGAGCCGTTTTTGAGATACGGGCTTACGGTCCCACTTCCGGTTTCCGATGTCCCACTTCCAGTTTTTCAATTTTCACCAAAATCTGGAAATTTCATCTGTACACCAGATGTATTTCAATTCTAAAGTTTCGTAGCTCTATCTTTATTAGTTTCTGAGCTATAATAGCCAGAAGATTCTCCACATACACACACACATACACACATACATACACACTGACCAATTGCCAAAAACCACTTTTTTGGACTCAGGGGACCTTAAAATGTGTAAATCAGGTGAAAACCCGATATCGAATTTTCTGACCGAATACAATACTTCCATTACCTACGGTAGTAGGGTAATGGAAGTAATAAATAAAGAAGAAGAAGAAGAAGAAGAAACACCTTTTCAGTTTTAGACAAATTTAAAAACTTTTCTAGAAGAATGAATAAAGAAATATCGATTAATATGTTCAAGTATAGTATAATTGATAGAGTTGGGTTATTGTGTTTAAACAACAAATTGAAGTCAACAACTAAAACAACTTCGATGTCTTCATTTTAATTAAACAGATTTGTTACGATCGTTTACTTAATCAGATTTATTCAATTTGATAAACTTTTATCTTTAGGTGCTATTTTTCAAAATGTTTTTATGAAATGCTAATTTAATTGTTTTAAAGAAATAAATTTCAGTATAGAAAGTAAATACAGCAAAGCACCGTTTATACGACTCTCGTTTATACGTCTTTTACATATATACGTCCTAAGTCCTGATTCATTTTAATGCAAAAATTCTTCGTTTATACGCCGCTAATATCGATTATGCGTCTTTTCCACTTTACTAAAAGTTGCAAAAATTTTCGACCTGTCATTATTTTCTATTCTAAATAAGACGGATTTTTCCTAGAAAGCATCTTAAATGGAGGAACACAGGAAAGATCAAAGAATCAATTGAATTCACAGTAGCATTTTTAATACTCACAGACAAGCAGCAAATCAGACGAATATTAAAGATTATTAATGTTGTTAAATAACTATCTGTATGGACATAAATCGTATGCTTATCATTAAAGATACGCAAAATATATAATTAATATTCACAATGTGTTCATATAGTTATTAAGAAATGTAATATAATACTCAATAAATGATATGTGTAATTGCCATGCATTAATAAAAGGATTTTTCTCAATTTTTATAATATTTTTTTTTTTTTTTTTAGTTAATTAATTATTGTCTTTAAAAAATGTATGATATACATTTACTAACTTAAGTAAACTTTATTAATTAGTATTTTCATATAAATTTTGCTTAAATGTCATTCAATTTGTAGTAATCAAAGTGTTATTATTAAAATTTCGATTATACGTCTTTTCATTTATACGTCCGTTTATGTCAGTTTCTTGAAAGACGTATATACGGTGCTTTATTATATAAGATTAAAAAATATATATAAAAATAACAAGCTTAAAAGTCTGGTGTGAAACAACCACACGACTTCCATTACCCGCTATTACATGTATTATATGCATTTTTGAGAGATAATGTGATCAGAAAACAAAAAAGTGACCTAAAGAGAAAATCGTTAGAGCCGTTTTTGAGATACCAACTTTTACAAAAAATCAATTATTGACCGGAAAACAATAATTACATACAAAAGCATATTTAAAAGTGAGTTAAAATGGCGAGTTTGAAAAAAATCCGTACAACCGTTTTTAAAGGAACGCCTTTGCGAGGCCTGAAATTGAGCTATTTATACAGGACGCCCATCAATTTTCCTGAACTAACCAACTATATTATTCGAAAGGACATCTAATAGAGTGTTTATATAGCAAGTTTGAAGAAAATCGTTAGAGCCGTTTTTGAGATACGGACTTACGGTCCCACTTCCGGTTTCCGATGTCCCACTTCCGGTTTTTCAATTTTCACCAAAATTTGGAAATTTCATCTGTACACCAGACGTATTTCAATTCTAAAGTTTCGTAGCTCTATCTTTATTAGTTTCTGAGCTATAATAGCCAGAAGATTCTCCACATACATACACACACACATACACACATACATACACACTGACCAATTGCCAAAAACCACTTTTTTGGACTCAGGGGACCTTAAAACGTGTAAATCAGGTGAAAACCCGATATCGAATTTTCAGACCGAATACAATACTTCCATTACCTACGGTAGTAGGGTAATGGAAGTAAAAATAAAACTGGACATTCGCCTCGATAAAAGAATGTAATAAAAATGACTAAAGTGGTCTAGTGTAATTGCTCGATGAAATTGATTATTGTGCTCTAACAACAAAACCATTTTTGAATATCTTCGCTGTAATTAAATAGCTTTGCTGGGCTCATTTGCTTGATTATATTATCTAGCACTTCTATCTGATGAAGCTATTTTTCAAATAGACCCAAATGTGCATTGATTCAGCTCTTCCAAAAAAGTAAAAAACCGCTGTATTTTATTGAATAAACAATTAAACGAAACCATGTGGAAATCGAAATATCGGAAAATATCGGAATATACATTTGCCAAATTTTCTTAATACAATATTCGTTAAAGAATTATGATAAACAAACGTTTAAATTACGTGATTTTCTGTTTGACTATTCGATTTATTATGAATAGTGCTTTGAAAATAATATGCATTAGATTAGATAGTCCCGATTAATATATAGTTTAATGCTAGTCACCTATATTTAAAAAATGAAATTAAAAAGAAAATAGAAAAATGATGATGATGGTGATAAGGATATATTAGACAAAAAATCTGTCATGTGAAACATTATACTGTGTGAAAAAAGCATTAACCGTTCACCAATAGGAATTAATACTACAAAGAGGATTGTTTGCACTGAAAAAAAATTCTCTAACTGACATCTAGAATCTAGTTTGTGGCTCTAGTAAAAGTAGTTCCATGCCATCCTTATAAATTCTAGTCTCCTTTGAAAGCGATTTCTAGAAACCCCTATCAGAATTCTAGAGCGTTTGCCTATATTATATCGAGGTCAAACTTACTTAAAAATCTCTCCAAATAGATGTGTATACAAGAGGCAAGTTTAAGCAACTATAATCTTTGTATATGACCCAATTCTAGAAAACCAAGCGGGAATTTCTCGCAATGTAAAGGATTCGGAATATTGTTTCATCATCTAGAAATGTATACTCTAGAAATTCTCGATCATTTCAACTATTCAGCTTATTGGCGTGACTTATACGCATAACTCGGAAATCTATATTTCTAGTTTAGGGATTTAGAAACTGACCACTTATTCGTTCTAGATGGAAGCGTATATATATTTTTTTCGCAGTGTGATTAAAATAATTTCACCTCATTTATAATTTACAAATGATATTGATATAAATATTTCAAATTATTTTCTTTAATTCCTCCGAAATAAAATAAAATATTGAATAATAATAATAAAAATAAAAATAACAACAACAACAACAATAACATTGGGTTGTTCGATAAATAATGTCGTTTTTTAAAACTTCGATTCTAAAAACCAAGGCTTCTTCGAACGTGGAATTTTTCAACTTACCGAAAGATGGCAAAAGGTCATCCAACAAAATGGTCAATATATCATGGATTAATGTTTGTTGTTAATATAAATAAATTCACTTTGAAAAACATGAAAAAAAAAACGACATTATTTATCGAACAACCCAATAATAACAGGCATTTCTCCTGAAACGTTAATGTATTTAATAAAAGAATTTTAAGTATTCGAGTTCAACTCGTTTAAAGTTTTTCGATGAAGATCAGAAATCGATAAGGTAAATGTGATATCAAAAATCACATATTCAAAATTACATATTATCTCTTAAATTTCATTTAAATCCCATTTTTATAAAGAGCAATTCTACAAACATTTATTGCATTTAAAATCAAACCATCTGGCGGTTTCTCAACTGACTAAATATCTAATTGAATCTCTTTCTGTTTCTTACAATAAATAATACATATATATATATATATATATCAGAGGCAAATCTTTAGCTAGGACAGCTCTCCTTTCATCTCAATAAAATAAAATAGAATGAATTTTGCTGGCGTTGTCATTTGTAGCAAAGAACAGATGTGCTCTTTGAAAATAAAGTTATGTAGTTCCTATCGGCTCAAAAGTTTATGAAACCGTAACATCTAGTGTGAATAAAATTCCAGAGGTTAGATTTCTAACGTACATCTTTCGTTTTCCCAGGATCATTCAATGGTAATTTTTGGCTAAAATCAGGGTCACCAATATATTTAAAAAATTTACATTGATTGCAGGCTAACTGAAAAAATTGGGTATTGCTCTTGGTTTCTTCCAAATTTAAGTTTGGCGATCATACTGTGGTTTTTGATGAGAAGTAACTGAGCCAAACTTTGATCACTTTTTCGTAAGGACACTCCATTGTATTTGCTCCGTACTCCCCGTGTCCTCATCCTCTTTCTTAAATAATAACTTTTTAACATTATTATTATTATTATTATTTTTAATGTTTTCTTAGTCCAGCTGTAATTATGTAATACTGAAACATTTTGTCTAGCATTAAAGTAAATAAAATATGTGAAGTCAGCAAGTAGATCTTGGTTATTGCTGTCTCAACGCAACTGCGGTCATTTTCATGAAAAGATATTGAATGTTTCTCATTATACTTTGGAAGTATCTCTCTTCATCAACAAACTGAATTTTAACAATAATTACATCTACGTTTGAACAATCTATCTAAAGAGATCAAGAAACTATACAACAGTAAATGCTACTGGCATATATATGTATATATACAAATGCCATTTAATGCATTAAATATGATAACACAAAAACTTTTTTTTTTTTTTTAATTATGTACTTCTTTAACACGTTGAGTGTCGCGCGAATTCTTAATAAAATCCAAAATTCCATAATGATTCTTTCTGTAATCAATAAAAATTAAGTAAAATTTAAATAATTTTCAATAATTACTTAAAACAATGTAATATTTTTAGTTTTATATCCTATTTTCAGTGTCAACCACCGATGGTTCACGCGGCTTTATATCATATTTGACACTATCAGCCACCGATGGCTGATATGGCGCTCAACGTGTTAAGGGAACGCCAAAAAAAAAAAAAAAAAAAAGAGTGTGATGGTTATTTTCTGACACTCGTATGCAAATTATTATTTGACCTAAATATTTTCGAACAAAATATAATTATTTTTTTCTTTTAATAATTAAAATTGGTTGATTTAGTAAAACATAACCTCTCAAATTAAGATATTTTAAAAAACACGTGTACATTCTAATTATTAAAAGCATTAAAAGCTGAAAACACACTTTAAAACACGTCATTATTTATTAAAATCAAATTTGTAACATTTAAAGAACAAAGCTTTTCGCCATGAGTTACCTGGCATCTTCAGATCAAACAGAGCATTTTAGCAAAGAATAAACAAAACAGTCAGCTACATATATTACCACTCTTGTTGATAGTTAGCAGAATGTTTAACAAGATTCTGGCTACAAGTGATATTTCAAGTGGATTCCTTTAGATTTAATTTATTTATTTATTTATTTATTTTATTTATTTTTTTTTTTTTTGAAGTAAAGTTACGAAATATTAACAAGATTCCACTACAAGTGACATTTCAAATGAATTACTCGTAATATATGTACTTATGTTCTGTCAAGCTTCTTATATCTGTAACCATTACTAGGGAGTTGCAATACAGTGATGCCAGATGGTCCAAAATTATTTCCCCAAACAGGTCTTCAAATTTCCCCAAATCAGGGGGTTTTTTCGAAAAAATCCCCAACCTGATTTCTACTAAAAAGGGAAAATAAAAATTTTTTCAAAAAAAATATCAACCAATTTTAAGCCATAGAAAACTCGGATTTTTCCCCCAAATGAAGGCAATTTTAGAAAAAAATCCCCAAATAACAGTAAAGCTATTGAAAATCCCTAGTTGTAGGGATAAATCATTACGTTGCCAACATTGACAGAAAACTGAAGAATTCCCCAGATTTGTCCCCAAAATTTTTAGAATTCCCCAAAAAAGTCCCCACAAGCACTTGGTCCCCAAAATTGTCCCCAGAAGCTTCAAAAGTCTAATTAATTAAAATAAAAAACGAAGTATATTAATATAATATATTAAATATATAAAGACCTAGCTTTATATATTTAAAGACCTAGCTTTATATATAAAACGACCACGAAGTAAAGCTAGGTCTTTATATATTTAATATGCTTCAAAAATCCCCAAAATGGGGACAAAATCCCCAATCTGGCATCACTGTTGCAATATCTATTCTTCGACCACATTTCATGAAACCATGAAAGCATCTGCGCAAGTGCTAACTCAACGAGTCCAATACTAAAATAAGGGTGACAGTCATCTGACTCATAGAAAATGAGCAAAAACAGAGCGCGGAATTACTGGATGTTTTCCAAATTTCAAACACTGTCGGTCAAGCTGGCATCCCTCCAACATTTTGGACACGTCCTCACTGATAGTTTTAGGATATGTGGCTGCACTGTACAGCTGACTGTTCTCTTTATTCTTTGCTAAAATGCTCTATTTGACCCGAAGATGCCATGTATAACTCATGACGAAAAGCTTTATTCATTAAATGCTGCAAATTTGAATTTGATAAATAATGACGTGTTTTAAAGTGTGTTTTTAGCTTTTACTGCTTTTTAATAATAGGTTGGTTTAATTGTTCGATAAAATCTAGTATCGTGTTCGAACAACAAAATCATTTTTTAAAGTTTTTGCTGTAATTTAAAGTATTTTGCTGTATTTATTTGTTAGATTATTCAGTTTAGTGTACTTTTACCTAATGAAGCTGTTTATTAAAGAGATTCTAACGTGAATCGATTTTAAGGCAAAAAAAAAAAAAAAAAATGTGTATTTCATTACAAGCCATTAGGTAAAAATGTGAATTGGAGTTAGTTTGAAAAAATAATTTGAAATTATGTCCAATTTCTCTTATTATAAAAATGATTAAAGAAATAAGATAAATAAAAGTTTAAAACTACGTATTTTTTTGTTCGATTTATTGAATAATTATGAATGGTACTTTCGAAAGAATATGGATTAGATTCAACAGTACCCGTTAAGCTGCTATCAGACGGAAGAACGTATATTCGGAATTATAAAAGATTGCCTCTCAAAGCTACTGAACGACTTTGTTTAGTTGAATCTATGGTTAATTTTTAGTATAAACGAAATCGACAAATGTAAACAAGGAACGCCACATTTGGCGATAGTTCACCTCAATGAGGTTTAAAAGGAAAAAGGATAGAGGATTATCTGAAATCGCGATTCTGTGATTGGAGGAGTTCATGCTAAAAACTACTGTATGAGATGTAAATAGTCAAATGTTAGTGATTGAAGAATATATGTGAGGCGAACTTTTTCGAATGGGGGTAATTCTACATTTTCCCTCATGAAAAACCTGTTTATGAGGTAGTATGTGATGTGCTAATGACTCTTCTATCACACTTCGTCTGATAGCGCTTTATATAGTTTAGTCCAAATCAAACATCAAAAGAAAACTAGTATGTTGTCGCCACCACAAGACTTTCTTCTATATTTTCCTATACAAATTCACAAAGGTCAAAAAAATTATTAAAACTATTATTTATTATAATTATCTAACATGAGGAATGCAAACGGTTTTCATCTTAAAGAAAACTAACGCTAAATAGCTAAAGAAAGACAGTTTTATTGCCTATAAATAACATATTAAAAAATGCGTTTTTATTTACGGTTATCTCAGATATCAAGTTTCGTGTAGTTATATGCCATAGTAGTTTAGATACAGCCTTCCCGTTATCGAGGAAATTTGTAGTATTGCAGCGCCACCTATTTGCCGATAAGCATCTAAATTGAATCAGGATAATGTCTCATATTGTCCATCTCGTATATCAAGTCTTGTTTGATTATATGCAATAGAACCTGAGATATAGCCTCCCCTTAATTTGCGGAAATCGCTGTATAGCAGCGCCATCTGTTGAGCGTTTGACACCAAAAGTTGATAGGCACTAACTTATGTCAAGATGCATTTACATATAAATTTATATAGAATTCTGAGCAGTAGTTTCGGATACAGTCGCCACAAAATTTTTGTTACACACACAGACAGACAGACGGACAGATAGACACTTTCTAAAAATGATCAAATCGTGTTCTAGGAATCGAATACTTGCTTATATTGAATATAGAAGAAAGTGAAAAAAAAGCGGTTTTCTACATATGCTGCTTTTAACTATACACGTTTTAAATATAATAATAATAATAATTCATCAATTAAACAGATGAAAGTTAACGTTCAACATTAATATTAACGCACATAAGAAAAATACGGATAGGGTGTATTAACCATCCAAAAAAATTTTAAACATAATATATTTTAAATTATTTAATAACAAAAATATTTTTAGGAAGACTATTTGAAGTGTATGCCAGCCAAATATAATCACTAAGTTTCAGGATAATATTTAACCGACTTCAACTAAACGGTGTTGTGACAGATGCGTACATGACATTTGCGTACAAACTGAAAACAGTGGCACTTGCGTACATGTCCAGGTGGTTTAAATATTACAGGTGTGTTTTCAAAAAAATCTAGTGGCACTTGCGTACAACATTTCTTTCGCTTTATTTGAGGATCATTGCATGAAGGGGTTGTATCCATATGATGCAAACATTAAAACCTTTTTCTTTCTTTCTTTCTTTCCTTCTTTTTCTTTTCTTTTTACTTTCTCTTACCCATAGGGTCGAGAAAGTATTGTTTTAGGGTCAAATTTTTGAACGTGCGTTTTGTTGTATCTACATGTTCTGAGGTCCCCTGAATACGAAAATCATGTTTTTAGCGAATGGTCTGTGTGTCTGTCTGTCTGTGTTATCAGCATATCTCAAGAACAAATAGTAGCAGAAATCCCAAACTCTGTATTCTAAATGTATATCATATAGGAATGTTACAGTAAGCTTTTCGTTGGACTGCACTAAACCAAATGAAACGAATATATGTTTTTTGTAATAGAGATAGTCAACTGGGAAAAAAAAAATTGTGTATGTAGGAGCCCCGCCTCTCGAGAGGAGTAAATTTTCATGATGGGTATCTTTCAAAAGAGCTCACCAATACCTTTAAAACGAATGGTTGAACCATCGATCTGCAATAATTTAAAATAAAGTTATCGATTTTTTTCATTTTTAACACACACACTTTATTTATTTATTTATTAACTAAACATTCTTGAAAATCCGTTTGGAAGAAAGTATGTAAGAATACAGGCTATAATGTTCTAGTGTAATTACTCGATAACACCTCGAACAACAAAATCACTTTTAAACTTCTTTGTTGCAATCAAAGAGTCTTGATGGGCTCATTTGCTTCATTATATTATGCAGTTTAATGTATTTTTATCTGATGAAGCAATTTTTCAAAAAAACCTAAGGTATATTGATTCAGCACTTTTGAAAGAGAGAAAAAATGGTGTATTTATTGAATATCTAATTAATGCAAGTATGAGAGAATCAAAATGTAGAAAAATGTGAAAAAATAAATACCAAATGCTCTTAATATAATATTTATTAAAGCAAATAAACTGGAAAATATAATAATAATAATAATAATAATAATAATAATAATAATAATAATAATAATAATAATGAACATTTAAAGCTTCGGATTTTGATGTTTGTTTAATCGAATGCGTGTGAATGATGATAAATAACAAATAAATGAATTTTAAAATAATAATATGGATTTAATTCTACGTAATCGATTATTTTTTTCGTTTAATCTTAATCAAACATTTTAAAAAAATGTAACAAAGATACTCAAGTTTATAAAGTGAAAAGAAAGTAATAATAATAATAATATAAAAAGTTGTTATTATTATTAAAGTAAATAATGGTTGGTTATGTTTAATCCAATTCATTTTAAAGAACCATTCGCAATTATTCGGTGAAATTCATCGAACAGAAAAGTTCGATGCATTAAGCGCTTATTTATTATAATGTTTCCTTTTCTATTAGCTTTAATATATTAACAATAACAATTATTATTATTATTAAACTAAATAATGGATGATTATATTTGATCCAATCCATATTATTATTTTAAAGAACCATTCACAATTATTCGGTTAACCAAACAAAAATGTCCGATGTTTTAGACATTCATTTTTTTGTTTGTTCTTTTTAATGTAATAATTATAATAATAATTATTATTACCATTATTATTATTATTATTATTTAATGGATAATTAAAATATTAAAAATACATCATATCAAGCGTTATACTCTGTTGTTGTTTATTGGTTTTAAATACATCTGCTTGAAAAAAAAGACTGCTAGAATGGTAACTAAAAATGGCAACTCCATCAAATATAATTTCGTTTCATAAAATGTTTCTAACAACAAAATTACTTATAAATCAGTGTTCATCAAAGTAATGTTCATCAAAAAACTATGATAAATAAATGTCCTCTACTACAATTTTCCTGTTTGGCAATATCGAATATTTCTAAATAGAGTTTTAGAAATAATAATATACCTTGATTTCGACACACCTGGTTATTATTTAATTTAGTCCTAATAAATTTACAAATCGTTATAATAATAACAATAACAATCATAAAAAAAAAATATCATTAGGATTCACGGCTGCATGGCGACATAGCGTCAATTGTCGCCTAAATAATAATTAAATGTCTGCAAAATCACATGTAAGTCCCCAAAATCACATGCATGTCCCCGAAATCGCATGCAAATTTGTCCCCTGAAACCTTTTTATGTATAATTTTTAATTTTTTTCATTATTATGGTCAAAAAATTGGATGAATGATTGGGTTTTACTAGTGCTGCGCAGAGGGGCAATTGGCGACGGTCTGGGACACACCCCTAGAGGTGGTCCGGAGACATGCCATCACAATTTTGATCCTCCACGGAAGGGATGGCTCTCCCGCTTCGGTGTTTTTCATAGGAACATGGAGGACATTGCGGCCACGACAAATTTTACGTGCACCAGCCACCATTAGTGTACACGACGGTCTTTGGCCGGCTCGAGTACCGAACCCGCAATCTTCCAATTACAAGGCCGGCGCTCTACCGACTGGGCTACCGTGGCCCTCAAAAAATTGAATGACGATTAAAATACTGTCTTGAAAGCGAAATCCAGACTTTATGTATTCCTAAGAATAACTACAGTGGTTTTGCTTTCACACTGCATAAGTACCTACCTTTTTTTACCTATTGAAACGATGCATGATATATGATAATTTCCACCTGAAACAAATGTTACGTGCTTTTGTAATTTATGGCTTTTTTTTTCTCCATCTTTGAACTGGAACTTTGAGGTTATTTTACATCATTATCTTCAAGAAAAATAATTAGTATTTTGTCTCATTACACTTAATTATCTAATTATTACTGGACTGGTCAAACTACAGCCCAACATGTAAATTTTGCGGCCCACCATGTAATTCATGAAATTTATAATTTGAATTTTTTTGGTAACGCAGCGAAAATTAGAGTAACAGATTTGACTACTAAGAGTGAAATCGCTATGAGCAGAAGGGGTGATTTTTCTGAATCCTGGGGTGTAAACAGTTTTTCGATACGACAATTACATTTTTTTAAATTAACTAAAGTATGAAACTTAGATGGCAACACTTCATTTCAATCTTTTCATAATTTGTAGTGCGAATCACGCGAATAAAAAAGTCTTTAACTTAAAAATTTATTTTTATATTTTATTTTTCCATTCAAAGCGTTTTAGTGAAAAAATATTTATGGCGCATTCGCAGGCGCTTTTTACCCACAATTTAAACACTAATCATAATTTTGAAAATTTCCATAGATATAATTTTAAGTTAGGTGAAGACCTAAGTTTCTGCCAAACGCCGTTGAATTCCGTCCAGCCGTTCTCGAGTGATGCCCGGACAAACGAGTTTTAGTCAATTTCTGAAATGTTGATAGATATAATTTTAAGCTTGATGAAGACCTAAATTCCTGCCAAGCGCCGTTGAATTCCGCCCAGCCGTTCTCAAGTGATGTCCGGACAAAAAAAGCGACATACAGAAACGATGACACACACACACACACACACACAGGCAAAATTTTCTGAAGTCATTTTCGGCTTTCATGGTGTGTGAAACGTGAAGATATCGCAAAAATTTTTTGATTCCGACAAATTTACAGACAAAAGTCTGGTTTTATTAATATAGATAATTATCATTGTTGTAATTACTGTAATTACTGTTATTTCTTATGTATTGCTATAAACAGGAGTGGTAAATTCGTTGAAAATTTTACCTGCTTGCACTATAAAATCGAAAACTTACCACAAAATAATTGTTACATGTATTTGACGGAATAAACAGAAATTTTCTGTACCAATCTGTATCAAATCGTAATTTATATGCGACTTAAAAATGTAACGAATTACTTATGGTAGTAATTATTACTATTACTTATTGTAGTATTAGCAACTATTGAAATAAGTAAAATTTCCCTTTAAAAAATAATAAATTAAATAAAATTAATTACAGAAATGTTGAAGCAATATTATTTTCCAAGGCATACACTGAGAAAAAATTCTGTAACTGACATCTAGAATCTAAATTGTGGCTCTAGAAAAAGTAGTTCCATGTCATCTTTATAAATTCTAGTCCTCTTTGAAAGCGAGTTCTAGAAACCTCTATTAGAATTCTAGAGAGTTTGTCCATATTATCGAGGTCAAACCTATTTGAAAATATCTCCAAATAAATGCGAGCACAAGAGGCGGGTTTCAGAAACTATAATCTTGGTTTATGACCCAATTCTAGATAACCAAGCGAGAATTTCTCGTCATACAAAAGATTCAGAATATTGTTTCACCACCTAGAAATGTGTAGACTAGAAACTCTCGATCATTTCGTCTGTTCAGTTTATTAGCGTGCCTTATGCGCTTAGCTCGGAAATCTATATTTCTAGTTAAGGTATTTAGAAAATGGCTATTCATTCTACAATTAGATGAAGGCGGTATGTTTTTTTTTTTTTTTTTTTTTTCTTTTTCTCAGTGCAGTATAAAGAATATGTACTGAAGTTTATTAATACTTTATCTACTGTCTAAGACTTCGCTCCCCATAATAAAAAATTTACATCTCCACTACCGAGTGGAATGCTACAATTCCCCCACCCTTATTGTATAAAAGATTAGCTGTTGTATTGTTAATTTACAAAATAAAAGAAAAACTAAAATTTCAAATTTTCACCTCTCCCCGATTATGCGGCCCGCCGAAATAAAGAGCATTTCCAAAGCGGCCTACAAAGCCTTTTGGGTTGGGCAGGCCTGACTAATTGATTGATTGATCTATTTTACATACAAAAACAAAATCGAGTTTCTTTCCATCTCATTACGTAGATTTATCATGCTTTTTTTGGTGCTCAGACTTACTGTCATAGATCTTTTGCGTTATTTTCAGTAACAGCCCTTCCGTTTCAGTTAAGTTGTTAAATAATCAAAAAAAAAAAAAAAAAAATAGCTTTCGGTTAAAGTTTTTTTTTTTTTTTTTTTTTTTTTGCTGCTGAGAAAAATATTAAAATGAATTATAATTGCAAGGTTATTTCCATTAAAATGTAGTAAATCAAAAATTGGAGAAAATACTTAAAAAACCATCATTTTCACTAAAACTTGTCGTTTATATAATCTTTAGTACCTGATGTACAGGGTGATTATAATTAGAATTACGATCTCAAAGCGCTATAATTTTAAAACTACCCAGCAGAGCGATTTGATATTTTACCAGAGCAATCGTGAGGCAATGACATTTTGCTTGGCAAAAAGAGAGAGAAAAAAAAAAAAAAAAAAATCCAAAATGCCCCGTTAATTATCCGTAAAATATGTGTTTCATGAAGCTCCTCTTTTTCTCTTTTCACAATGACTGTTTCCGTTATAAACACGTATTCTTGTCTTCTTGCTAAAAAAAAATGTAGTAAACCCTTGAAGTCTATTGTTTTCTGCTATTTCATTCTGCTGGTAACAACCTTCCTGTGTTTAATGAGTCCAATTAGGCTTTTCCCCTAACCTTATCCTGACAGCGCCATCTATAGGAACATGTTGGAACTACTTTTTGCCTCCTCCGAACAAAATTTCATTGCCTCACGATTGCTCTGGTAAAATATCAAATCGCTCTGATGGGTAGTTTTAAAATGATAGTGTTTTGTGATCGTAACTTAGATTATAGTCACCCTGTATTTTTTTGTTTATTTCGATATATTATTGCAGCAGCAATGTCATCAGCTTCGAGCGTTAATTTTCGGAAACTTCGACTTTTATAATAAAGAAAATAACGCAACACTAGTGCAAACTTTAACTTTCAAATATTGGTTCACAACTACACTTATCCGCATTGCCAATTTCACATAAGGGGGTCCGGGAAACCAATTTATTTTTTATTATTATTTATTGATGAATTGCTGTAATTATTTTTTTCTGAAATTGAAGCTTTTTTAACGATGAAGTTGAGCAAGAGAGAATCTTAAAAAAAAAAAAAAAAAAAAAAAAAAAATAGATAAAATTTAAAAAATTTAAAATTTAAAATTTTTGATAAATTTAAAATTTGTTATATCTCATGAACTAATCGTTCAATTTACAAAATTTTTTCACCTTTATATACAAAAAGGATTTATCTTCAATTTGTTTTCAGGATTTCTGATTATAATAATATTTTTTTTTAAATATTAATTTCAAAAAAGTACTTGTTTCATGCATAACTTTTGGATTACCAAAAACGTTTTGCTCCTAATTAAAAATCCCGAAGACAAATGGAAGATAAATCTTGTCTGTATATAAGAGTGAAAAAAGTTTGTATATTGAACCATTAGTTCATGAGATATAACAATTTTTAAATTTATCAAAAAATTTTAATTTTTAATTTTAAAAATTTTACTTACATTTTTAAATTAAAAAAAAAAAAAATAATAATAATAAGATTCTTTCTTCCTCAACTTCATCGTCAAAAAAGCTCCAATTTCAGAAAAAATAATTCCAGCAATTCATCAATAAATATTAAAAACAAAAATTTGGTGTCCCAGACCCCCTTAACACTAGAAAGAAGGAAAAGACGAAAGAGAAATCGATGAAAAAAACATCAGTATTTTTCTCATCACATTTAGTTTTCTAATTGATGGAATTGATCCATTCGATGTACAAAAACTAAATCGAGTTTTTTTACGGCTCATTAAATGGATTTCTCATGCTTCTTTGGGTTCTGATATGTGATGTCATAAATCTCCTTTTACGTCATTTTCAATAACATCGTTCCTTTTTAATTGTGATATTTTGAATAATCAAAGCAATAGTTTTCAGTTAAAGATATTTGTTTCCTTTTCTGCTACTTTATTTATTTGTTGTTGTTTTAGAAAAGTATATACGATTTTTGTTTTATTAAATAATCTGGTGTGTCACTTACACGACTTTCTCTTATCCTGAAATTTAATGCTATAATAACTTGGAGATTAAGAGTAACATAACGAGAACTGATATGAAAAACCTATGTTAAAACAATTCAAATTAGGTGTCAGAAGAGTTTTATATGATAACTAGTTCTGCGTGAGGGGGGCTACCGCCCCCTCAAGTCATGTATATCTTTTGAAGATTATGTACAGACCAAAAGGTGCACCTAAATATAATCCAATAGTAATAACACACGGCACAATCTGAAATACACTTCCATTAATTTTCAGATATTTTAGCCCTATAATCTGGTTCTTTTGTGTAGCCTTGTAAATGAACAGTGAATGATTTCCCAACCATATTCTACATGAGACATGTTTTTATGCATATAAAAAATATATATTCTTTTCATTTGGTTTTGTGCAGTCTATAGCTGTTAAACTCTACTTACCTGCAATTTCCCCCATACATGTAATGCATTTGAATTTCCTTGGGTGTCCCTGTACACGAACAATTTGTTTCTTGTCTTAGTGTAGCATCCTATATCATACACATTTAGAATAACAAGTTTGGACTTAATGCTATCATTTGTTCTTGAGATATGCTGATAACAGAAAGACACACACACAGACACACAGACACACAGACACACACACACACAGACCAACCGCTAAAAACATGATTTTCGGATTCAAGTCGTGTAAATATAACAAAATCTCGCTTTCGAAAATTTGACCCAAAAACAATATTTTCTCTAACTTATGGGTAAGAGAAAGAGAAAAAAAAAAAAAAAAAAATACTCAAAATAATAATACAGTGAAGCATCCAAAATCCGGAATTCTATAATCTGGCAGCACATATAAACCGGCACTAATGACATTTACGTTTTTTTTTTTTTCCAACCTTTCCTCTTCAATTATTGTAGTACTGAACTTGTTATTCGCAGCAGGCTTGCCAACTTTTATAGATCGTTAGTAAAGTTCAGGGATTTTCAATTTTATTCATGTACGGATTAGCGCGAATTTCTAACAGGTTAATCAGGATGGTAGGAAAAAAAAAAAAAAAAAAAAAAAACGAAATTTTTGTTTTGTTATGGCAAATCCAAAAGTTATTAATAAAAGAGATCGTTCTTATTCCTGATACTCAAAGTCAAAATAAACGCGACTACCCGAAATCCCGGTCAACAGTCTTTAGGACTTGAAAATTATGATTTTATCAGGGATATCCAACTAATGTACAAGCATATGTGAATCAGTCAACGACAAACTGAAAAACAAAAAAGGATGAAACAAATGAAATTGACTGACATATTTAATAGAATAATGCATTGCCAAATTCCTGATTGTATTTGTTATTAAGCCAGTTTTACTATCAATTTATTATTATTAGTAATAGTAGTAGTTCAAAAATAAACGATCTGTATTACTGTTTTATAATTGTTATTTTAAAATTTTTAATTTATTTCAAACGTTACTTTAATTATTTTCGTTTTTTATAAGTCTTTGCATGCATTTTTCAAAACTAATTAAAATATATCTTTAGATGCTGTGACTTTGTATGATTTTGATATACATTCGGGACACCTACAATTCGGAAAAATCCTTAATCTGGCAATGTCTATTTCCCGACAATGTCGGATTATCGATGCTTCATTGTACAATAAAAAATCATTACAAATATCACTTATCACTTATGAAATTTTCTAAATAAGAAATTTATGAAAATTTTATATTTTCTTGTACTTTTTTTTTCTCGACCAATTATATCAATGAATATTTCCACTTATTAAAAAAAAACTTAAAAAAAAAAAAAGTTTGAATATTTGTCCATTAATAGAGTACTTTTATTTTCTCTTACACATATGCTGTAGAGAAAATATTGTTTATGGGTCATTTTTTTTTTTTTTTTATCAGTAAATAAACCTAAATGTCATGATAGCTGTCCTACTTATGTCATCATTTCCGAAAATCGTCTGTCAATGAAGTCTCAATAGGTATCAATGTTAAAGGTTGAAACAAAAAATAAATTCTTTTCATAAAAAGTTGAAAAAGTTTTAACTGAAAAAAAAATGTATATATATATAATATATATATTATTGTTTTACGTTTGTAACATTCTAAAACATTAATAAAATAAAAAGAACACGCCAAACAATTTCTGAAAGAGACAAATGAATGCAACTTTTACCATTTTGTCTACTCAATGACATCGATCAGAAGAAAACAAAATAAGAAGAAAAAACCGATAAAAGTCTTCAATACTTTCCGCAACTAAACGACGACATGTTCTACAGAATCGATTTAGATAATCGAACAAAACAAGTACTTTCAGTTGTCTTCCCATTAATTGAATAGATTTATCATACTTACGTGAGTGGTGAAATCATTGTAATATGAAAAAAAAAAAAAAAAAAAAAAAAAAGAACTTAGCTTTAAGTTTGTCTTATTGGTAAAAGTATTCAAGAATTGGAGCTTTGTAATAATGTTAAAATGCTAATTTAAAATAAAACTTGCATTTCGAAGGATATTGTTTTGAATATTTTCTTTTCTTATTCTTTTCTCTTTTTTCTCATTCTCTCTCTCTCTCTCTCTCTTTCTCTCTCTCTTTTTAAATCCGATGAAATTATTCGACAGTTATTTCTTTCATTTAAGAGTTCTGTGGAAATTTAAAATAACGTTTGCATTTCGAACGAGGCTGTTTTAAATATCTTTATTCTTTACTTCCCTCTCTCTCTAAATCCGATGAAAATATTTGATAATTATTTCTTTCATTTAAGAGTTCGGGGAAAACCATTTTGCTTATCCATAGCATTTTTTTAATTACATTTCCGTATTCGTTATGTAAATTAATGAACTGAGAATATTAATAAAGACATAATAGTGAAAAAAAGGTGTACCGTAAAAATATATATGCGTACCTATATATATTTTTTTCGTTTGATAATACGATAAAATAAAGAAAAAATAGCTAAGTTAAAAATATATAGAAAGTTATTCTCTTGGGACAAACACGTTGGCCGCCTATGCAACATTTTATTATACAGTTTAATCGTAACTAAATTCGTTTTTTTTTTTTTTTTTTTTTTTTTTTTTTTTTTTTTTTCCAGAATTAATTACTTTAACCCTTTATTACTTTACCCCTTATAAGCAAGCCCCTTTCAAAAATACCACACGTTCGTCCTGGATTTTCTCAGGACGTACTGAAGAGTATAGAACATGCAGAGGATCTCCAGGGAGAGTATTAAGAAAAAAGATATACCACCTTCATGTAGAACGAATAAGTAGTCTAAATGCCTAAACTATAAATATAGATTACCGAGTTATGCGTATGAGGTAAACAAATCACCTGAATAGACGAAATGATCGAGAATTTCTAGTCTATACTTTTCTAGATGGTGAATAATATTATGAATATCTTGTATCTTTTGTATTGCGAGAAATTCTCACTTGATTTCCTAGAATTGGGTCATAAACGGGAAAATTATAATTACTATAACTCATCTCTTGTATTTGCATTGATTTTCTGAGATTTTTAAATAAAATTGACTCTACGGTAATATAGGAAAACGCTCTAGAATTGAAATTGAGGTTTTTAAAACTTACTAGCAAAAGAAACTAGAATTTATAAGTTTGACATGGAACTATTTTTACTAGAGCCACAATTT